>JAAGEH010000032.1:34766519-34885080 GCA_011751065.1 Lasiurus cinereus
AATTTTTGACTTGATCCTTGCCTTTCTCTAGTCTGCTGTTAGTACTCAGCGTAATAGTATTCATTTCAGTCAGTGTATTTATTATCTTCTCTTGGGTCTCACTAAATTTATCCATCTTTTCTAGCATATTCTTGCAAAACCTTATAAGCGTGGTTTTGAACTCTATATCCAGTCGTTTTTTTTCCTCCATTTCTTTTGCTTGTAATCCCTTCCCTTGTCTCGGCATTTTCACTGTGCCAGGGAAACTTCTGTGCTGGATTCAGCCACAGAAGCCTCTGCTGAGCTTGGGAGGGGTGGAGTCTCAGGGCTTAAGGGACCGCCTTGCCTTCCAGTCGACCCCGCCCTCCACGGCCCCTGAGTCTCCCATGGCTGGGTAATGGCTGGAGCAGTCCTTGTGTGCGCGCAACCTCAGCGCCTCCAACCGCTGCCTTTCCGGCTCCCCTGCGAACCAGGACCACACGAGTCTAGGTCCCCAGGGTTTCGCCCAAAACAGGGGCCCAGGGAACTCAGAAGTGGCACAGATCGGAGGGTCTGTCTCCCGCCCACTCGCGAAAGCCAGCGGCACAATCAGCAATCCGTCCTCCACGTGGTGCCGTGCGCGACCAGACCTCCGATCCTTTGCAACTCCCCTAAATTTCCGTGCACTTCTCACTTTTCACAGTCCAAACTCCCCCCGTATGAGTTTCGGCTGGATCTGGGGTTTAGTGTCGTAAGAGAAGGGGTTCAATGCCGTTGGGAGTCTCCGTTTCCCTCCCGCCAGAGAAAGCCAGCCAGGTACTCCGGCACCGCTCTCTCAGCGCGCTCGTCTCCGTACCTCAGCTTTTTGCAGCTCCTCTGGGTCTCCGTGAGCCCCTCTCTTTCCCTCTAGTTGTAGAACTTCCACTCAGCCAGCTTTCCTGTGGTTCTGGATGATGTCCGTTCTGTCTTTTAGTTGTAGTTTTGAAATTGTTGTGCGAGACAGCAGTATAGGTGTTTACCTATGCCGCCATCTTGGATTCTCTCTCCTATATATTTTTTATTTTAATAAATCTTTATTACTCAGATTATTATAATTGTTTCTTTTTTGTCCCCCTAGCTTCCCTCCACCCAGCTCCCACCCCATTTGATTTTTAGATTCACTTATTGATTGATATGTATTTGTTGTTCCTAATTTTTATCTTTACCTTTTTCTTCTTCCTCTTCTTAAAGAGTACCTTTCAGCATTTCATATAATACTGGTTTGGAGTTGATGAACTCCTTTAGCTTTTTCTTATCTGTGAAGCACTTTATCTGACCTTCAATTCTGAATGATAGCTTTGCTGGGTAGAGATTCTTGGTTGTAGATTCTTGCTATTCATCACTTTGAATATTTCTTGCCACGCCCTTCTGGCCTGCATAATTTCTGTTGAAAAATCAGCTGACAACTGTATGGGTGCTTCCTTGTAGGTAATTAACTGTTTTTCTCCTGCTGCTTTTAATATTCTCTCTTTGTCTTTTGCTCTTGGGATTTTAATTATGATGTGTCTTGGTGTGGTCCTCTTTGGATTTCTTTTGTTTGGGGTTCTGTGCATTTCCTAGACTTGTAAATCTATATCTTTCACCAGGTGGGGGAAGTTTTCAGTCATTATTTCTTCAAGTAGATTTTCAGTATCTTGCTCTCTCTCTTCTTCTGGCACCGCCACAATTCTGATGTTGGTATGCTTGAAGTTGTCTCAGAGGCTCCTTATATTATCTTCACATTTTTGGAATCTTTTTTCTTTTTGCTTTTCCATCTGAGTGTTTTTTACCTCTTTGTATTTTAGATTTTTGACTTGATTCTTGCATTCTTCTATTCTGCTGTTAGGTCTTTGTATAATATTTTTATTTCAGTCAGTGTACGTTTAATTTCAAGTTGGTCCTTTTTCATCTCTTGGGTCTCGCTAAATTTATCCATCTTTTCTAGGATATTCTTAAAAAACCTTATAACTGTGGTTTTGAACTCTATATTCAGTCTTTCATTTGTTTTCCTATTTTTCTTTTGTTTATGATCTGTTTCTTGGTCTCTGCATTTTTGCTGCTTCCCAGAGTTGGTAGAGTAGCTTTGTGTGCTAGGTGTACTATACGGCCCAGTAGCTCAGCCTCCACAGTTACCTGACGTGGACTCTCTTGGTGCACCCCTCTATGGACTGTTTGTACAGCCTTGATGAAGTTAAGTCTTGATTGTTTTTTATATCACTGGGGGAAATTGCTCTCCAGAACAATTGGTTGTGAGAATCAGCTGTGTCTATGCCAGGAGAACTTCTGTGCTGGAGTCAGCCTTATGATACAAGACTTGCAAAATTTCAAAAGCCTCTCTGTTTGGTTTGGATTCGGTAAAATCTCAGGGTTGAGCAGACAGCCTTGGCTCCCCATCAGTCCTGCCCTATGCGGCCCCTGGGTCTTAGTGTCCCTTGGTAATCACTGCAGCCTTCTCTGTGCACACTCATGCTCACACGCTGCCTTTCGTGGTTCTCCTGAGTTTCTGTGCACTCTGGGGACTCATATGAGTCTCGGTCCACAGGGTCTTGTGCAAAACTGGGGTTCAGTGCAGTTGGAAGTGGATTTCAGCGCAGTTGGGAGGTTCTCTCTCCCTCCTGCTAGAGAAAGCCAGTGGCACAATTAGCAGTCAGTCCTCTTTGTGTGTACTGGCATGCGTGCCTCCAGACCTCTGCCTTTCGCAGCTCCCCTGAGTTTCAGTGCACTCCTCCCCTTTTTCAACAGTTCAGACTCTCCCCATATGAGTCGTGCCAAGAACTGGGCTTCAGTGCAATCGGAACTGGGATTCAGTACAGTTGGGAATTTCTGTCTCCCTCCTGCTAGAGGAAGCCAGCCAGGCCCTCCATTGCCCATCCTCTCCACATGCGTGTCTCCATACTTCAGCTTTTTGAAGTCCCTCTGAGTCTCTGTGAGCCCCTCTCTGTCCTTCTAGTTGTAGAATTTCTACTCAGCCAGCTTTCTTGTGGTTCTGGATGATGACCGTTTTGTCTTTTAGTTGTAGTTTTGAAATTGTTGCGTGATGCAGCAGTTTAGATGATCACCTATGTTGCTATCTTGGGTTTTTTTGTGTGTTTTTTTTCAGTCCCCTAGTATATTATATGTACTTAATAAGTTGAACTTCTTGCTCTGGAGTCTATGATGGTGACACAAAGTTAGCTCTCAAAGTCAGCTGAGTAAAAATATTCACTTTTGCACAACATCCCTCTGATCTGCAATCTCCCACATACAGTTACCTAGAAGAAAAAAAAGCTCATAGCTCATGCATACAGCTTATTATTGTTCAAAACAAAATGTGTCTGCATAAACCTAGCATTTCTTTATGTGAAAAAAACAACAATCAATATGGTATAACCCTTTGAGACTATTCTAATTTAATGGCATTTAGATACAATGGATTTTATTTTATTGATCTTTAAAACTCCTTAAAATGGGAACTCTCTGCTCTAGCTGGTTTTGCTCAATGGTTAGAGTGTCAGCCTGTGAACTGATGGGTCCCAGGTTTGATTCCAGTTGAGGGTACATGCCTGGTTGTGGGCCTATACCCAGTAGGGGGCATGCAGGAGGCAGCTGATCAGTGGCTCTCTCTCATCATTGATGTTTCTATCTCTCTCTCCCTCTCCCTTCCTCTCTAAAATCAATAAAAATATTTTAAAAGTAAATAAAATGGGAACTCTGTTTAGGGCTTCAACATTTGAGTGTGTCCAACCACACATCAAACATGTTAAATTATCTTTTCATGAAATCAAAATGTGAAGCAGCTTATAAACAATTCTGGACAAGCGGGCATGTATCATAAGTCCTCCATTATTACTCTACTAATGATGTCTCTGAGGATATAGGAAAAACACAATTGAAAAACTGGTTCTTGCTATATTGCAAAATAACTGTAAGGAGTGGCATCTGCTTCCTGAAGCTGGAAGACTGTCTTTTAAATCATGGTATTGTCTCTAACAAAACAAAGAGGCCAAAGAGAGAAACAAAACAAGAAATATTTTAAAAATGAAGAGCTTTTTTGTTTGTGAAAACCTTTGGGCTAGGTGGACCTGTCAGGGACTACTGTTTCGGGTCCCCTTGGTTACTCTAATCTTAAGGACCTTAAGACATTTCTTTTTTGTTCCCTGTAACAGTCCCTTACTAATTCATAATCAGTCTGTGTTATATAAGTTGTGTCCAACCCATTGAATCACAACATTACTTTCTTGCCATGAAGTATTAAAAGCTGAGGTGCCACTGGCAATGTGAGGTGAGATGAATATTTGCTATACAGAAACCCATAGTAAGGGGTGCCATGGAGGACATGCACATCAGGCCCCTTTGTCCTTGTTGACACAATATTTAAGTTGTTATGGAGACCTAGAAGAATTAACAGGTAAGAACACCAATGCTGACATAATGTTGGCAAAATTCAACACACTTTGAGGTAAGAAGATGACAAATGTCTATTGGTTTACAGCTTTAGGTTTATATTAATTCATTACAACATTATCAAATACTGGAAATTTGTTAGGAATGGGAGATAAACAAATAACTCATTTTCTAAGCATCAAGTGATAGGTTTGGAATGGTGTGAAAAATGTACTGTTGAAGGATATAGATTAGTTGAAGGGAAAAGAGAGGTTGGGAAGGATGTCTGGTAGAGGGAACAGCAGATGCAAAGATGTATGAGAAAGTTCAGCATATGATTTATTTCTCCTCTCTCTCTCTCTCTCTCTCTCTCTCCCTCTCTCTCTCTCTCTCTCTCTCTGTCTCTCATGTTTTTATTGATATCAGAGAGAGGAAGGGAGAGGGAAGAGAGAGAAATAGAAACATCAATGATGAGAGAGAATTATTGATTGGCTGCCTCCTGAATATCCCCTTACTAGGGATCAAGCCCACAATCTGGGTGTGTGCCCTGATCAGGAATCTAACTATGACCTCCTGGGTCAGCCCTCAACCACTGAGCAAAACCAGCTGGGCAGGATATTATTTCTTAGAACCCACCAGTCTAGTGACTTCCTCTTCTTCTTTCAGCTTTTACCATCTGTGCTTGTGACATCTTTTCAATGCATAATTAACATTTTTTATAGTTAACCTTTCCTTTTTAGTTTCTTCCTCTTAAATAAATTGTGATTGCTTACATGGCAGGGTTTGTCTTTTTCTCTCTGTCCAAAATGCCCAAAAACGTATTTTACACTGAGCAAAATATTAATAAATAATTATTGATTGGTTGACCAATAAAATTTGTGGCTTATGTATTACAAGTTTTCATTAAAAATACAAATTTTTGAGAGAATACAAGATGACGGCATAGGTAAACACCTACAATGCTGCCTCGCACAACAATTTCAAAACCACAACTAAAAGACAGAACGAACATCATCCAGAACCACAGGAAAGCTGGCTGAGTGTAAGTTCTACAGCTAGAAGGAAAGACAGGGGCTCACAGAGACCCAGAGGAGCTGCAAAAAGCTGAGGTACAGAGCGCACGCGTTGAGAGAGCAGGTGCCAGAGTACCTGGCTGGCTTTCTCTGGCAGGTGGGAGATGGAGACTCCCAACTGCATTGAGCCCCTTATCCTATGGCACTGAACCCCAGGTCCAGGCAAGACTCATACAGGGGCAGTTTGGACTGTGAAAAGGGAGAAGTGCACGGAAATTTAGTGGAGTCGCGAAAGGGCAGAAATCTGGTGGCATGCACAGCACTACGCGCAGAGGACTCACTGCTGATTGTGCCGCTGGCTTTTGTGAGTGGGCGGGAGACAGAGCCTCCCAACTGCACCACTTCTAACTCCACTAAACCTCACTTTCGGGTGAAACCTTGGGGACCCAGACTCATATAGTCCCGGAGCGCAGGGGACCCAGAAAGGCAGAGGTCTAGAGGCACTGAGTGCACACACAGGGACAGCTCCAGTGATTACCCAGAGTCACGTGAGACCCGGGGGCCGTGGAGGGCAGAGCCGACTGGAAGACAAGGCTGTCTGTTAAGTCCTGAGACTCCACCCATCCCAAGCTCAACAGAGAGGCTTTTGAAGTTTTGCAAGTCTTGTATCATAAGGCTGAATCCAACACAGAAGTTACCCCAGCATAGTGAAAATGCAGAGACAAAGGAAAAGATCATAAACAAAAGAAATGGAGGAAAACAAATGACTGGATATAGAGTTCAAAAACACGCTTATAAGGTTTTTCAAGAATATCCTAGAAAAGATGGATAAATTTAGTGAAATTCAAGAGGAGATGAAAAAGGAACAACTAGAGATGAAAAAGGACCAACTAGAAATTAAACATACACTGACTGAAATAAAAAATATTATACAGAGACCTAACAGCAAACTAGAGGAAGGCAAGAATCAAGTCAAAAATTTTAAATATAAAAAATCAGAAAACACTCAACTGGAAAAGCAAGAAGAAAAAATAATCCAAAAATGTGAAGATAATGTAAGGAGCCTCTGAGACAGCTTCAAGTATACCAACATCAGAATTGTGGGGGTGCCAGAAGAAGAGAGAAAGCAAGATACTGAAAACCAATTTGAAGAAATAATGACAAAACTTCCCACATCTGGTGAAAGAAATAGACTTACAAGTCCAGGAAGCACACAGAACCCCATATAAAAGGAATCCAAAGAGGACTACACCAAGACACATCATCATTAAAATACCAAGAGCAAAAGACAAAGAGAGAATAGTAAAAGTAGTAACAGAAAAACAGTTAATTACCTACAAGGGAGCACCCATATGATTGTCAACTGATTTTTCAACAGAAACGATGAAGGCCAGACAGGAGTGGCAAGAAATATTCAACATGATGAATAGCAAGAACCTACAACCAAAAATACTCTATCCAGCAAAGCTATCATTCAGAATTGAAGATCAGATAAGGAGCTTCACAGATAAGAAAAAGCTAAGGGAGTTCATCAACTCCAAATCAATATTATATGAAATTCTGAAAGGTAAAGTAAAAGTAGTAACAGAAAATCAGTTAATTACCTACAAGGTAATTAACTTTTAGAAGAGGAAGAAGAAAAAGGTAAAAGATAAAAAATTAGGAACAACAAATACATATCTATCATTAAGTGAATCTAAAAATTAAGTGAATTGTAAATCTGATGAACAGAATATACTGGTGAATATAATAGAATCAGGACCACAGAAAGGGAGTGGACTGATAATTCTCAGGGGAACAGGGGTGAGGGTGGTGCAGGGAGAGACTGGACCAAAATCATACACCTATGGATGAGGTCAAAGTGGGGGGAGGTAAGGATAAAGGGAGGGATGGGACCCAGGTGGAGGGGAGCTATAGAGGGGCAAAAAAAGAAAAACAAATGTAATAATCTGAATAATAAAGATTCAATTAAAAAATAAAAATAAAAAAATACTAATTTTTGCCCCAGCCGGTTTGGCTCATTGGGTAGAGCATCAGTCTGTGGAATGAAGGGTCCTGGGTTTCTTTCTGGTCAAGGGCACATGCCCAGGTTGTGGGCTGGATCCCCAGTAGACAGCCAATCAATTCCCTTTCATCACTGATGTTTCTATTTCTTTCTCCCTCTTCCTTCCTCTTTGAAATTAATTACTCTTTATCTAATAAAAGAGTAATAAGAAAATTAACCATCATTTCGCTACACCAACAAGCCACACTCACCAGCCAATCAGGAGCAAGTATGCAAATTAACCCAACCAAGATGGCTGCCGCCTCGCAGAGAGCAGAAGGCTTGGGTTTCTCCAGTAATGGAGGAAGCCAAGCTTTCTGCACACCCTGGCCACCCCAGGCCTCCACTCCAGGCTACAAAGTTTCAATTCTAGAAGATAAATAAATTCCTATAAAAATGGCAGCAGCCATGGAGATGAAGAGAGCATGAGGCTTGAGTTGCCCCGAGAATGGTGGAAGCTAAACTTCCGCAGCCCTGGTCAGCCTTGGGCTTCACTTAAGGCTACAAAGTTTCAATTATAGAAGAGAAATAAATCCCAACAAAAATGGCTACAGCCACAGAGCAAGCAGGAGGCTTGGCTCTGCCCAAGACTACAAAGTTTCAATTATAGAAGATAAATAATCCCAGATACCAGGGGCTCTGTTTGGATCTCCTGGGTGCTGGCCCGCCTGCAAACCAACACAGGCCCCTTGCCTAGGCTATCCCACGCCCCAAGGGAACTCCCCATCCTGATCCTGGACACCAGGTCTCTATCTAATAAAAGAGTAATATGCAAATCAACTGTCATTCCAATATCCAAGATGACTGCCCCTACGTGGGCAAAGATCCTGCATCCATGTGGACACAAGATGGCCACCACAAGATAACCAACAGGGGAGGGCAGTTGTAAGGGACAAGGCCTTCAAGGGAGGGCAATTGGGGGTGATCAAGCCTGCAGGGGAGGGCAATTAGGGGTGACCGGGCCAGCAGAGGAGAGAAGTTGGGGGCGAATGGGCCTACAGGGGAGAGCAGTTGTGGGGTACTAGGCCTGCAGGGAAGGGCAGTTAGGGTAATCAAGCCTGGAGGGGAGGGTAATTATGGGTGACCAGGCCTGCAGGGGAGGGAAGTTAGGGGCAAACAGGTTGGCAGGAGAGCAGGCAGGCATCAATCAGGCTGGCAGGGGAGTGGTTAGGGGGTGATCAGGCTGACAGGCAGAAGCAGTTAGGGGCAATCAGGAAGGCAGGCAGGCAGACAGGCAAGCAGTTGGGAGCCAGCAATTCTGGATTGTGAGAGGGATGTCTGACTGCCCGTTTAGGCCTGATCCTGACCCTTGAGGGGTCCCAGATTGGAGAGGATGTAGGTTGGGCTGAGGGACACCCTTCCTCCCCCATGCACAAATATATATACTAGAGGCTCAGTGCATGAAATTCATGCACTGGGGGTGGGTTTCCCTCAGCCCAGTCTGCACCCTCTTTAATCTGGGGTCCCTTGGGTGATGTCCAAATTCCAGTTTAGACCTGATCCCTGGGCCTAAACTGGTAGTCAGACATCTCTCTCACAATCCAGGACTGCTGCATCCCAACCACTTGCCTGCTTGCCTGCCTGATTGCCCCCTAACCACTCCCTTGACAGCCCAATCAATGCCTAATTGCTCCCCTTCCGACCTGATTGCCCCCAACTGCCCTCCCCTGCCAGGCAAGTCCACCCCCAACTGCCCTCCACTGCTGGCTATCTTATGGTGGCCATCTTTGACCACATGGGAGTGGCCATCTTGTGCAAGGGCATGAGGGTCAATTTGCATATTACCTCTTTATTATATAGAATTTTAATATATTTTATTGATTTTCTACAGAGAGAAAGGGAGAGGGATAGAGTTAGAAACACCAATAAGAGAGAAACATCCATCAGCTGCCTCCTGTACACACCCCACTGGGTATGTGCCCACAACCAAGGTACATGCCCTTGATCAGAATCAAATCTGAGACCTTTTAATCTGCAGGCCAATGCTCTTATCCACTGAGCCAAACTGGTTAGGGCAAAAAGATATGTATTTTTAAAAATACTAAGTTTGGCCTGAATCAAGATGACAGTTTAGGTAAATACCAATACTTGCCACCTCCCACAACCATATAAAATTTACAACTAAAATACAGAACAACCATAATTTAGAACTGCCTGAGAGGAAGTCCTACAACTAGAGAAGAAGAAAGTACATTGAGACTGGTTGGAGGAATGGAGGCACTGGAACCAGCTGGTCCAGTACCCATGTGGAACATTTTTTTAATCCAGAGAGAGATCATTCCTTTGGAAGTGATGAGGAGGAGCAAGGGGTCCCAGGCCTCCCACCCAGGGTCCCAGATCTGGAAAGAGAAGTCCCCAAAACTTTGGGCTGTAAAAATCAGCAGGAATTGTGGCTGAGGGACACAGAGGCTGCCAGAGACCCAGTTGTCCCTCTTAAAGGGCTGGGCAAAAACTTACTCAGACTTGCTTTCTCTGAGCTCTAGCATCAGGAGAAGTTGGGGGACCCAGACACATATGAGGAAGAACTAAATGGTCTGGCATTGGGGCAGGAAATGGGGTGGCTTCCTACCAGAGGTGTGCGCAGGGTCACACTGTTGCTGTGCTGAGACCTTCCCTATCTAGGGCAAACATATCTGAGTCCCCATCAGCCTGAAGCACACTGTTATCTCTGCCCTGGTGATTCCCTGAGACCCCGCCCCATGCAATTTGAAACCCTCCCCTCATCACCACCACCACCACCACCACCACCAAGCTGTTTGCAGCAGCTTTTCCATATGAATGGCCTGTCCTGGCTCAGGCTTTCAGAATTTGCTAAAATCTCTCAAACAAGCTGCAGTTGGTATCAGCATGCCCCAAATCTATCAATAAAAGGCCCACGACCTGGCACCAGCACCAGCTTGCCTTGCTTCACAGCTGGGCCTCACGTGGGAACTTCCAAACCCTACTGAACAACAGTAGGCTTGGTAGCAATGACTCCATTATAACAAACACAAAGATAGGTATTAGAATAGGAATAAGATCTTATTAGAATTCCTGAGGTTGTATGATAAAAACAGTGGAGTTTGAACACTAAAGACTTGGATTTGAATCAAAGGTCTACCAACTCTTGTGGACTTTGGCAAATTACTATTCATCTTTGAGTCTTTTTCCTCATCTATAACATGAGGTTAAGAATTCCAACTTCGTCAAAACCGGTTTGGCTCAGTGGATAGAGCATCAGCCTGCAGACTGAAGGGTCCCAGGTTCGGTTCCGGTCATGGGCATGTATCTTGGTTGCGGGCACATTCCCAGTTGGGTTGTGCTGGGGGCAGCTGGTTGATGTTTCTCTCTTATCAATGTATCTAGCTCTCTATCCCTCTCCCTTCCTCTCTGTGAAAAATCAATAAAATACATTTTTTTAAAAAAAAAATAATTCCAACTTCACTAGATCCGTGGTTGGCAAACTGAGGCTCGTGAGCCACACATGCAGCTCTTTGGCCCCTTGAATGTGGCTCTTCCACAAAATACCATGGCCAGGGTGAGTGTATTTTGAAGAAGTGGTATTAGAAAAAGTTTTAAGCTTAAAAAAAATGGCTCTCAAAAGAAATTTCAACCATACTGTTGATATTTAGCTCTGTTGACTAATGAGTTTGCCGACCACTGCACTAGATCATGAGTAAATTAAATATGCATGCACTTATTATGGTATAGAGAGTTAAAAATATATTTGCCCTTTTTTTGTCCACTATTCATTCATCCATTCATTGAAATATATCCATAAGGGAACAGGATATATAGAGATACTATAAAACACAAAGAAGTATTTCTTTTGCAAACTTTTGTTAAATAATACTTTTTCTTCAAGTGGCAAACTCCTTAGGACCAACATATCGTCACTTTGGGGGAGGTGATCGTTTTGCTAGTTTTTGCATGGGGCATAAACACACTGTTAGGCAAAACATGTCTTGCAATTTATGAAGAACACAGACACACAGTTTTGTACATTTTCCTAATTGTGAGGGCAAGTACTCTAATTCTAGTTCCAGCTTTAATTTACCACATACTATAGACCCTGTTTTCTAGAAGAAAGATAGTAGAGAATAGCTTAGAGAAAGGATTGCAGTCAGGAATCTCACATTTCAATTTTGGTTATTACTCTCTCTATCAGACTTCTAATGAGGTTATTACTCTCTGTACCAGACTTCTCTGTGTCTGTAAGCTTTATTATTATTTTCTACATAGAACTTATGTAGTAAGATCTGCCTCTCAAAAATGGTATAACAATTATTATTTGTAACAAAATTTGAAGTACACAGACATGTTTTTAAAGAAATGCAAAGTACTCAATTAGCTTATGAGTATCTACACTTTTTGCTAAAATTAAAATTTAAATTAAATTTATATTAAAATTTCATTTTCTTAAAAATAAAATTTCATTTTCTTATCTTATGCTTGGTAAAACAACAAAAACATTTTAAAAATGAAGCAAAAATGCTGCATTAAAACAAACAATAAAAAAATGACAAAAAATAATTTCTTTCCACTTAGTTTTTGAAACAGTGTTTTAATTACATTATACAAGAATTTTTGATGCCATACCATGACCAACCCGATTTGCCTCTGATTTCCCAGTTTTATCACTGAAAATTCCACATCCGGGGAAACCTGTGTTCTGTGCCGACTGGAATGGTTGGTCACTCTGTGCCCTGCCATTACTAAAGGCTTTTCTATAGCTTACAACTCTTATTATCTGCCCTTAGAAAAATTCCAATGCTATTTTAATTTACATTTATCTGTAAAGCACTTTCATATTCTTCCTGTTGGAATTTTGTTCATAACCATTTGGTGAGCATATAAATATTTATGGAGTTTTCCTTAATGTGTAGATATTTAATAAACATGTACTAATTTTTTTTTTACCCTATTAGGACATGGGGACAGTGGGAGTACCTAATTACCAACAGTGATTCTTTTGGCACCAAGGAAATATTAACTTGCCTATTCTGTTTTCAAGGACCTTGTCCTGTTGTTGTTTTCAGACTACTCCACTTCTACCCCATAATCACCGTAGCTGAGAAAGTAATAACACAGGCAATGCCTTTACAATCAAGTCATTTAGAAAAACATTGTATGTGGGTCAGTTGTAGGCCAATAGAGAGAAGTTGGAGCAAGAGAGAAGCTGTTATACTGGTTTCCTTAAACAGCACTATAACCTAACCTGATTCAAAGATAATTTACAAATTATCAATGGAATGAGTGTTGCTGAAAAAATTTGGCTATGAAAGTTTATCCATGAATAGGAGACCCCAAAATTCAGAAGCATTATATTTCCCATGACATTGACCAAAATAAGAAGTCATGAGATAATGGAAAAAGTTTCTGAGAAAAAAGCAGACTCATTTTTCTCCTAGAAAATGGGGATGACACAGGCTATGTACATACATACATGATTAAAATAAACTCCACTGAAAAGTTATAATCTAATAGGCTATAGTTATACTCTGGTTTCTCTTCAGATTGCTTAAATTTTTTGCCTTTTACTAATTGGCAATAGTTTTCCCCACAAGATGCAAGATGATATATGATACTGTTTTGAAGTTCTAGTTTTTTAAGCACTTAACTATGTGCCAAATGATTTAAGTGCATTATTTCACTTGATTCTCATAAGGAATCCTACCAGAAGAGGAATTATAATCCTTTAAAGTGAAGCACGAAGAGGTTCAGTAATTTGCTCAAGGTTATACACAGCAACTGGAGGAGCACAGGCAAATTCAACTCTGTTTTCTTCAAAGCATAAGCTCTTAACTTTTTTAGCCTATGCTGCTTCTCAACATTGTTGACTTAAATTCTGCTAAAATTCTATTTCTAACCCTAACTTCTCCTGACATTCAGTCTTGTACATTAGTGTATAGAACTGTCTATTCAACACCTCTACCTTAATGTCTAAAAATCACTTCAAGTTTAATATGTTTTAGTAAATGGCACCATCATTTTCCCAGTTGTTCAAGCCTCAAATCTAGCAGGCATCTTTTATTCTTCTATCAAACCCACAGTCAAGCCATCAGCAAATCTGTTGGCTCTACTTTCAAACTGTATCTGTATCTGACTACTTCTCTTCTTCATTATCAAAACCCTAGCCCAGGCCATTATCACTCTTCACCTGGACTACTGAAATAGCCTCTTACTGATCTCTGTTTTCATAGTCTATTCTCTACAAAGCAGCCATAGGTTTAAAAAAACAACAACACACTCACAGGTTATAGTTCCATTATTGTTCCATTCTTTTGCTTAAAACTCTTCAATGCTTCCCACTGCCATGATGTAATTTAAGATGGTCTACAAGGCCCTAGGGACCCTCTGCTTTGATCTGCTTCTCTCACCATAATGCTTAACACTGTCTTCTTGCTTAGCATGCTTCAGGTCCTATAATTTCAAATTTCTCTGTGATGTAAAGCCAATTACATTGAGAAGATTTGGGTATGAAAGGTTGGAGTTTTGAGAAAACTGGTGGTTTGAAGGAATTGCCTAAAGTGGAGAACAATTCAGAAAAGTTTAACAGTAATGCTGGGTGGTATTGAGAATTCACTGTGCTTCGTGATTGGATGCTCGGTTGCTTGGAGCATTGTCCCATACAACAAAAGGTTGTGGGTTCCACTTTTGGTAAGGGCTAGTTCAGTGGTCAGCAAACTCATTAGTCAACAGAGCCAAATATCAACAGTACAATGATTGAAATTTCTTTTGAGAGCTGAAAATTGACTTCTATGCATGGGCCATGAAGTTTCAATCGCACTGTACCTGCACACCCGCATGTGATATTTTGTGGAAGAGCCACACTCAAGGGGCCAAAGAGCCGCATGTGGCTCATGAGCAGTGGTTTGCTGACTACTGGGCTAGGTTTCAGGTTTGAGCCCAGGTTGGGATGTGCATGAGAGGCAACTGATCGATCTTTCTCTTTCTCCTCAACCCTTTCCTTTCTCTCTAAAAACCAATAAAAACATATCCTCGGGTCAGGATTAAAAAATAAAAATAGAATGCATGTTGTTATACAAATTTTTCCAGTAGTGGTCAGCTGCTCCAGTACCAAAGGCAGATGACACGAATGGTAGGGTTCATTCAAAGTAGGAGTATAATGAAAAAAAAAAAAGATAAGGCAAAGGGTTTTAGAATACTGGTAAATGTTACTGATTTTTTTCTGTAAGTATATAATAACTGGGATGGGATGGAGAGAAGGGCTGCTAGTGTTCTTAGCTTACCCCAGTTGTGGCAACAATAGAGAGTTGCTAAGAATCAGAGGACCAAGACCTACCAGAATTACGTTAAAAGCTTTATTTTGCAAATACTGTTTATGAAATCGGATTATGTAAAGACTAAAAAAAGTGGACAAATTAGTAGAGGCTTATTTACATTGCATAACTTTTAACATTCAATTTCCCAAGGGAAACTGTATGCTAAACAGTTAGGAATCACTATCAATAAGTTAGGGACTCAGATTTGAAAGATTTTCAATCTGACCTATCCTTCAAATTATCTAAGGGAGCTTTCTTATGCCTCTTTCTCCTTCCAAACACTTATTTGGCACGCCTGTCCTACTTACAAAGATTTAAGTCCACTCTTAGAATGACATAAACTACCTTACTGTCCTAGCCCCTAACTTGTCTAATATCTTGCCATTTACTCATTTCTACTCGTTAAGCTCCCCAAACTAAAATGCTTTACACATACTGTGCCTTTGCTTCTGTTAGTCCCTGAGGCTCGACCATTTTACCTTCCTTCTAGCATCCATTAACACTGGGCTCACACAGAATATTTCCAGATGAGAAGCGTTCTCTCTCTGCCTTATTTGGTCCCTGTAGATATTTCTATTATTGCCTGACTTGTGTTGTACTAAAATGCATATCATATTCTCTGTAGCATTTAATACAGATTATGTGTTATAAAGCATTTTTACGATTGATATTTTAGGTCACGCAGAGGCTAATAGGGCAAGTGTTCTATGACCTTGCCTAAGTCCCTTTCCAAAGGGGATGGGGTACTGTGGCTCCACGAAGATGAGAATATACGTCAAGTCCTTCCTTATACAGTGCTCAACTGGTGTTTTTGGGGCAGAGTTTAGTAAAAGTTTCTTTAAAATGACGTCACTACAGGCGACTTTCTGTACCAGTGTACGTAATCAAAGTACTTAAAATGAGGTTCACCTGTCACAGTTTAGAGATTCTGCATAAAACAGATTTCCACTCAGTAGCCTGGGTAACAGGAATTTTGGTTCACCAGCAAAGATCTTCCCAGAGTAACTCTAGGAGTGGCGGGATTGCGCGAGGGGGCCGGACCGGCAAAATACACCCCCGGGGCGGTCCTAGGGGCTCTCAGAGTGACGAGGAGCCTACTGCTTCCTCGAATACAGGACCCACTGGTCTCCCCCCACCAAGCAACCGCGGCTGGGACCGAGAAGGCGACTTTGGCGGTGCCACGTTCCAAGGGACAAGGCGGGCCGTGGGGTCTCTCCTAATTCCACGCAGGGGCGGAGGGGCGGGCACGGTGACGCCAAGGCTAGTGACGCGAATACGCAGCGCGACGCGATGACGCACGCCCCTTTGTTGGCTCAGTAGAGGTAGCAGCGGCCGTAGAGGTGGCGCTGGGGACTCTTTTCTCTTGGAGGCCGGAGCAAAGCCGCGTCTGACTGAGGCGGGCGGCGAGCGGCCCCCTCGCTCCCTCCCTCTCTCCTCCGCGACCTCCCCACCGCCGCTAGCCGCTAACTGCCAACCGCCGCGCCCGGGGACGAGCTGCGGCCTGCGGGCTGGAGCCAGGCCTGCGTCCGGACCTCAGTCGGAGCCGGAGCGGGAGCCGGGGCCTGGGCGTCCCCGCCCTCTCCCCGCCTCAGGAACAGCGTCTGTGGGGCCCCCGCGCGTCGCGCCATGGACTCAGACGAGGGCTACAACTACGAGTTCGACGAAGACGAAGAGTGCAGCGAGGAGGACAGCGGCGCCGAGGAGGAGGACGAGGACGAGCCGGATGACGATAACCTGGATCTGGGCGAGGTGGAGCTGGTGGAACCCGGGCTGGGCGTTGGCGGGGAGCGGGACGGACTGCTGTGCGGAGAGACGGGCGGCGGCGGCAGTAGCGCGCTCGGGTCCGGTGGCGGCGGCGGCGTTGGCGTTGGCGGCGGCGTTGGCGGCGGCGGCGGCGGGCCGGGGCAAGAGCAGGAAGAGGATTACCGCTACGAGGTGCTCACGGCCGAGCAGATACTGCAACACATGGTGGAATGTATTCGGGAGGTCAACGAGGTCATCCAGGTGAGGGTGGCCGCCGAGCTGGCTGGACCTGCCTGGACCGGGGAGCAGATTCGGGCGGCCCGCGTGGACCCGAAGGGCAGGCCTCGGCCTGGTGCGCAGCCCAGCCCGAAGCCTCCCTGTCCTTGTCTCCTCCGCTGCCTCTGCTGGTGACAGGGTGTGGAAAGCTGACGTTCGCCGGTTAGCCGGGTGTGGGGAGATGCGTTGGGGGCGGTACTTCCCAGGCCCTGCTATGGCGGAGGCCTCCGGCTGCCTGAGACTTCTCTTGCGGGCAGTTTCGGCCTGTCCCTGGCCCCGGTGTCCTTCCTCCGGCCGGAGGAACGCCGTCGGGGGCGGGACAGAGGGTGGTTGTGGAGAAGATCAGTAAAAATTAGGCTCATTGGAGGGTTATCCCGGCCTCCAGCCTCACTTGAGCGCTTTTGGAAAGAGTAGGCCTAAGAACAGCTTGGTGTTCCGGTTGCCCCAAGAGGGCATCAGTTAATAAAGAAATGGATCTGCTTGGCAGTCTGAAGTGCATATTAAAGATGGGGGAAGGGAACTGTTTCTCGGAAGACCTGCTGATGGGCCTTCTTTTCCGAAGGCATTTTTTTTTTTTATGTCTTTGCTGTTTGTTTGGGACCTAACTGCTACTTTCCGCAGTAGTGGTATATGACTTTCTTGAAGCTGTTGGAAGAGTTACTGCAGATTGCATACCCGGCCCTGCAGATAAAACAACAAAACGCAATGTTATTGTCTGATATTGGACAAGACTCTATTGTGATTTAAAAAGTAGAGGCTTTTTGCTTCTTTCTATTTTGTGGTTAGTAAGTTAGGCTTGGTTTAACTTGATAGCCACATTTTATGTAACCATGTGCATTTTTGAGTTTTAGGAAATAAGTTTTATTATGAGGGGTCAGGTATACATTGAAGAATAAAAATGAAGTCTCTATTCAATGCAACTTTTAGAAAACACAAGTTACATGGAAGGAAACTACATATGTGAGCAGCAAGTAACTATTGTCTTTTTGTGATGTCAGTCATTATATTTTGTTTTCCTTAAAATAGGTTGGCTAATATTTACTGGCAAATTAGCAGTATGTTACTGCCTACTTACTGAGTTTGCAGTTAACAGGTTTTTACAGTATCGTCTAGTAAGCAACACTTTCTTTTCTTTGAATCAACTATTTAAGCCCATTGGAAGGAGGTGTTTTGAGTTATAGTAAAAAAAAATTGATATCTGTTGCTATTGCTAACAAGTGGAAATCTCAAACTTTCATATAGATAATGAAGTCTAAGGAGGAATTTGAAGGTTGTAGAAGAAAGATAAGTTTTACTGCTCTTTTTCTGATTCCCAACATATGACAGTTGACTTCTTAAGTCACTAAATTGAGATTTTTCTTCCTTTTTTTTTTTGAGGAAACTTTATGAAAAGAATTCATAGTAAAACTTTGAATTCTGTTTTCATCATTTGCAACTAAAATCTGATGTTTCAAATTTGTTACCTAGCTTATTGGCATTTCAATTTGCTTTAAAAAACTCATGGATATTTTTTTTTAACTTTTTAACTTACGATCTATGTTCATGTAATTAAATCTCTTCCAACTTTTCAGCTTTTAGATGTGTTTTAATCACTGAGGTCAAACCTTGCAAATTCTTTATGGCATTTCTAGAACAGATATATAGGTAATGCATTCTACATCATTTATTCTTTTTTTAAATAGAATTCCTCAATATATAAATATTCCTTGTTAAAAGTTCATATTTAGAGATATCAGTAAATTAAAGGATAGGATTTTCCCCCAGACCATATTTTCTCCAAATGGTATACTTACTAGATGTAGACTAAGCTCTCGTTATGTTATAGGTTATTTATATTAATAGATTAAACTTGAAAATGTGCACTATAAGAAAAATCTGGGCAAGAAAAAAACACCCAGAGAGACATACCGAAATTTGTAACTGTAGTTCTTTCTAGATTGTCTGTTTTTAATGACAGAATGGTACTCTTATGTTTGTGTTTTCAATAGGAAAAAAACAACTGAAGGTATCTCAACTTTGTGTCAGTAAATATTTTTCAAGTGCTCACATGATCACAGATTTAAAGTAATTTATCTAATCTGTTGTTATTGAACATCCTTTTTTATTTTCTAATTTCTGGCTTTTATAAACCTCATTGGGAATACCTGTCATAGATTAAATCTTTGAATATTTCCTTAGGATAAATTGATTTGCTAAGCCAAAGGATTTTTTTATTTTCAAGACATTTGAAAACGTTTTCATATTACTTTCAGAAAGGTTATGCTAGTTTCCCCCACCAGTTGGTGCATGGTGGGGATAAATGGTCATCATTTATAAAATTTACTTTAAAAAAAAACTGATGAGGTTGAACTTTTAACATGTTTATTGGGCATTAATGTCTCTCTTGTAAATAGCCCTTTGCATTTGCTCACTTTACTCCCTTTTGGGATATTTTTTATTTATAAGACCTCTATATTCATAGAGGCTTTAATTATCAGTCTAGTTTTTTCAATGAAAAAAAACAACTAATGTTGGTTTAATGTGACAATAAACTTATTAAGAACCATTGTTTTACTTATTTCAAATTAGAGAGCTTACTGTTAATTCTAAAAAATTTAAATCTGTCCAGCCAGTGTGGCATAAGTCCACCAAGAGTTCCCCAGTTTAATTCCCCGTTAGGGCACATGCCTGGGTTTCAGGCTTGATCCCAGTGCAGGAGGCAGCCAATCAGTGTTGATGTTCTCTGTCATCGATGTTTCTCTCTCTAAAATCAATGAAATCGCATTAAAGCCTTGGCCAGTGTGGTTAGCACATCAGCCTGTGTTCCAAAAGGTCACAGGTTCGATTCTCCATCAAGGGCATGTACCTCGGTTTCTGGTTCACTCCTTGCCCCTAGTCGGGGTGCCTGCGGGGCATAACCAGTCCATGTGTCTCTCACATAGATGTTTCTCTCACTCCCTTTTATTCCCACCCCCCTCCCACTCCCACTCCTACCCTTCCACTCTCTTTGAAGACAAAGGGGAAAATATCCTCAGGTGAGGATTGACAAAAAATATGTATTTAAAAAAACATATTAAATCTCTCCCCTCCCCAGTGTTACTTTTCAGTATGAAATCAGGTGTATTATTAGTGAATTTGGAAATAAATTTACAGGAGTCTTGCTGGTATGGCTCAAGGGTATACATACACACACACACACATATATATATATATATATATATATATATATATATATATATATTTTTTTTTTCCCCAGGATTGAAATGTGAAAAGATTACGAAGTTGCTCTTTCCTTGGGAATTTGTTTACTTTTTCTGGGAACGTAGTTTGGCCAACAACAGATATATACTGTTATTTGTGATTATAAGTCAACACTTTCTCTTCTAGAAAACTAGAATTTTCTGGCTTGTTGTAACTCTCGTATAGTTTAACTAGAGGCCCATTGAACGAAGAGATTTCATGCAATAGGCCTTCCTTCCCTTGGTTTCCAGCACTGGTTTTCCTCTGGCACCTGGGACCCAAGCCTTTGCTCTGGCCAGAGCCTGCTGCTTTCGTCTTTGCTGCAGACTCCAGAGTTTGCAGTCTTTGTCTTCACTGCGGCCAGAGTGCTGCTCCTGTAGATCCTTTCACCCCCGGGTCCCCCCCCCCCCCACCTCCCATAACAGGCATCCTGCCCCTCCCCAGCTACTCAGAGCCTGGAGCAATTGGGTGGCCGCCATCTTTGTCCTTCTAACTTGCATATTCCCTGCTGACTGGCTGGTGGATGTAGCGGAGTGATGGTTAATTTGCATGTTTCTCCTTTATTAGTGTAGATTTGGTCTTGTTTTATTTAAATCCTAGCTTACATTTTGAACTTTTAAGAAAAGATCAAGGATTTTCTTTAGCTTTAACCTATACCAATGATAGAGAAATGCAAAAAGCCCTTATTTACCCAACTATATTAATTAGTATTGCTAATACTAAAATGTAAGGTATTGTTTTTTGTTTTTTTTTATGTAATTGCCTGGTTTGCTAGGAAATTTATTAAACACTGTTCAATTCTGCAACTGAGGGATATTTAAACTTGCCTGTTTGTGTTTCCACAACAGTGTTCAACAAATGTTGATTGTGCCTTGTGTTCCAGTTGCCATGTCAAGTAGAGGGCACAGTTTTTGTCCTAGGAGCATTTCCAGAGATTGTTGTACATATGTTAAGTCTGAGTTGGAGCCTGAGCATGTATATGTTTTTAGCCACTGCAATGATAGTTCTGAACCACTAGAGTAGTCATAGTTCATGCACTGTCAATGATTTTCATCTCAGGGAGAATAAGTAGAGTGAAGGGCAGTAACTCTTGAGAATACCACATTTGCCCTAGCGGGTTTGGCTCTGGATAGAGTGTCAGCCTGCGGACTAAAGGGGTCCCAGGTTCGATTCCAGTCGAGGGCACATGGCTGGGTTGCATGCTTGGTTCCCAGTGAGGAGCATGCAGGAGGCAGCCGATAAGTGATTCTCTTTCATCATTGATGTTTCTATCTCTCCCTCCCTCTTTCTTCCTCTCTGAAATCAATAAAATATATTTTAAAAATACCATATTTAAAGGGTATACTGAGAAAGAGGGGCATGGGAAGATTTGTTATGCTTAATAACCAGTTTTAAAAACAAAAGTAATAACCTAATGCATGGCAGGGCAATTTTTTACTTGCTGTTGATATTTCGCATATTTTGATTTTTTACAGAGAGGAAGGGAGAGGGATAGAGAGTTAAAAACATCGATGAGAGAGAGAGAGAGAGAGCGACATTGATCAGCTGCCTCCTGCACGCCCCCTACTGGGGATGTGCCCGCAACCAGGATACATTCCCTTGACCGGAATTGAACCTGGGACCTTTCAGTCCACAGGATGACGCTCTATCCACTGAGCCAAACCGGTTTTGGCTAAACTTAAACTTTTTCTAACGCCACTTCTTCAAAATAGACTCGCCCAGCCCGTGGTATTTTGTGGAAGAGCCACACTCAATGGGCGAAAGAGCCGCACGTGGCTCGCGAGCCGCAGTTTGCCGACCACGACACTAATTTACATCTCAACCTTTAGGTTTGCTTTTTTTTGTTGTTTGCTTTTTAAATCTGGGATTTTAAAACAAGAGACCTGAACTACTAGATAGATCTTTTTTACATTAATGTTTTGTTTAACATTCTTAATTGGAGATGCTCATTGTTTCCAAAAAGTTGAACTCTAGTGTGCATACCAAGATGAACGAACTTACCTTAATTTGTTTGGGTGGACTATAGGGGGCAAAAGAGGGAAAAAGAGTGTGGGTTTGTGTTTTGAAGTTCTTAAGGTGTTGGGTATGGTTTACTCCTCTTGAACTTTATCTTTTTCTAACCGATCTCTGAGCTAGAAGTTTTAAATTATATTCTTGTTGAATCACAAACTCTTGGGGTGGGGTCCAACAGTCTCCTTTAACAAACAATCCAGGTGATGCTAATGCAAGGTAAAGTTTGAGAACCAATGATGCAGTTGAAATTTAATGGCAGTGTTTCTCCTTGTAGCTTTAACTTGCTGTAAATTACTATAGATGTGGGTTAATGATGGAAGCAAGTTATTTAAGAAACTAATGGAACGAAAATTTTAAGAACTTGGACAACATTTACTAGGCTAATCATGGAGTTGAAGATTTGTCATCATTACTGCTATCCTTCAGTAAGGTGGTCTTTACTCAGTTCTTGCAAATGTTTAAACCAACTAGTAACATCTTACATTCTAGGTTGGATCACTTGGTTTTCTTTCAAGCTTGGGGTTTTATGAGATTTCTGAAAGAGTTCATGATTTCTTTGAATTTAGATACTCAAAGCTATTAGGTCAGTTAGTTGTTTAGTCACCTGCTAAGTGAATAGTAGTAAGTATTCAGATCTGGAACATAGCTAGGATTTCAATGGATAGAAAAGAAAAATAGGAAACCCTTCTGAGAAATTGAGAGTGAGGAAGGTTAATATTGAGGTCAGCCAAAGCAGCAGAGTTTATATATTACTGGTGATTAGTGTTATTGAAGCTTGGAGGTTTGATACTATGAAGAAAGGTAGGCAGAAGTCACCATATTAGATTTCTTTTTTTGGGTTTGGCCTATGGTAGCTGCATGAATTACTTCTCTTTAGCCCCAAAACTTAGTGACTTAAAAAATACAAACATTTATTATCTCTCCGTTTCTATGGGGTCATGATTTTGAATGCAGCTTAGCTGGGTGCTTCTAGTTCAGAGTCTCTTTTTTGGGGGGCTGCAGCCGAAATATCAAGCAGGATTGCAGGGCTCAAGGCTTGATTGGGAGAGATTCCCTTCCATTGTCACCTGTGTGGCTGTTGGCAGGCCCCAGATTTTCACTGGTTGGTGGTTGGCCAGAGACATCAATTCTTTGCCACGTGGGCTTCTCCATAAAGTAACTTACAGCACAACAGTTTCTTTCTGAGAGAGAGTACCCAAGATGGAAACGACAATCTTTTTATAATGATCTCAGAAGTGATTTCTCATCACTTTAACATTCTACTTGTAACTAAATTCAGCCTATAATCAAGGGGATTACACAAATATATAGATATATAGATATAGATATCCCAGATTTATATCTGGCTCAATCAAGATGTGAATTGCAAATATGTATACTGTTTATCGAGTCAATTTACATACTCTTAGGAAGGCTTAGTAGTTTTGGATTTTTATTTTTTTATTTTATTATTTTTTTAAATATATTTTATTAATTTTTTACAGAGAAGAAGGGAAAAGGATAGAGAGTTAGAAACATCGATGAGAAACATCGAACATTGATCAGCTGCCTCCTGCACGCCCCCTACTGGGGATATGCCCGCAACCATGGTACATGCCCTTGACGGGAATCGAACCTGGGACCCTTGAGTCCGCAGGCCGATGCTCTATCCACTGAGCCAAGCTGGTTTTGGCTAGTTTTGGATTTTTAGTTTGGATTAACCTTAAATATTTATATTTGACTATCAAGCATTATCATACCTTTAAACAATAAGCATTCCTAATTACCTTTAACTGACTAAGATTAAAAGGACAGTTTGCAGTCTCTAAGATTTGGCAGGAATTTGAGATTCTCCAATCCACTGATATATATATATTTTTAATTTAGCTTTTACATGCAGTTGTAAGAAGTAATGCAGAGAGAATCCAGATACCCTTTACTGATTTATCTGCAATGGTAACGTCTTATAAAATTACAGTGTATCACAACCAATATGTTCACATTGATGCAATCTACTTAAAGATTTTTAAAAATTCAGGCATTTAGGCTCTACCCCAGACTAAAAATGGGTCTCAGAATTTGGAGTAGACATTCTCATTAAACAAAAATCTTACCTTCTATGGATTATTTTAATGCACATCCAGGGTTGAGAGCCCCTGTTCTTGCCTAATGTCTTTAAAGAATCCTTTCTCTGCTTAAGTACAAATAAATGATTGAGCTATTTTGTGATGTAGCTCATTCCAATGTTTAACTCCTGATTTTAAAAAAATGGAATTAAAATCTGCCCTCATGTTTACTCATGTGCATTGTTCCCAGGCGGGCCTGTTGTATGAAAAAAATTTTTTTAAAACTTAACTATTGTTTTGAAAGTTTGAAGAAAAAACTTTTCTTTCAAACCCTGCCAAGGATTATGTCATCACTTTTGTTTTTAAAACCAATCCCCCTTTCTTCATTTCTTTTATGACATGAACCTATATCTTTGATTATGCACATTGCCCTAATTCTTTATTTAACATTAGATAGATACTGTCTTCTAGGCATTATATCATAGGCAATAACTTTGCTAAGATCTTGTTTAAATATATACAGGTCATCCTTTGATCTTGACATGAGGTTACTATGTAAGTTTATAAAGAGCTTATTTATTCCTTTTAAATAATGTGATAAATAGAAGGATGAGAATTTATTTTGATGACATCTGATGACCACTTATTACTAGGTGAGAAAATGATCAGAGACTTCTATGAGTGAGACCCATAGAAATAGTAGTGGAAGTCCTTTCCTTATTTTCAATGTTTTCAAAAGCTGAACAGTATTTAAAAGAAAGCAAAACAAAACTATCCTAGCTAATTAAAATGTGGGTTAATGTTGAATCTTCAATTCCAAAAAACAGTTATATTCTTAAGTAGTATATACATCATTTCTTCCTAAATTTTTGCTTTCTTCTGAAATTCTCATTCATCCAGTGATATGTTATCATCTGGCTTGATCTTGTATATAATGTCTCATTCCTTGAAATATATTGGTGCATAATAGATGCCTTATTGGTAGTTTGTTATCTCAAAAGGCAGCTTAAAAAGTTATTACTGAGCTAGCAGCTGCACTGGCAGATTGACTTTTTAGAGTCCTACATTTTTCATTTAAAAAAATTAGAATGCTGGTATTAAGGCCAAAAGGTTCTGAGGGTATAAATGAGAAATGCCAAATACTGTGCTGGTAGTTTTCTCATGTAATATTTAAATTTAACTTTATATTTACTGATTGATTGTAGAGAGAGAGGGGAAGGGGGGAGAGCTAGAGAGATACACTTGTTGTTCCACTTATTTATGCATTAATTTGTTGATTCTTGTATGTGACCTGACTGGGGATTGAACCACACAACCTTGGTATGTGTATTGGGACAATGCTGTAACCAACTGAGCTACCTGGCCAGGGCCTCCCATCTAATTTTCTTTTAATGTAAACATTGTTCAATAACATTTTTCCTTTTTGAAAGAAGTGTCACAATTGACCTGACACTTAATACATTTTGACAGAAAGTAGAGCAGATAATGAAGTATTAGGTAACATTTCATTAGTACTAAGACCTAGGGGTGGGGAATATCTGGTATGCAAGCTGAATAGGCCCTCAAAATCATTTGATCTGGTGCTGCCAAGATCAAATAGGGATGAGTTAATGAAATGTTTGATCAAATATAGCAGGATAATTTTTCAGTTGTTGATTCTATATGGCCTGTGTATGATGCTATAAATATCCAAATGGCCCTTGGCAGAAAAAAGGATCCCTACCCTGATTTATATAAAGTGCTAGGGGTGGGAACCCAGAGAGTAAATAAGTGCC
Source organism: Lasiurus cinereus (assembly GCA_011751065.1). Taxonomy (NCBI): domain Eukaryota; kingdom Metazoa; phylum Chordata; class Mammalia; order Chiroptera; family Vespertilionidae; genus Lasiurus; species Lasiurus cinereus. Next base: position 34,792,251 of record JAAGEH010000032.1, read on the forward strand.
AGGAACTATCTGCAAATAATAGTTTATATAAGGGTCACCATATGTTCAGAGGCCTTAAAAAGCTTATCCTCTAGGAATTTAAACACTTTTTTTCTTGCCATCTTATATAATTACTATGGTGTAATCTAGAAGTCATAGAAAGTTTATTAGTGCCATAAAAAAATCTTTGGTTTACAACAAGCATGTCAGACTCTCGGCTGAATAAAGAAACTAAGGTAGCAAGCTTTTACTACATGCACCGGTTAATAATTCAGATTTTGTAATAAAAGAAAACAGGATAATTTCAAGAGAAACATCAAAAGTGCTTATTCAAAATAATGTCTATCGCTAGCTACACATTTCCCCTATCTTTTAGGTAATTTGTGAACACCATCCCACTAGAACTTTTCTTGTTTTGAGGCAAACCATTCAGAGACTCAATTTTCCACTTCATACATTTTGAAGTGCTGCTCAGAAGGTGTGTGTGCCATCGATTGGAACAAGTGGAATCTGAAGGAGCAAGGTCTGGTGAATATGGTGGGTGGTTTAATATTTCCCAGGCAAGATCTTCTAATGTGTCTTTAACTGGTTTTGAAGTGTGTGATGGTGCATTATCATGAAGCAAAATTACTTTGCCGTGTCTTCTGGCACATTCTGGTCCTTTTATGATCAAAGTGTGATTCAAATTGATAATTTGTTGTTAGTAGCAATCAGTATTAACGGTTTCACCTGGTTTTAGAAGTTCATAATACACTATACCTTCTTAATCCCACCAAACACAGAGCATTGTTTTTCCGAAGCGATTTGGCCGTGCAGTCAGTGTTGATGGTTGACGTGGATCAACCCATGATTTTGTGCATGTGGGATTCTCAAAATAAATCCACTTTTCGTAGCCAATAAGAATTTGATGCAAAAGAGACCTTCTTTCGTGCCATTGAAGCAACATTTTACTGATGACTTTCTGGTTTTCCATTTGTCTTTTGTTCAGTTGATGTGGTACCCATTTTCCTTCCTTTAAAATCTTTCCTATTGCTTCTAAATGACTGGAAATTGTTTGTGGAGCCACGTTAAATATTTCTGCAAGTTGTTTTTAAGTTTGACATGCATCTTCATCCAATAATGCTTGTGATTATTGGTTTTGAAACTTTTTTGGTTGACCTGGACATTCTTTGTCTTTCACATTGAAATCATCACTCTTAAAGTTTTTAAACCAGCATTCACAAGTATCTTGAGTGGAGCATGTTCACCATAAGCTTCTCAAAGTATACGATAACTTTCAGCAGCACTTCAAAATAATGAACTAAAACTTCCCGCAAATGCTCTTTTTTGGGCACAAAATTTGACATTTTTAAGCGTAAAATTATCTATGATGTTAACATCTTCAGAAAACTTGACATGAAATTTTGAAGCTTGTCAATACAACAAAATAGGATACATATCAAATCGTATATATATCAACAAATGTGTAACTCTATTGAAAAAAATCTGCATTTTATTAACTAGTACACATAATTACTAAACTAGTAGGCAGGGACAAACGTAAGTATTTACTGAATTTCTTCTGTGTCAGAGATTGTGTCAGTGTGCTGCATGCTATGGTTGAAGAAGACTCATTTGTCACCCCTCATACCTTATCATATCTAGAGACATTTAGGTATTGAGATGGCTATATTACCATCTCATATAGGCTACACCAAGCTTCGTATGAAGTGCACTGCAAACATAAGATAAGGGATCACTGGAAAGGTAGAGGAGAGGGACCTGGCAAAAGATACAGTAATATCTGAGCAGGATCTGAATAGAAGTACATAAAGTAATTAGGAAGAGAAAGTGTATCATCAGAAGGACCAGCTTGAGCAAAAGTTGAAAAACATAAAGATGTATTATATATTAAGGGATAAGAAATACTGCAAGGGGGGTGGTAGAAAAAAATCAGGCACAAAGCAGATGAAATTGATAAAAATTAGCTGACATCAAGATGAGGAAGCCATGAATGCCCTGTTAAAGAATCAGACTAGACTTATGGGGGTGTGGGAAGGGGACGTGCAATTAGACTTTTTTTTTAGCAGGAAAATTACTATATTTGTATGGTAGTATGGCTGGAAGCCTAGAGGTAAGGAGAAAATAAAAAAGGGTTGTAGATTAGGATTAGTTAGTAAAAAGGTTAGCAATAATGTATTTTAGAGGTAACTTGATCGAGGCTAACTTGACTATGGGAAATGCAGAGGGATGATTTTTTAATTTAATCTTCATTGTTCAAATTATTATAGTTGTTCCTCCTCCCTCCCCCATAGCTTCCCTTTACCCGGTTCCCACATCTTCTGCCCTTACCTCCCCACCCCCATTGTCCTCATCCATAGGTATACGATTTTTGTCCAATCTTTTCCTGCACTCCCTTCACCTTTTTCCCCTCAAGAATTGTCAGTCCACTCCCTTTCTATGCCAGTGTATGTTTAATTTCTAGTTGGTCCTTTCTATGTCAGTGTATGTTTAATTTCTAGTTGGTCCTTTTTCATCTCCTCCTGGGTCTTAGTAAATTTATCCATCTTTTCTGGGAAATTCTTGAAAAACCTTATAAGTGTGGTTTTAAACTCTATATGCAGTCATTTGTTTTCCTCTATTTCTTTCGTTTGTGATCTGTTCCTTTGTCTCTGAATTTTTGATGCGCAGGAAGAACTTCTGCGCTAAAGTCAGCCTTATGATACAAGACTTGCAAAATTACAAAAGCCTCTCTGTTGAGCTTGGATGGGGTGGTCTCTCAGGGCTGAGCAGAGAAAGCCTTAGCTTTTAGTCAGCCCTGCCCTATGTGGCCCCTGGGTCTCAGTGACCCTTGTTAATCACTGCAGCTCTCTGTGTGCATGCGTGCGCGCCTCCAGACCTCTGCCTTTCCAGTTCATGTGCGTTCCAGGGACCTGTATGAGTCTGGATCCCTAGGGTCTCGCCTAAAACTGGGGTTCCTTGCAGTCAGAAGTGGATTTCAGCACAGTGGATTGCAGCACAGCTCTTTCTCCCTCCTGCTAGAGAAAGCCAGTGGCACAATCAGCAGTCAATCCTCTCTGCCGGCAATGGTGTGCGCGCCTCCAGGCCTCTGCCTTTTTGTGACTCCCCTAAGTTTCTGTGCACTTTTCCCTTTTCATGACAGTCCATACTCCTCTGTATGAGTCTTGCCCAGAGCTGAGGATCAGTGCAGTCAGATCTGGGATTCAGTGCAGTTGGGAGTTTCCATCTCTCCTGCTAGAGGCAGCCAGCCAGTCAGCCACACACTCCACTGCCCGTCCTCTCCATGCTTGTGTCTCTGTACCTCAGCTCTTTTGCAGCTCCTCTGAATCTCCGTGAGCCCCTCTCTTTCCTTGTAGTTATACAATTTCTACTCAACCAGCTTTCCTGTGGCTCTGGATGATGTCCATTCTGTCTTTTACTTGTGGTTTTGAAATTGTTGTGCGAGGCAGCAGTTTAGGTGTTCACCTATGCCGCCTTCTTGGCTTCTCTCCTCTTAAATATAATTTCTTGAAAGCTCTTATCTAATCAGTTTGTTTTGAGAACTAGACTGTGGGGTGTCCAAGAAATGAGGGGTGGGAGTGACTGGATAAAAAAAGATGAAAGGATTGTATAAAGAGCACATGAATACTCCATGGACAAGGAGAGTAGTGAGGTGAAGGCCAAAGGAAAGAGTAGTGTGGGGAAGGCGGAGATGAGCAAAGGGGAGGAAAATGGGGCCATCTTCAGTAATACCAACATTGAAATAATATTTTTAATTGTTTTGTAATATGTTTTTATTGATTTTTAGAAAGAGAGGAAGGAAGAGAGAGAAACACCATTGTAAAAGGGAAATGGATTGGTTGACTTTTGCATGCACCCCTACTGAGGATGGAACCCACAAACCCGGCATGTTCCCTGACCGGGAATTGAAACAGTGACATTTTGTTGCAGAGGGCAACACTCAATCAACAGTTGCCAGGGCAAAATTTTTAATTAAAAAAAAGCAAAAAGCTCTTATCTCTAGTATTTAATCTTCCACTACGTAGACTGAAATCCTTAAGGATAGGATCACTGTATTTTTTTTAAAATCTTTATTATTCAGATTATTACATTTGTTTCTCTTTTTTCCCCTCCATAGTCCCCCTCCACCTGGCTCCCACCCTTCCCTCTACCCTTACCTCCCTTCCGTTGACCTCATCCATAGGTGTATGATTTTTGTCCAGTCTCTCCCTGTACCACCCCTCCCTCCTTTCTCCCTGAGAATTATCAGTCCACTCCCTTTCTGTGCTCCCGATTCTATTATATTCACCAGTTTATTCTGTTGATCAAATCTTCAGTTCCCTTAATTTTCAGTTTCACTTGTTGATAGATATGTATTTGTTGTTCATAATTTTTTATCTTTTACCTTTTTCTTCTTCTTCTTCTAAAAGAATACCTTTCAGCATTTCATATAATACTGGTTTGGAGTTGATGAACTCCTTTAGCTTTGCTGGATAGCTTTGCTGGATAGACTATTCTTGGTTGTAGGTTCTTGCTATTCATCATGTTGAAAATTTCTTGCCACTCCCGTCTGGCCTGCATCGTATCTGTTGAGAAATCAGCTGACAGTCGTATGGGTGCTTCCTTGTAGGTAATTAACTGTTTTTCTCTTGCTGCTTTTAATATTCTCTCTTTGTCTTTTGCTCTTGGTATTTTAATTATGATGTGTCTTGGTGTAGTCTTCTTTGGATTCCTTTTATATGGGGTACTGGGTGCTTCCTGGACTTGTAAGTCTATTTCTTTTACCAGATGTGGGAAGTTTTCAGTCATTATTTCTTTAAATAGGTTTTCAGTATCTTGCTCTCTCTCTTCTTCTGGCACCCCCACAATTCTGATGTTGGTACGATTGAAGCTGTCCCAGAGGCTCCTTACATTATCTTCACATTTTTGTATTCTTTTCTCTTGCTTTTCCAGTTGAGTGTTTTCTGCTTCTTTGTATTTCTAATTTTTGACTTGATTCTTGCCTTCTTCTAGTCTGCTGTTAGGTCTCTGTACAATATTTTTTAATTCAGTCAGTGCATGTTTAATTTTTAGTTGGTTTTTTTGCATCTCTAGTTGGTTCTTTTTCATCTCCTCTTGGTTCTCGCTAAATTTATCCATCTTTTCTAGGATATTCTTGGAAAACCTTATAAGCGTGGTTTTGAACTCTATATCCAGTCGTTTGTTTTTCTCCATTTCTTTTGTTTGTGATCCCTTCCCTTGTCTCGGCATTTTCACTATGCCGGGATAACTTCTGTGTTGGATTCAGCCTTATGATACCAGACTTGCTAAACTGCAGAAGCCTCTCTGTTGAGCTTGGGATGGGTGGAGTCTCAGGGCTTAAGGGACCGCCTTGCCTTCCAGTCGGCCCCGCCCTCAACGGCCCCTGAGTCTCTGAGCGCTTGCTCTTGCAGTGCCTCTAAACTGCTGCCTTTCTGGCTCCCCTGTGCTCCGGGACCATATTAGTCTGGTCCCCAGGGTTTCGCCTGAAACTGGGGTTTGGTGAAGTTAGAAGTGGTGCAGTTGGGAGGGTCTGTCTCCCACCTACTTGTGAAAGCCAGTGGCACAATCAGAAGCCGGTCCTCTGCGCATCACCAGACTTCTGATATTTTGCGACTCCCCTAAATTTCCATGCACTTCTCCCTTTTCACAGTCCAAACTCCCCCCCATATGAGTTTCGGCTGGATCTTGGGTTTAGTGTCGTAGGATTAGGGCTTCAGTGGCATTGAGAGTCTCCGTCTCCCTCCCGCCAGAGAAAGCCAGCCAGGTTCTCTGGCACCCGCTCTCTCCATGCGCGCGTCTCTGTACCTCAGCTTTTTGCAGCTTCTCTGGGTTTCTGTGAGCCCCTCTCTTTCCTTCTAGTTGTAGAATTTCCACTCAGCCAGCTTTCCTGTGGTTCTGGAAGATGTCCGTTCTATCTTTTAGTTGTAGTTTTGAAATTGTGCGAGGCCACAGTGTAGATGTTTACCTATGCCGCCATCTTGGATTCTCCAGTGTATTACTTTTAGTATTGCCATTGACCACAGTTTCTGGGACATAGATGATAAACAGATTTCGAATAGTCAAAACCAAATATGAATGAGTTTTCTTATTGATTTTATTGTTGACAAAAATCTTGGTATTCTATCCCTATTTTTATTATTTATAAATTGTTCACATTCTTCTGTTGACTTCACTGAATTAACTGCTTTCACATTCTCTAATATACTGTTATTTTACTCTAACCAGTTATTTAAAGAATGTAACTCATCACAACTATCCTCTGAAGTTGATTGTATTTTTTTCTATTTTATGGATAAGGATATTGAGACTAAGAGGAATTGAATAACTTGCTCTGGGCTTTCATAGCTGGAGTCAGAACTCAGTATTTTATATCATTAAATATAAATTAACGTATATGAATGTTGCTGCTTTTGTGCTGGGTAGTTTTTGTTTGTCTCTCATATCCACTCTCCCTTTTTCCATCCAGTTATATGTCCCAGGAGATTGACTTGTGTAGACTGAGTCATTGGGCTTTGACGTGTGACTTCATTGCTGTGACCTGTGAATCCAAATAATAAGAATGGAATAGAATCAGAAGGCCATACTTAAACTTTAGATCCTAAATATGTACCATCCTCAAGAAAATTTCAAACCACAATGGTTATTACAACATTTACTATTTTAAAACATATATATATATATTTTATTGGCTTTTTACAGAGAGGAAGGGAGAAAGAGTTAGAAACATCGATCAACTTCTTGCACACCTCCTACTGGGGATGTGCCTATAACCAAGATATGTGCATTTGACCAGAATTGAATCTGGGACCTTACAGTCCACAGGCTGACGCTCTACCCACTGAGCCAAACCAGTTTCGGCCAACATTTACTATTTTTTAATGCAATGTAAGCATTCAAAAACACAAAGTATTAACATAAAATATTTTTACTACTTAACCTATGTTTTAATATATTTCTATATTAATGCAAAATTTATTCATGATTTATGTATGAAATTTCAAACAGACTCTAGTGGTCTGACAGATTCTGGAAGAATAGCATTGTGAACACTGAGCTGGTGTTCCTCAGTGGTTGGAGTGTCAGACTGCCCACCATTGGGAATTGACTGCTTCAGGTTCAATTCCTAGTCCAGGACATGTACCTGGGTTGCAGATTCGATTCCAGGCACTTGCAGGAAGCAACCAATCGATGTGTCTCTCTCACATTGTTTCTCCCTCCCCTCCACACCTTCTACTTTTCTAATTTTAAGCACTTGAACATTTATTTTTTTTAATTTATTCAGATTATTACAAGTGTTCCTCTTTTCCCCCCATGGCTCCTCTCTACCTGGTTCCCACCGCACCCTCTGCCCTCATCCACAGGTGTACGATTTTTGTCCAGTCTCTTCCCACACCCTCCCACATCCCCTTTTCCCCGAGAATTGTTAGTCCACTCCTTTTCTATGCCCCTGATTCTACTATGTTCACCAGTTTATTCTGTTCATCTGATGTTTTATTCATTTGATTTTTAGATTCACTTGTTGATAGATATGTACTTGTTGTTCATAATTTTTATCTTTAGCTTTTTCTTCTACCTCTTCTTAAAGAGTACCTTTCAGCATTTCATATAATAATAATACTGGTTGGTGGTGATGAACTCCTTTAGCTTTTTCTTATCTGTGAAGCTCTTTATCTGCCCTTCAATTCTGAATGATAGTTTTGCTGGGTAGAGTAATCTTGGTTGTTGGTTCTTGCTATTCATCACTTTGAATATTTCTTGCCACTCTCATCTGGCCTGCATGGTTTCTTTTGAGAAATCAGCCGACAATCTTATGGGTGCTCCCTTGTAGGTAATTAACTGTTTTTCTCTTGCTGCTTTTAATATTGTCTCTTTGTCTTTTGCTCTTGGCATTTTAATTATGATGTGTCTTGGTGTGGTCCTGTTTGGATTCCTTTTATTTGGGGTTCTGTGAGCTTCTGGACTTGTAAATCTTATTTCTTTCACCAGGTGGGGGAAGTTTTCTGTCATTATTTCTTCAAACAGGTTTTCAGTATCTTGCTCCCTCTCTTTTTCTGGCACCCCCATAATTTGGATGTTGATATGCTTGAAGTTGTCCCAGAGGCTTCTTACACTATCTTCATATTTTTGGATTCTTTTTTCTTCTTGCTTTTCTGGTTGAGTGTGTTTTGCTTCTTTGTGTTTGAAATCTTTGACTTGATTCTTGCGATCCTCTAGTCTGCCATTAGATCTGTGTATGATATTTTATTGCAGTCAGTGTATGCTTAATTTCTTGTTGGTCCTTTTTCATCTCCTCTTGGGTCTCGCTAAATTTATCAGCCTTTTCTAGAAAATTCTTGAAAAGTCTTATAACTGTGGTTTTGAACTCTATATCCAGTCATTTTGTTTTCCTCCATTTCTTTCATTTGTCTCTGCATTTTGGCTGCTTCCTTGAATTGATAAGAGTGGCTTTTTGTGGTAGTGTCCTACAGGACCAGTGGCTCAGTCTCCCAGTTACCTGAGGTGGACACTCTTGTACACACTTTTGTGTGTTGTGTGCACAGTCTTGTAGTTAATCCTTGATTGTTGTTGGTATTACTGGGAATAATAGACCTTCAGGCCAATTGGCTGTGAGGATCAGCTATGTCTACACTAGGAGAACTTCTGCTGGAGACACCCTTGTGAGACAAGACTTGCAAAAGCCTCTGTGCTCAGCTTGGATGGGGCAGAGTCTCAGGGCAGACCAGACAGCATTGGTTTCCAGTCAGCCCTGCCCTAATAGGCCTCTGTGTCTCAGTGTCCTGTGGTAACTGCTGCAAGCACCTTTGAGAAAAAGCTGCCCTCGAGTTACGCCTGCTGCTAGACCAGTTTCTCCCAGAATGGGTCTGGTTCCCCAGAGTCTCACTGAACTGGAGTTCATTGGAGTCGGGAGTTTTTGTCTCCCTCCCATTTGAGAAAGCCAGTGCACACTCAGTTGACAGTTCTCTGTGCGTGCATCTCAATACCTCTGCCCCTTGTAGCTCCTCTGAGTCTCATCACTGTGCTTTTCTCTTTCCTTCTAGTTGTAGAATTTCCACTCAGCCAGCCTTCCTGTGGTTCTAGATGATGTCTGTTTTGTCTTTTAGTTGTAGTTTTGAAATTGTTGTGTGAGGCAGCAGTTTAGGTGTTTATCTATGCTGCCACCTTGGTTTCTCCCACACCTTCCACTTTCTAAAAATCAATGAAAATATCCTTGGTTCAGGATGAACAGCAACATCAAAAAGGATAGCATTGTGAAATTGTGGAAGTGCAAAACAACAAATGCTGTATATGTTAAGGTGAGAATAGCTGACTTATTTTGCTAAAAAATGAGAAAATTGTTTTTTTGTGAAGTTCCCAGAGAAGCTTATTATTGATTAGGAGTCCTGGGTGTGAAATTGCATGCCCCTGCCTTGCCTTGACACCTGAATCTCTGCACTCGGAACTCCAGTGGGCCTGGCCCAGCCCCTGATCCCTCTGGCCTTTTCTGGCTGCTTTAAGGCCCGCTTTGATTCCAGCTTCTCCAGGCACCTCCCTGCTTCCACCTTGTGTCTGGAGCAACGTGGCGGCTCCGCCCCATCATGGCTCCAAAGGAGAGTGTGGAAGCCTCCTACCTGCTGTGCTGTGCTCCTTCCCCTGTCAGGTGGGTGGCAGGGTGCTCTGAGTGTGAGTGTGGATGGCAAAGGACTGGTAAGGGGGGTGCTGCAGGTTCTTACTCCAACCTCCCTGGCATGGGATGGTCCTGTCTTCCCCCAATGCCTCCCTGCTTCTGCCCCAGCTCCGGAGCAGCTCCCTACCGTGTGCACGCACAGGCAACTCCTGTGATCAGTTGTGACATTATGGAGTAACAATTTGCATATTCCTCTTATTACTATATAGGATACCATTTAAACTCAAATGTAAGGAATTGCCTTTACCATTTAACCTACTGTTCATTACTTCGTTTCTTATGAAACAAAAATCTTATAGTGGGCCTGAGATTGTTATTTAATACTTGAGGCCTGGTGCATAAAATTTGTGCACAGTGGGGGTGGGGAGGGATGTACTCAGCTCAGCCTGCACCCTCTCCCATCTGGGACTCCTCGAGGGATGTCCAATTGCCTATTTAGGCTCAATCATAGTAGAATCTAGCCTAAACGGGCAGTCTATATTCCTTTCACAATCCAGGACAGCTGGCTCCCAACTGCTCGTCTGTCTGCCTTCCTGATTGCCCCTGCCTGATCACCCCCTAACTGCTCCACTGCCAGCCTGTTTGCCCATAACTGCCCTCCCCTACAGGCCTGGTCACCTCTTAACTACTCTCCCCAGCAGGCCTGGATTACAGGCTCAATCCCTGATAGGGGGTTATGTATATGCAGGAGGCAGCCAATTGGTGTTTCTTACTCACATCACTCTCTCTCTTTCTCCTCTAAAAATCAGTTAACTAAACTAAAAAAAAGAAAAGATTCTAAATATATTGTAGTTATTTTATGAATTTCTGAGGATAATGGATTCCTAAAAATAATCATTTAATTTAATTGGGAACAATATATAACTTGAATACTTGATTGGGGTGTTGTTGTTTTTTATGTGTGTCTTTTTTACTGACCAATATATTTCTTGCTGCTACGCTGTGCTGGAGAAATAGAGATACTGGACAACTCTTTAAGGAGGCATCTATATATATATAAAAGTCTAATATGTAATGTGTCCCCTTGGGAGTTTGATCACTCACTGTGATGTGCGCTGACCACCAGGGGGAAGCACAGAATGAAGGAAGGCCCCGGCCAGCAGCCAGAAGGAAGGTCTATGGCCTGCAGATGAAAGGCCCCGATTGGCCCTGATTGCTGGCCAGGCCTAGGAATTTCCTGCACTGGGCCTCTAGTGTAAAAATAATTTGCAATGCAGTGTTATGTGTAACAGTAGAATTGAAAGATTAAAGAAGGAATATTTAATGTTGTTTTCTGTGAAGACTTGACAAATCCTTCTGATAGAAGTGGGTTTTAAAGTTAGGTTTTGAAAAATGAATAGTAAGTAGCTCACTAGCCAGAAAGGGTTGGAGATAGCATTACAGAGGAGGAGAAATAGAATGTATAAAGGCAGAAGCAATTAATGGTCTGTTATGTTGAATGAACATTAAGAATTGAATATTACTAAAAATTATTGGGAAGTAGTATGATAGGTGGGTTTAGACAGATAGGTAAGAACACTTTGCTGACAGTATAGGAAATAAAACAGAATGAGATTAGAAAGTAGGGAGGATAGTTAGAAGTCTATAAAATCTGAATAAGAAATATGATGAAGTTAATAAGGCTGGAACAGAGATGAGGGAGTCACATTCAAGATATTAGGTTGTAACCTGGCCCATGTGGCTAAGTGGTTGAGTGTGGACCCATGCATGCACCAGAGGATACTGTTTTGATTCCCAGTGAGGGCACCTGCTTTGATTGTGGGCTTGATCCCCAGTGGGAGATGTGTAGGAGGCAGCCCATTGACGATGAGAGCTTTCTCTCTCTCCCCCTCTCTAAAATCAATAAAAACATTTTTAAAAAAGACATTAAGTTGTAGAATCAGTGAGTTAATTTATTAAGAGAGAAAAATAGCTTAGTGATTAAGTCTTTGGCACTGTAAAGTATTATAATCGTCTAGTTGAAATTTTTTAAAAATATATATTTATTGATTACAGAGAGGAAGGGAGAGGGATAGAGAGTTAGAAACATCAATGAGAGAGAGAGAGAGACATTGATCAGCTGGGGGTGTGCCCGCAACCAAGATACATGCCCTTGACCGGAATCGAACCTGGGACCTTTCAGTCCACAGGCCGACGCTATATCCACTGAGCCAAACCGGTTTCGGCTGTACTTGAAATTTTAATCAGTCTTCTTTTAAATAAATTCCTGGATTAAAAGTTTCTCTTCATTCCCTCAGTAAAACGGACCTATTTGATGTCCAAGGCAAACTCTCACTTGTTGGCCTTCCTTGATAAGTAAAACTAAATGTGAAATTAGCCATCACAATAGGCTTTATACTGTGTCATGCCATTTATATGAAAGGTCCAGAATAGGCAAATTGATAGACAAAAAGTAGGTCAGTGGTTGTTAGAGGCTGGGTTGGATAATGAGGAATGACTTCTAATGGGTTTGAGTTTCTATTTGGGGAGATAAAATGTTCTAAAATTAATGGGTGACACAACTGTGTCACAACTCTGAATATATGAATTATATCTGAACAAGTTGTTACAGGAAAAGAATCATATATATGTATATGTGTATATGTGTACATATATGTATGTATATGTATACACACACACACACACACACATACACATGCTCCACATTCAGATTTCTTCCCTAGTTTTGTCCAGTGATGTCTTTTAGAGTTTTTCTTCTTCCAGTCTAGAATTTAATCAAGGATCATGCATTATATTTGATTAACATGTCTCATTACCTGCTCATGTTTTTGCGAGGCTACAATAAGAAATATATAAATTATTAGATCCTCTGGAAACAAAAGGGGAAACATTTTTCCCTCAATCTTCCTTAAATATCAGACATGGATCTGTATTATTTTAGATGTATGGAAAATAACACATTTGATTAAATTACAATGGATTTTATGTATGTGTAAGCTTTTTATGAAGCTTAAGCCAAGTCAACATTTTTAAATGTTAAAGTGCTTTTTAAAAAATATCTTAGAAGCTACTTGAATATTCATTTGAATGAATTTGAGGTAACAGGACTCTATATAACTTTTAAAGATATTATTGATAAGGTTTTTTTTCAAATTATAAGAGAAAGTTTATTTAGAAAGTCACAGAGGTAGAAAAAAGTGAGCCATCTGGGCTGCATATGTGCAGGAAAGAATGGTCTGAAGCTTAGGGAAAAGAAAGCAGAGGTAACACAACCTGGGAGAAAGTGAGGGGAAAAAACATAGGCATGCTCCAGAGAGAGAAAACATATCCTGGAGAAAGAAAGGGGTGGAGAAATTCCTAGGAGTGCTCAAGAGAGGGAACACCTGGAGTAATTTTGTACATATATGTTTTACTGTATCTAGGTAATTGACCTGAATGGCACTATTATATATTCTTTTAAGGCTTCCAAATTATCTTATGTTGATGTGGTGCTAGCAACTGTTTTTACATAGAAAAATGTAGAATGGTAAAATGCTGAAATAGGACTTTTAGTGATTTCAAGTGTACTTTAATCACACCTTGGCAGCATAGTAGGAAATTTATGCATATGAAAATTGCCATTTTTAACTTTGGTAGAGAAAGTTGTTGGATATGATAGTTTCTTGTATATGAAAAGAGCAACATGTGTTTGAAGAAATTGCATGGCCTGGTTACAGAAGTGCCAGTAACTGTTGATGGTATTAAAAAATACTTATATTTTGCCTATTGCATTGGTACTGTTTCTACTTAAAAGAAGTGAAATAATATGCAAATCTAGAATAGTTTATTTGGGTATGTGTATGGGAGGGTTGCAGACATGAAGTAGGTATTTTACTATAGATATAGATAAACTAGAGGCCTGGTGCACGAAATTTGTGCATTGCGGGTGTCCCTCAGCCCAGCCTGCACCCTCTCTAATCTGGAACCCCTCTCACAATTCAGGACTGCTGGCTCCCAAGTGCTCACCTGCAGGCCTTCCTGATTGCCCCTAATCCCTTCTGCCTGCCTGCCTCATCACCCCCAACCACTCCCTGCCAACTTGATTGATGCCTAACTGCTCCCTGGATGGCCCGTTTGCCCATAACTGCAGGCCTGGTCACTCCTAACTGCCCTCCTCTGCAAGCTTCATCGCCCCCAACTGCCCTCCCCTGGTGGCCTGATCACCCACAATTACCCTCCCTTGCAGTCCTGGTCCCTCTCAACTGCTCTCCCCTGCTGGCCATCTTGTGTCCACATGGGGGCAGGATCTTTGACTACATGGGGGCAGCTATCTTGTGTGTTGGAGTGATGGTCAATCTGCATATTACTCTTTTATTAGATAGGATAGAGGCATGGTGCATGGGTGGAGGCCAGCTGGTTTGCCCTTAAGGGTGTCCAGGATCAGGTTGGGGGTTTCCCTTAGGGTGTGTGGTAGCCTTGGCGAGGGCCTGTGGTGGTTTGCAGGCCAATCACGCACCCCCAGCAACCCAAGCAGTGGCCCTGGTATCTGGCATTTATTTATCTTCTACAATTGAAACTGTAGCCTGGAGTGGAGCCAAGCCTTCTGCTCATTCTCTGGCGGCAGCCATTTCTGTTGGGATTTATTTATTGTCTATAATGGAAACTTTGTAGTCTTAAGCGGAGGCCAAGGTTGAAGAATCGTGGCTTCCTCTATCGCCAGGAGCAAACCCTATCCTCCTGCTCTCTCATTCTCTATGGCTGCTGCCATTTTTGTTGGGATTTATTTATCTTCTATACTTGAAACTTTGTAGACTGGAGTGAGGCTTGGGGTGGCCAGGGTGTGCAGAAAGCTTGGCTTTCTCCATTGGTGGGGGCAACCCTAGCCTCCTGCTCTCTTCAGCTCTGTGGCTGCCACCATTTTTGTTGGGATTTGTTTATCTTCTATAATTGAAACTTTGTACCCTGGAGTTGATTCCTGGATCAACCAGGGTGTGTGGAAAGCTTTGCTTCCTCCATTGCCAGGGAAACCCACGCCTCCCTCCTGCTCTCTCTGCAGCCGCAGCCATCCTGGTTGGGTGGGCATGCAAATTTGCATACACACTCCTGATTGGTTGGTGGGCGTGGCTTGTTGGTATGATGGAGTAATGGTTCATTTGTATATTACTCTTTTATTAGCCAGGAGATATGTTTTCTTCTGGTTTTCCCCTCCCCCTTTTATACCTTGATTTTAATTTTTATCAAGTCTGTCTGTCTGGCCTTTGCCGCTGTGGCCCATTGATCTGTCCATCTGTCTGTTACAGTGCATATTGGGTACTTCCAGAAGTATGAATTCAGTGATGCAAAGGACAGGCGGGCTGCAGCAGCAAAGGTAGGACAGAATCATTCCAAAGAAAAGTCACTATAGGACCGTTAAACACACATACGCATGCATATATTGGCAGCAAGTACCTCATTTAACAATGCCTATAAATCTTTATGGAAAGCCTGTTCTGATATAACAAATTTAATCATGTATTTATAAGGACAGAGTTTTATTTTTCTTTTAAACTAGAAGCTTACGTTGGCACTTAAGAAACAAAATAAATTGGTGCAGTTGAAAACAAAATGAAAGGCTTATAAATAAGGTGTGAAGTGCTAGGTTGATTATTTATATTACTTTAGTATTGGTTGTAAAGTGAGGAATTACAGGGATAGCTGAATGATACAGATATTCGCATCATTTTCTTTGCTATTAGACTTCTAAAATGAAGGGGCTATGTTTTTCCAAATAAGTTAATAGAGTGCTTCTCAAAACTTCCTAAATAAACCTAAATAAAAAGAGAGATAAAAGTTTTCTCATAGAAGATTGCTGGGTTTTCAAAATTACTGTAAAACCTAAATCTTAAGTATCCATAGCCTAAATTCTGACCCAAAAGGCTGATGTTAGTAAACACTTTAAACAGGATTTTTTTTTTTTAAATGATATTTGTTTATAGAGAGAAGAAGGGAGAGGAAGAAAGAGAAACATGTGAGAGCAAAACAACAGCTGCATCCTGCACACACCTTGCTGGTGATCAAGCTTGCAACCAGCCTGCAATCCTCTTGTCCAACCGAGTTATACTGGCAAGGGCAGTAGTTATCACTTGAATAAACTATATACAATTTTGAGGCGATCTACTCTACGTTCTTGATCGAGGAAACATTTTGAAGTGAAGTTTCATGGTGTACCATAGTAGAGAGAGGTACTTTGATTCAATAGTGTTAAAGCAAGATATTTTGGTGTGCTTTAAGATGGCCCCATTTCTTTGCCTTGAAAAATTCTTTTTGCATTCCTTATTTCATATTTAACACCTTCTTCCAAATGTGTTTTAGATATTTCATGGTTTAAATAGATTATAACTTTTTTTTACCTTTTATAGTATAAAAATATTAAAATGAATAATTGTCATGAATCTATAATTTATTCAAAATTGTCATACCTGGCAGTCCACTTCAATAGAAAGCAAAATAGTTCTGAATTTTAGAGACTTTCCTTTCTTTTAATCATGACTCAGCTACTATTGACATTTTAAAAGTAACATTTACTTTTTAGTTTCTTAAACTGCACATAGTGGTATTTTATAAAATTTGGTTAGTTATGAGAACTGTTTAACTGGACTCATTGTTAAGATTTTATTTTTTTGAAAGTGTGCTTTCTTAAATAATCTATATCAAAAAATAATCATTTCAATAAGTAATCTATAACTGAAATGATTTATTTTCAAAGAAAAATGAGTTCTATTGTGCCCTTTCTCATTTCTTGCTCCAATTCCACCTTACTCTGCAAGTTGCTGTTTTTTTCCAACAGTATATTGTTAATTTAACAATTGGACAGTATTTTTTCATATGATTATATAAGTTTATCATTTTCCCTATTGCTGAAACTTTTATTTCATTCTTTATCATGTGTCTTCTTCCCTTTTCCTTTCTAGATATAACCTAATCTTGGAAATGGACTTTGGGTATAAACACGTATAGTTTTGTTTGGTTGTTTTTTTGGATTTGTTTTGTTTTTTAAAAAATATATTTTTATTGATTTCAGAGGGGAAGAGAGAGGGAAAGTGAGATAGAAACATCAGTGATGAGAGAGAATTCATTCATTGGCTGCCTCCCGCATGCCCCACACTGGGGATGGAACCTGCATGTGCCCTGACCTGGAATTGACCGCAACCTCCTGGTTCATAGATCAATGTTCAACCACTGAGCCATGCCAGTCAGGCTTATTTTAGTTTTTACAAATAAGACTGGGCATTTACAAAAAAGGTTATTGGGTTTATCTTTACACCAGCAGTGTGTGAAGTATTATTTTCTCTATACCCTTGCTGACACTATTAAGAATCTTAAGTTTTTTCAGTAGTTTGATTAAAGGAAATACTAATGGTTGTTTTACCATTTTTCTGAATTGACTTCTCAAATCTAGTGTACCTTTTCTTAATGTCTTAATGTATGATAATTGTTATAACTCTTTTCTCCAATCTGTTCTTGTTTTTTAGTTTTTTTGTTATTTTTCTTCAGAGAGGAGAAGTGGGAGGGGGTAGAGAGAAACATTGACCAATCGTTTGCCTCCCATACTTGCTCCCACTGCAAATCAAACCCACAACCTAGGCATGTGCCCTGGCTGGAAATCGAATCAGCAATCTTTCAGTGCATGGAAGATGCTCCAACCAACTGAGCCAACCAGCCAGGGCTGTTGTTTTGTTTTTAAAGTAAATCTTTATTGTTGAAAGTATTACATATGTCCCTTTTTTCCCTCATTGACCCCCTCCAGCCTGCGCACCCCCACTTTGTTGTTTTTTTTAAAGACAGTTATATATGTATGTAGTAACAAAAGAAAAAGATCTGTTATGCCTTCAAAGAATTACATTTATTGCTTTAATATTCCCCTTTTTTGTCACCCTTTGACACGATCTCTTTTTTGTGTTTCATCTTGGAGATTCCCACTTTATGTCAGTTATATTTTTGTTATCACAGTCTTTTTGTTTTGTGATAATAGCTAAGTCTTAATTTGCTCATAATTTAGTTTCTAAAAGTCACACTATTCTGTCTAGGATTATACTATCATTCAATGGCAGTCCAAGCACTATATTAGAATTATTGTTTTGTTGGCAATAGTTGAGATTTTATCATTATAGCTGTAATTACAGTACTTGTTTGTTGGAATGAAGACTGAAAATAGGTATACAAAATAGTTGATTACTAGTCCTGTATTGAAAGTAGGAAGAGATTCAATAACACCAGATAAACCAGTTCTGAGGTTATCTCTTAGATAAATTTTAACAGCTCCACCTTCTTCAGTGTTTATCAAAATACAAAAGAAAAAAAGTAGAGATGGTTTTTAATGTCAAATTTGACCTTTTTAGGCTGAAGTTAGTGAAAGCACATGTGGACAAAGGTTCTGAGGAGCTAGGCTCTAAGATGACCAGCTACCTGTCCATGCTCCTACTAGTGAGACCTGGAGCAAGAACCATGCATAGGGACCATGGGGAACTCCTCTTCTGACCAGAAGGGTCCCACCAATGAACCATTGCTAACCTAAAGAAAAGCTTGGAATCCTTGTAAGGAATCTCTGAGTGGTGGCCACAGCCCCTGGACCATCCCCTGGGCATTGGGGTGAGCACAGGTACAAGCACAGATGCTATAGGATACAAATGACCCAGTAAGAGAGTCAATCAGGGACTGTAGGTGACCATGCAAAATGAATTGTGGGTGGTTTGCCCACTGAACACTCCAGATGGGAGACAGACTATGGGTAGGTTGGACTCAAACCATTACTACAGAACCTAAACTAGGCACATGTCTCCATTCTCTCTGTTCAAGAGTCTTTTTAGCTTGTATTTGTAACTATTTTTAAACTGAGTGTGGGATAAAACCAACCACAAAAATGGATCTCATCACAGATCTAATGTCCAGAGAAGGAGGTTGAGCTGATCTGACAGCAACTCCTACAGGCCCTGGGTGTCCCAAATTCCTTCTCAGTACTAAACAGTGGGTTGATCCTTCTTTTACAATAAAAAAAAGCTAAATAATATTGCCTTTTTAGAATGAGAACTATTTACATTAAATAAAATCACTTTTGCAGGCTGTATTGGCATTTGCATAGTATTTGAAGAACACTGGGACCGACCCTGGAGACAGTTTCTAGTACTCATACCATAGGGTGAAGGAGGGAGTGAGGGGGGAGAGAGAAGTACGACTCACTTCTGGTTCTGGAGAAGATTGGACAGCCAGTCCAGTCCCTCATGGAGCCCATTGCCACTGATGTAATAGGTAGCCTGAATGTACCAGTTCCTGCAGTGCAAGCTCAACTTATGATCTCGGTCACATTCAGGGCATTGGGAAAGTCCTGGCTGTTAGCGAATACCAGCAGGACAGCATTTTTGAACTCATCTTCCACCAGCATCTGTGTAATCTCCTCTTGGGCATCATTTTAAGCCCTTTCTTGGTCATTGCTGTCAACCAATAAAATGAAACTATGTGTGTTCTTGAAGTAATGGTTCCAAAGAGGCCAGATTGTGTCCTGGCTGCCCATGTCCCAAATGGTGAAGCAATAGTCCACTAGAGGCCTGGTGTGCAGATTCATGCACACTCAAAGGAAATTAATTAGAAGGTGGTCAGGTGGGTGGGACTGGGCAAGATGGGCTGGACATGCCCTGGAACCAACCTCCTGTGATCCTTCCCCAGTCAGCCACTCCAGGGGTGGTGCTGGGGCTCAAAGGGCATCTACCAAGTGAGTGGGGTTCCTCTGGCAGGTGGGGTCCCTTGGCCTGGTCTGAGGGGATCAGGCCAAAACTGCAGTCCAGTATCCCCCCCCAAGGGGTCCCGGAGTGCAAGAGGGTACTCTGCAAAGTTGCCTATCGCTTAGTAGCTCCTGTGTACTAGTTTTGTGGGTGGTCTGCCCACTGAGCAGTCCAGATGGGAGATAAACTGGTGGTCAGTGTAGGTCAACCTGTCGGCTGGTCAGCTGGTCACTTAGTCTTTTATGTATATAGATGATCTCCAAAGGTGAGAATGGTGGTCATAATCTCACCCAGCTTCAGTTTGTTTTGGATATTGGTCTTCCCTGCAGCGTCCAGGCTTATTGCAAGAATGCGCATTTATTTTTTGCCAAAAAGGCCCTTCCCAAAGATGTTCCTCTTGCTTTAAACCAGAGGGAGAGACACTGGCCAGAGAAAACCCTTGGTGGCTATAGTGGTGGTGGTGGTGGTGGTTGTGGTGGTGGTCCTCCTCCTCCTCCTCCTCCTCCTCCTCCTCCTCCTCCTTCCCCTCTTCCTCTTCCTCTTAGCCGGGCATTGATTTCTCTCTCCAGGATTATTTTACTTTTCTTTTTAAAGGGGCTTAATAAATGTTCTGGTCCTTCCCTAAGAACAGTACTTCTGTTTGTGCCCATCCAGGGATGCAAAAACAACAAATATTTTGGTATTGAAGTCATTTGGATTGTGTTTACACTCTTTAACACAATCTTTCCTACTCTAATTTAAATGCTCTTCTCACAATCTTTCCTACTCTAATTAAAATGCTCTTCTCACAAAGCTGTCAACCATAAATTCTATATTACTGTTCTCCTGGGCCAGAACCTGTTTCTTAGATCTATGAGTTTTTAAAAATTTAATATTTTGCTGGACTACATACTTAATTTAACTTCCACATGACTTAAGATATTACTCATTGTGGCTCTGATAATTTGCCTTTTAAATTCAATTGCTAATTGGTTAGCTGAGAAACTCTAGATTAGCAGGTTTATGAAAGATACTGATTTCTGTATTATTGCTATTACTATTATTACTATTATTATTATTATTTAAGTTTTAGCCTTTTCTCTTTATCCTTGGTATTCTGGAGAGATGTGTAAATGTGAATTTTGTGGTTAATTGAGCCGTTAGTGGATCCTTTCAACTGAAAAACTGTGTCCTTTTAAAGCTTTGGGAAATTAACTTCTAATACTGTATTGGTAATTTTCTTCCCTCTCCTCTTTTTCTGAAATTCTTGTTAGTGGATAGTGGCTTAAATAAAAATGATGTTAAAATTCCACAAGAAAGATTGGGGGAAATGTGAATGTAGGAGTACAAAATCTTCACTTTCACATTAGAAGGTGATAGTGAATATCCCAGGTGGAAAGATAGTTGCTATTTGAGCATAAACATTTATGATAAAAGTAAATATCAAAGAAACAGCTATAAGAGAATTTAAAGTGTTTGCCTCAAAGGATTGGGAATTAGTAGTGATAGATGTGGAAAAGAAGGTTGTTAAACCTGGGGGTTACTATTAATTTCTAAAACTATGCACACACATTAAATTTAAAAATTAAAACTGATTCATTGCAATCTCATCAAAGATGGTTCACATTTAGTGATATCTTCATTCTGTAAGATTCCCTCTGCAAATATGTAGAGGTGTTCTTAGCCCAAGAATCCTATCTAATAAGAGTAATATGCAAATTGACCATGATTCCAACACACACACGATGGCTGCCCCTAGGTGGACACAAGATGGCCACCACAAGATGACTGGCAGGGAAGGGCAATTGTGGGCGATTAGGCCAGCAGGAGAGGGCAGTTGGTGGGGCAGGGGGGTGGGGGTGATCAGGCCTGCAGGGTAGGGCAGTTAGGGGTGACCAGGCCTTCAGGGGAGAGCATTTAGGGGTGACTAAGGCCGGCAGGGGAGAGTAGTTAAGGGACAATCGGGCTAGCAGGGGAGAAGTTAGGCATCAATCAGGCTAGCAGGGGAGTGGTTAGGGGGTGATCAGGCTGGCAGGCAGAAGGGGTTAGGGGCAATCAGGAAGGCAGGCAGGCGAGCTGTTGGGAGCCAGCAGTCCTGGATTGTGAGAGGGATGTCTGCCATTTAGGCCCAATCCCTCCTGCCCCTCCATGCATGAGTTTCATGCACTGGGCCTTTAGTTCATTATAAGCCTTCATGAAGGAAGATTCCAGTTATATACACCAGATGTTCTTTTTTCATGTGACTTAATCATTGAGCTTTGTATTTTAAGAACAACTGACAAGTGAATGTACTGGAGATGTACATGGCCTATTACATCTTGTTTATAAAACTTTCTTTAAATGGAACAGAGTGTATTTGTGTCTATTTCAAGGTAATTTGGATTTATGATTATTTTTTGAACTTTTAAAAATTTATAACAGCTTTCTTACAGGGTTTTTCTTACAAAACAAATTTGTGAGATGCAAATTTACTAAAACAAAACTTCAACACTTTTAAAATAAGTTATGATTTTCAAATAATCTCACTATCTGATTCAAAATTTTATGTACCATATAAACATACTTAGAATATAACAATGAATTGCTAATCAGAATCCTACCACTTACAGGTATTTTGAATTGCTATGATGAGAAGGGAAGGCTATTAGTAAAAAGATAGGGTTTGAAATAGTACTAGTTCAATTACTGTTAAATCATTATTGAGTAGTAGTTGAACTCTGGCCATTGTTGCTCAGTGAGTGTCAGCCCCCGCACTCAAGATCGATTCCCTGTCTGCTTCCTGCTCCTATTGGGGTGCATGCTGGAGGTTTCTCTCCCCCTCTCCTTTCTCCTTTCCATGCTCTCTAAAAATGAAAGTAGTAGTTGAAAATGTATATGTCTCCTTTTTTTCTAAGTGCCTCCAGAAGAAGAGATAACTAACTACATACAAAACTTCTTAATGGTTCTGTTCACTTTATAGAAATAATTTAAGTTTTGTGTACTATCTCTAGGTGGTTTGGAGGTGTCTAGTGGTTGTGTTAAGTGGCAGTACACTGAAGTCACTCAGATGTTTTGGTTTTGTGATTGGTGGGTCATTTTTAGTCTGTGCCACAATAGCTGTGTGAAATGCTAATACTTTGGGCTAGACAATTAGGACTCAGGTAAGAATGTGATTAGATAACTGAGATGGTTACTAAATAACCTTAATTATCTCTCACAGTTCTGAACTACTGCAAAATGGCATGAGGTGATCTGTATAGAATCTTCATTTGTGGTTTAGACTAGCTCCATCATGCTAAAGTAGTTTGGAATTAAAGTTACTTGATTCTTGGCTTTATACCCTTTTAGTTCTTAACCTTTTTTATCTATACGATTTCCCCTCTTTCAAAGAACAGCCAGTTAGACTAAAACCCAAGAAAATCTTGCCTGAATGGGGCCTCATGTAATAGTAGATTTAAAACTAGGGTTATATTGGAGGTGGCTTGGCTCTTGATTAGGTAGGTGCTAAAACATATAGTACTGTTTAAAGTCTTGAGTTTGTTTTTCTGATGTAAAATAGAAGTTTTACCTTAGTTATTGTTTCTGCAGTTTGTATAAATACAAGAGGCCTGGTGCATGAATTCATGCATGGGTGGGGTCCCTCATCCTGGCCGGCAGTCGGGGTAGGCTAGTCAGGGGTAGGGACCGTGAGATATTGGTCAGCTGCGGGAGGTTGGCTGTAGGAGTGCACTGACCAGCAGGGGGCATCTACTGTATTGACTGACTGCCCCTTGGTGGTCAGTACACATCATAGTTGTCCTAAGAGTTGCTTAGGCTTTTATATATACAGATTAGTGGCCTGGTGCATGAAATTTGTGCAGGGGGGTGGTGGTGTACCTTAGCCCAGCCTGCACCTCTCCAATCTGGGACCCCTGGAGGGATGTCCGACTGCCGGTTTAGGCTCTATACCTGTGGGATTGGCCCTAAACCGGCAGTCAGACATTCCTCTTGCAATCTGGGACCACTGGCTCCTAACCGTTCACCTGCCTGCCTGCCTGATTGCTCCTAACCACTTCTGCCTGCCAGCCTGATCGCCCCCAATTGCCGCCCCCACCCGCCTGCTTGCTCTCAACTGACCCCTCCCCCCCGCCGGCCTGATTGCCCCCAACTGCCTCCCTCCCCGCCCTTCCGCACCGGCCTGATGGCCCCCAATTCCCCCCCTCCCCCGCTGGTCTGATCGTCCCCCATTGCTGGCCTGCTTGCCTCCAACTGTTCACCCTCTTCTCCTGGCATGATCGCCCCTAAGCATCTCTGCCTCTGTCTCGGCCCCGCCACTATGGCTTTGTCCGGAAGGGCTCTCCGAAGATATCCCGGTCTAATTAACATATTACCCTTTTATTAGTATAGATATCACTTCTATCACCCGCTGCCATTGCATTTGAATAAATCAAATGATTATGCACAGTGATAATATCCTTCTTTCTATTTAAGGAAAACTTTTATTTATTTTATTAAATTCTTATTAAACTCTGGACATTCCCTAGACATGAAATCTTTGACTCTTCAAATGTTAGATGACGTAGAAGTAATCCTATATAATAAAGAGGTAATATGCAAATTCACCATCATTCCAACACACAAGATGTCTGTGTGGACACAAAATGGCTGCCACATGATGGCCGGCAGGGGAGGGCAGTTGTGGGAGATCAGGCCAGCAGGGAAGGGAAGTTGAGAGGGACTAGGCCTGAAAGGTAGGGCAGTGGGGGGGGTGATCAGGCCTGCAGGGTAAGGCAGTTGGGGAGAGGCGGACACAGCCCTGCAGGGGAGGACAGTTAGGGGAAACGAGGTTGGCAGGGGAGGGCAGTTAGGGCCAATTGGGCTAGCAGGGGAGCTGTTAGGCACCGATTAGGCTGGCAGGGGAGTGGTTAGGGGGTGATCAGTCTGGCAGGCAAAAGTGATGGGGCAATCAGGCAAGCAGGCAGGCAAGCGGTTGGGAGCCAACATCCTGGATTGTGAGAGGGATGTTCGACCGCCCTCGAGGGGTCCCAGATTGGAGAGGTGCAGACTGGGCTGAGGGACACACTCCCATCGTGCATGAATTTCGTGCATGAGGCCTCTAGTTTCCTTCATATAGTACATGTATGAGGGCAAATGAAGAATATAGAAGCCAAGTTTGAGATGTGTTCATTAACAAGTTTTGCTATATAATAGTTAAATTTGTAATTCAAATGCTTACCTCAGCAAATTTCAAATTGTCATGGGTCTAAAGAATTATAGATAGTAGGTCATAATTTGTCAATTTTGTTTTAAATAATCTTCAAGCATAGTGTGTGCAAGTGTGAAATTCTTGTTGCATTTTCCAAGTATATTCAGTGGGAAAGTCTCCCAAGAACATTACCCTCAATGTTTTTCCTTTCTCTTTTACCTTCCTTTTCCTGAGAGTAGCTTAGAATATTCAAAACTGGGAAATTAAAGGATTAGTGTTGTTTAAGTATACATATTTTTAAAGGGCATATAGCTTTTAAATCGTTCGGGAATTCTGTGATTGTCTTCCTCAACCCTCTTAAGTACCTCTCTCTACAGCTGGGCTAGAAAGCCAAAAGTGTTATCTCTAATACTATTTACATTTAGGGTTTTGGATGTGAAATGGTAGCTGGAATTAGGGGTGTGTGTGTGTGTGTGTGTATGCAAGAGAGGGGGGGAGGGGGAGGGAAGGAGGGGGAAGAGAAGAGAGGTGTAAAGAGAGAGGTCTAAAAGTTCCTTTTCTTCCGTTTTCTGCGCCTCCCTCCCCCCTTTTTTTAATTGCTGGGTTTTGAAGATGTGAGGTTTTTCTGCAGAAATGCAGTATTGAACTGTGCATTTTGCACCTTTCTGCATTATCAAGGGGAATTTGTGGCAAAGGATAGACTTTGTTTTATTGTGTACATCACCTAGCCTTGTGTGTATCTATAAGCAGTTGTGGCAGTGGCAGTGGTGACTTCTGATTCCAGCTTTCTTATCTTTGGATCACACAGTTACCTGCTGTTCAAATTTAGTGGTTCCATTAGTGACTTATGGAGAGGGAGAACTCATTGTGATTTGGTCTTGTAATGTTATGGTGTCATTACTTGCAGACATAGCTTTATAGCCTCCCTCCTCAGTCCTTCTAACAGTTAAGCACCCAATTCCTTTTATTCTCTCTTTCTATCTAGCTTTAGCAGTTTCTGTCACCTATACCAAGTCTTTATTGATTGAAGTCAAGAGCATCTTTTGGTGACAAGATACTACTATTACATTTTGCATATGGTACTGTATGAACTTGGGCTACGTAACAAATTTATTGTATATCATTGACTAAGCATTAATTATATTGCAGGTTTTCAGTGACTCTTACTATAAGACTCAACAGCTTTCATATTCTTCTAAACTTTTTTTTTGCACATTCCATATATCATAAAATTTTGTTATGGATATCCTTCCATGTCTGCAGACAAATCAGTTTTCTCCTTGTTTTTTATTTTCTTAATATATTTTTATTCTCATTTCAGAGAGGAAGAGAGAGGGAGAGATACAGAAACATCAATGATGAGAATCATTGATTACCTGCCTCCTGCATGCTTCCTACTGGGGATTGAGCCCACTAGGGAGCGAACCCACAACCTCAGCATGTGCCCTGACCAGGACCTTCTAATTCTTAGGTTGATGCTCAGTCACTGAGCTACACCAGCCTGGCCTTCGTGGTTTTTTAATTGCTGCATAAACACAGGATACTTCAGATATTGTGAGTTCAGTCATATATCACTACAATAAATGAGTATTTTTGTTTCCTAGAGCATATAAAAGTGATGCTTATACTACTGCCCATTCAGTGTGCAATAGCATATGTTTAAAAAACAATATACATACCTTAATTAAAAATACTTCATTGCTAAAAAATGTGAATTATCATCTGAGCCTTTAGCAGCTCATTATCTTTTTACTAGTGGAGGTTCTTGCCTCAGTGTTGGTGCTGCTGTCTGATCGGGGTGATGGTTGCTGAAGTTTGGGTGGCTGAAGAAGATGCTTAAGATAACAGAGAAGTTTTCTACATCAGTTAACTCTTTCATGAATAATTTCTTTGTAGTATGCAGTGCTGTTTGATAGCATTTTATTTGTTTTTAAAGTATATTTTTATTGATTTCAGAAAGGAAAGGAGGAGAGAGAGAAAGAAACCTCAATGGTGAGAGAATCATTGTTGGGCTGCCCTTGATTAAACTTATCCTAATATCTCCCTGTATATCACATTAAGAGTAAAAACACTTTCCGAGTGCTTGATCAATTTCCCTTGTGATGAAGTACTGGTATTTACAAATTGAACTTTAATGTTACATGCTCTTCGAACTCAAGAGAAAGCAACATATAACTAACTGACCATATCTGAAAATGGGTTCAGATAGGAATATTCCTGCTCTGTCTAGAGTTTGTCCTTATTCTTTATTAATAGTCATCGCAAATGCTGGCATCACAGGAAACTGTCTTCTAATTAATTTAAATTGAAGGCCAGTGTATGACATGGCTTCAGAGATATGTTGTGCCAATAGTTGGTCTTCAGACATATTCTGTTGGTGTCGCTCGCAGCTTTCTTTCTTCTTCAGTCAGAATGTCAACAAAAACAACAAACTTACTATCCACAATGACAGATCGAAACACACGTGCGATTGGTGCTAGCAAGTTTTATGTGCATCGTGCATCCAAGAGTCAACGTTTATTTTTAAGTTGCCAGTGTGTGTCATATGTACTGGATGGACAGTCAGTCACTTAGCCTTTTATATATATAGATTGCAGCAGTTCAGTCACATCATCAGGCTCCACTTCTAATCTTAGTTCTCTTGATGTTGTCACCACATCTATAGTTACTTCCTCCACTGAAGTCTTGAATCCTTCAAAGTTATCCAGGATGGCTGGAATCAGCTTCTTCCATACTCCTGTTCATACTGATATTTTGTCCTTTATCTGTGAATCATGGATGTTCTTTTTGTTTGTTAATTCTCACCCGATGATATTTTTTCCATTGATTTTAGATAGAGTGAACGGGTGGGAGAGAAACATTATGATCAATTGGTTGCCTCCTGCATGAATCCCAAGCATACCTATAACCCAGGTACATACATGCCTTTGACCTGGAATTGAACCTGCGACCCTTCAATGAGTTGGCTGATGCTCTAAGTACTGATCCATACTGGCCAGGGCACAAATGTTCTTTCTTAGTGGCATCTAGTATTTGGAATCCCTACCAGCAGGTTTTTTCAATTTACTTTGCCCAGCTCCATCAGAGGAATCACTCTTTATGGTGGCTATAGTCTTATGAAATATATTTCTTAAATAGTAAGACTTAAAAGTAAAAATTGCTCATTTATCCAAGAGTTATAGAATGGATGCTGTATTAGCAGGTAATCTTATTGTACATCTCCATAAGAGCTCTTGGGTGATCGGGTGCACTGTCAATCAGCAATAAGTAATACTTTGAAAAGAAACTTTTTTTCTTTTTTTTCTGAGTAGTAGGTCTCAACAGTGGGCTTAAAATATCCAGTGAACTATGTTGTAAACAGATGTGCTGCCATCCAGGCTCTGTTGTTCCATGTATAGAGCATAGGCAGAGTATATTTAGTATAATTCTTAATAGCCCCAGGACTTTTTGAACAATAAATGACCATTGACTTCAACTTTAAGCCACAAACTACATTATTTCCTGAATATTTCTATATAGGTTAAGAGAATTAACCTATTCTTTGACGCCTTTCGTTCTAGCTAGGAAACCGTAGATGGAGCCTTCCAGTATAAGGCTGTTCTGTTTACATTGAAAATTTGTTGTTTAGCTCTTGCTGGTTTGGCTCATTGGATTGAACATCAGCCCATACACTGAAGGGTCCCAGGTTCGATTCTGGTCAAAGGCATGAACTTCAGTTGCATGCTTGATTCCTGGCCCTGGTTGGGGCATGTGCGGGAGGTAACCAATCTGTCTCTCAAGTTGATGTTTCTCTCTGATTCTCCCTCTCCCTTCCACTATAAAAATCAATGGAAAAATATCCTTGGGTGAGGATTAAGAAAAAAATAAAGAGCCGAAACTGGTTTGGCTCAGTGGGTAGAGAGTCAGCCTGTGG
Organism: Lasiurus cinereus; assembly: GCA_011751065.1. Classification (NCBI taxonomy): domain Eukaryota; kingdom Metazoa; phylum Chordata; class Mammalia; order Chiroptera; family Vespertilionidae; genus Lasiurus; species Lasiurus cinereus. The sequence continues at coordinate 34,820,624 of JAAGEH010000032.1, forward strand.
ATCCAAGGGTCCCAGGTTCGATTCCGGTCAAGGGCATGTACCTTGGTTGTGGGCACATCCCCAGTAGGGGGTGGGGAGTGCAGTAGGCAGCTGATTGATGTCTCTCTCTCATCGATGTTTCTAACTCTCTATCCCTCTCCCTTCCTCTATGTAAAAAAATCAATAAAATATATTTTTAAAAAAGAAAAAAAATCTTTTGTTTACTGTAGCTACCACCTTCAGTAATTTTCTGAGCTACATCTAGATAACTGGCTGCAGCTTGTATATCATCACTTGCTGTTTCACCTTGCACTTTTATATTATGGAGGTGTGTCTTATTCCACCATGAACAAACATCTGATACTTCCAACTCTTCTTCTGCAGTGTTCTCACCTCTCAGACTTTATAGAATTAAAGAGAGTTAGGGCTTTGCTCTGGATAAAGCTTTGGCTTGGGGAAATGTAGAAGCTTCTGTATAGACCACTAAAACTTTCTCTAATAAGGCTCTTTTGCTTTTTTTTTTTTTAATCATTCATGTGTTTATTAGAGTAGCACTTTTAATTTTCTTAAAGAACTTTGTATTTGCAGCTTGATTAGTTGGCACAAGAAGTCTAGTTTTTGGCTTATCAGCTTTCAACATGCCTTCCTCACTATTATTTCTAGCTTTTGATTTAAAGTGAAAGACTTGTGACTCTTTTACTTGAATACTTAGAGGTCATTGCTGCGTTATTAATTGGCCTAATGTTAATATTGTCATGTCTCAGGTAATAGGGAAAGGGAGAAAACCTAGCTAGCATAAGGGGGTGGGGGTGGGGGGGGAGGGTGGTGAGCAGAGGGAAAACGGCCTTTTGATGGAGAAGAGCACACACAACACACATTAAGTTCAACGTCTTATGTGGGCACAGTTCATGGCATCTCAAAATAATAACATCAAAGATCACTGATCATAGTTCACCAAAACAAATTGTAATAATCAAAGAGTTTGAAATATTGTGAGAATTAGCAAAATGTGATTTAGAAATGCAAAGTGAACTAATATATGCTGCTGGAAAAATTGCACCAATTGACTTGCTCGACTCAGGCTTGCCACAAACCTTCAACTTATTTAAAAAAATGCAGTATCTGCAAAGCTTAATAAAGTGGTGTGCTTATATATACTAAGTATGAGTACAGCATAATTTATAGGCAGTCTCTTGGGGAAATGTAGGTTATTCTTGCTTTATTGGGTTTCCAAATAATTTCCAAATAATTTGTTAAATTTCTTATTTGCACCCTCCTACACTTGCATATTTCTGTTGAGTACCGTATTTTCCAGCGTATAAAACGACCCCCAACTTTTCCAGTTAAAATATAGAGTTTGGGATATACTCGCCAATGCACACCAAATAAACATTTTTTAAAAAATCAGATTTGATTTCAATATGTAATTTTAATTCAAATGCTTATGACATGCAGGTACTTAGCAGGAAAATGTCACTTATAAACACAAGGCTGTTTGTCATCAAACATGTAAACATAAAACAGTGCAAGTGGATTAAACTTTTCCTAATTCACTCTAAAACTGAAAGGAAGGATAAGAAAATAAACCCATGGGAGCTGCCATACTGTTTGTTTTCTAAACTCAACCAAACTGGAACCGATGATGATAGGAGGAAGATAACAAACAATAGAGCGAGAGCAAGTGCCGGGCAAGTCCCTGGAGAGTTAGCAATGCCCATCATAACTGCAAGCTACAGTATTGTTACAGATTTTGCTGAGTGACAGTTTCCCTTTAAAAGCATTCAAAATCCTCCTGTTTGTCATCTGATATCATAAGTACATCAGTGACATCTTGTGATACATTTGTAAGGCAGTCATCGTATGGATCGAATTCCGTATCAGATGGTGTGGTCTCAGCTTCGGCTTCCTCCTCATCTTGCCACAGGTGGTCGTCCTCCATACCATCTAATGAATTTGATATGCCACACTTCTTAAAAGACTTGATTACTGTTTCTGCATCAATATCATTCCAGGCTTTTATGACAAACTTGCACAAAACATCCAATTGTGGAGCACGCATGTTTCCTTCTTTTGTTAATGACTTTTGGCCTCTAACCATCCATTCATTCCACTGTTCTTGAATGCAATCTTTAAATGGCTTGTTTAGGCACACATCCAGTGGCTGTACCAATGATGTCAATCCTGCAGGAATAACATCTGTGTTTAGTCTTGCAAGCCTTTGCTTGGTGCTGGGAGTTAAATGAGCCCTGAACATACCCCACACCAGTAGACTACATTTTTGAATAAGTCCACCTGGTCGCCTGCTCCATACATTATCAAGCCATAGCTTTACTCCTTCTTCATCCATCCAGCCTTTTTCATTCACATGTACAAAACAACCAACAGGGAACTTGAGTTTCAGCATTGTTTTTCTTTTAAAAATAATCATTGGTCTCAGTTTGGCGCCATCAGTTGTGCATCCTAGTACCACTGTAAAACTGGACTTCTCATGGCCTCTTGTTTTAATTAAAATTGTTTTTTCACCTTTTTGATGAACAGTTTTATTTCTAACCATTATCAAAATTCATTGGAGTTTCATCCATATTTCCAATACTACTTAACGCATAGCCATGTTTAGTGTGCTGTTGAATTACATATTGATGGAAACTTTGCTATCAAGATCTGCAGGTAATTTGGGGGCAGTTTTTGTCTTTTGCCTCAGTACCATATTATGCCTTCCCATGAATCTAGTATACCAGGATACAGTGGCCTTAAATCTGTTGCTGTGATCTGGGTTAGATTTGGCTCACTGAAGTGCAAACAAATGTATTTTATTTCGTGTCACTACATAACTGTTTTGGCTATGCTCATTCACCATGTCTGCTACATGTTTTTCAAGTTCTGGCCAATGTGGGGTGCCTCTTTTTAATGCACACTTACCCCTTGGCACTCTTTAATGCTTTTTCATTTGCTTTCCAGTCCCGAATCATCTTTTTCTGTTGTACTCCATATTGTCTTGCAGCAGCGCAGTTATTATTTTCCATGCCAAAGTTTACAACTTTAAGTTTGAAACTGGCTTCATATTTCTTCTTCTTGCTGGTCGAGTCATGATGGGGTTTTGGCTGTTGGACATTTATATATTGTACTGTATGTACTGGTGCTCTACTATATGAACAGGTACAGATACTGGTGCTGTACTGTATGTGGTACCCAGTATACAACTACCAGCCATTCACGGCAAGTGATGTACCTTACCGGCGATTGGCTGGTTGTTGTATACAAAGTCTGCTTGGATTGGTCAGCTCTCTGCCTGCCCTGTCCTGCCCTGCCCTCCCTGTCTCCAAGACTATCAGAGCGGTAGCGCAAACACGCCTCTTTTACCCGGCTGGCCTGCCCTTGTATCCTATTACCTCCTTCTCTGCCTCTCAGATCTTGCACATGCGCGCCTGCACTGCTTCACTGCAGTTCTCAGGAGCGAGATCTGAGATGCAGAGAAGGAGGTACGGTAATAAGACGGATGAAAGAGGCATGTTTTTCTGGGCATAGTGCCACTCTATCTCTTTTTTTTCCATACCCCGGGCGTCCCAGACACCTGCAGCTTGCTCCGCCCTTCACTTACACCTTCCCGGGACTGTGTTAAGTCACTTCTTTCCACGAATCCTGGTGAGTGGATTTTCTTCTACCGTACTTGTACGGCGCCACCCTTGCTGCTTTCATATGGTCACCACAAATGGCAGGGATGTGGCTGTGTCCGTTTTTGAGCTCCCCCCACCGTATGCGGTGACTGCAGATTCTCCAGTCCAGCCCTGAAGTTTCAGCACCCGCCCTATAAGATGACATCCGATGTTTGAGAAGATTTTCCTGGGTAAAAGTCATCTTATATGCCCGAAAATACGATAGGTTCCTAGAAGTTGAATCTCTGGGTTTGAGGTCATATGTATTTTAAGTTTTGGTCAGTTCCACCAAATTTTTCACAAAAGTTCTTACCAAATGTGCCAGCCATCTAGCATATGGTGGGTCATTTCCCCACACCTTTGTCCCTGAATATTATCAGTATTTAAGATCTCAGCCATTTGGAGAGGTTAAAAGCACTTGTATTGAGAATTAATATTTTGTTTTCCACACAATTGTACTGTGTGAATTCATAAACAGTTTATTTTTGTTGGGTTGTCTTTTATAGACATTGTGTTTAGTTACCTTTTATTATGAGTGTTGTGATTGTTTCTATATAGAAATTTTATATTTTAGGACTTTGAGTTTCTATTATTGTTTAAAAAGGCAGTACAAAACAATAGTCTACAAAATTTGGGCCATCAGCAACTCTTACAGAGCTTAGAGATAAAGCTAGATAGAAATGAAACATAATGTAGAAGCATGAGTCCATTCAAACTGAGATTTTAAATGGAGTCTATAACTTACTTAATTCTATTTCGGATCAAATTCTGAGATGAATAAAAAGCTAGGCTTTGTAGGCCTTTCCATATATGTTAATTGGGATTAAAAAAAATTCCCCTCACCAAAGATATAAACAAGTGGAAGAATATACCATGTTCATGGGTTGGTAGAATCAACATAATTAAAATGTCCATACTGCCCAAAGCAATCTATAGATTCAATGATATCCCTATTAAAATACCAATGGCATACTTCGCAGAATCCAAAAATTTATATGGAACCAAAAAAGACCCAAATAGCTACAGCATCTTTTTTTATTTTTTTAAATATATTTTATTGATTTTTCACAGAGAGGAAGGGAGAGGGATATAAAGTCAGAAACATCGATGAGAAAGAGACATCCATCAGCCGCCTCCTGCACGCCCCCTCCTGGAGATGTGCCCACAAGCAAGGTACATGCCCCCGACCGGAATTGAACCCGGGACCTTTCAGTCTGCAGGCCGATGCTCTATCCACTGAGCCAAACCAAACCGGTCTACAGCATTTTGATAACCAGAAATCAAATTATACTACAAAGCCACTGTACTCGAAACAGCCTAGTTCTGGTACAAGAACAAGCATATAGATAGGTCAATGGAATAGAATGGAGAAGCCAGAAATCAACTCAAGCCACTATATTCAATTAATATTTGACAAAGGAGGCAAGAACATACATTGTAACAGAGATAGTCTCTTCAGTAAACAGTATTGGGGAAATTGGAAAGGTACGTGCAAAAAAATAAAACTAGACCACCAACTTAAACCATAGACAAGAATAATTCAAAATGGATAAAAAACAAATATAAGATGTGAAATAAAAGTCCTAGAAGAAAGCATAGGCACCAAAATCTTAGACATCTCTTGTAGCAACTGATATATCTCCTAAGACAATGGACATTAAGGAGAAAATGAACAAATGGGACTACATGAGACTAAAATGCTTCTACATGGCAAAATAAATCGTCATCAAAATAAGAGATCCTACCACCTTGGAGGACATGTTTGCCAACGCAGCATCTGATAAGGGATTAATCTCCAAAATATATAGGGAACTCATACAACTTAACAAAGGAAGACAAACAATCCAATTAAAAAATGGGCAAAGAACCTAAATAGATACTTCTCCAAAGTGGACATACAGAAAGCCAAGACACATGAAAAAATGCTCAAAACCACTAATCATCTGAGAGATGCAAATCAAAATGACAAGATGTCACCTCACACCTGTCAGAATAGCTATCGACAAATCAACCAATGATAACTTCTCAAGGTTGCGGAGAAAAGGAACCCTAGTACGATGCTGGTAGGAAAGCAGTCTGGTGTAGCCACTGTGGAAAGTATCGAGTGTCCTCAAAAAATTTAAAATGATACTCCCATTTGACTCAGGCATCTCACTTTTAGGAATATATCTTAAGAAAACTGAAACACTCATCAGAAAGACTATATGCACTCCTATGTCCATAACGCAATTTACAATAGCTAAGACTTGGAAATAGCCTAAGGGCTATCAGCAGATGAGTAAGAAAAAAAAAACCATAGTACATTTACACAATGGAATATTCCACGGCAATAAAAAAGAAAGAATTCTTACCATTTACAAAAGCATGGATGGACCTGAGAGAAATAAGCCTGTCAGAGAAAGTTCAGTATCGCATGATCTCACTCATACATGAAATCTAATGAACCAAGTAAAACTGATGGTCAGAAATAGACCCAGAGTTATAGAAGCATGAACAGATTGTTGTTGAAACCTCAGAGGGAAGGCAGAAGAGGGTGGGTGGGAAGAGATCACCAGTGAACTTGTATGCATATGTTTATAACATGTGGATATAGACAATGGGGTGGTGACTGGGGGGCTGGGGAGGACCGGATTGGGCTGGAAGAGTTTAATAGCGGGAAAAAGGAGGACCTATGTAATACTTTCAATAGTAAAGATTAAAATAAAAGAAATGCCCGACCCCCATATTCTCATATGGCTTGAGGTGTGTTCTGCACATCAATAGTTTTTTTTAAGTAAATATTATTCAGATTATTACATTTGTTTCTCTTTTTTTCCCTCCATAGCTCCCCTCCACCTGGCTCCTACCCCTCCCTCTACCTATATTTCCTCCCCATTAACCTCATCCATAGGTATATGATTTTTGTCCAGTCTCTTCTTCCACCCCCTACCCCCTTTCCCCCTGAGAATTATCAGTCCACTCCCTTTCTGTGCTCCTGATTCCATTATATTCACCACTTTATTCTATTGATCAGATTTTTAATTCACTTGATTTTTAGATTCACTTGTTTTGATAGATATGTATTTGTTGTTCACAATTTTTATCTTTTACCTTTTTATTCTTCTTGAAGAGTACCTTTCAGCATTTCGTATAATACTGGTTTGGAGTTGATGAACTCCTTTAGCTTTTTCTTCTCTGTGAAGCTCTTTATCTGCCCTTCAATTCTGAATGATAGCTTTGCTGGATAGAGTATTCTTGGTTGTAGGTTCTTGCTGTTCATCACGTTGAATATTTCTTGCCACTCCCGTCTGCCTGCATAGTTTCTGTTGAGAAATCAGGTGACAATCATATGGGTGCTCTCTTAAGGTAATTAACTGTTTTTCTCTTGCTGCTTTTAATATTCTCTTTGTCTTTTGCTTTTGGTATTTTAATAATGATGTGTCTTGGTGTAGTCCTCTTTAGATTCCTTTTATATGGGGTTCTGTGAGCTTCCTGGACTGGTAAGTCTATTTCTTTCACCAGATGTGGGAAGTTTTCAGTATCTTGCTCTCTCTCTTCTGGCACCCCCACAATTCTGATGTTGGTACGCAGGAAGCTGTCCCAGAGGCTCCTTACATTATCTTCACATTTTTGGATTCTTTTTTTCTTCTTGCTTTTCCAGTTGAGTGTTTTCTGCTTCTTTATATTTCAAATTTTTGCCTTGATTCTTGCCTTCCTCTAGTCTGCTGTTAGGTCTCTCTGTAACATTTTTATTTCAGTCATTGCATATTTAATTTCTAGTTGGTCCTTTACCATCTCTAGATGGTCCTTTTCCATCTCTAGTTGGTTCTTTTTCATCTCCTCTTGGGTCTCACTAAATTTATCCATCTTTTCTAGGATATTCTTGAAACACCTTATAAGTGTGGTTTTGAACTATATCCAGTCGTTTGTTTTCCTCCATTTCTTTTGTTTGTGATCTCTTCCTTTGTCTCTGCATTTTCACTATGCTGGGGAAACATCTGTGTTGGATTCAGCCTTATGATACAAGACTTGCAACACTACAAAAGCCTCTCTGTTGAGCTTGGGAGGGGTGGAGTCTCAGGGCTTAAGGGACCGCCTTGCCTTCCAGTCGGCCCCGCCCTACATGGCCCCTGGGTCTCATGTGACTCTGGGTAGTCACTGGAACAGTCTCTGTGTTTGCACGCAGTGGCTCTAGACCAGTGGTTCTCAACCAGTGGGTTGCGACCCCTTTTTAGGGGTCGAACGACCCTTTCATAGGGGTAACCTAAGACCATTGGAAAATGCAGATTTTTACATCACAATGCATAACAGTAGGAAAATTTCATGGTTGGGGTTCACCACCACATAAGGAACTGTATGCAAGGGTCGCGGCCTTAGGAAGGTTGAGAACCACTGCTCTAGACAGCTGCCTTTCTGGATCCCCTGCGCTCCAGGACCGTATGAGTCTGGGTCCCTAGGGTTTCACCCAAAACTAGGGTTTAGTGGAGTTAGAAGTGGCGCAGTTGGGAGGCTCTGTCTCCCACCCACTCATGAAAGCCAGCGGCACAATCAGCAGTCAGTCTTCTGCGAGCAGTGCTGTGAACGCCACCAGACTTCTGCCCTTTCGCGACTCCACTAAATTTCCATGCACTTCTCCCTTTTCACAGTCCAAACTCCCCCTGTATGAGTCTCGCCTGGACTTGGGTTCAGTGCCTTAGGATAACGTGTTCAATGCAGTTGGGAGTCTTCGTCTCCCTCCTGCCAGAGAAAGCCATCTAGGTAATCCGGCACCCGCTCTCTCCATATGCGTGTCTCTGTACCTCAGCTTTTTGCAGCTCTTCTGGATCTCTGTGAGCCCCTCTCTTTCCTTCTAGTTGTAGAATTTCAACTCAGCCAGCTTTCCTGTGGTTCTGGATGATGTCCGTTCTGTTTTTTACTTGTAGTTTTGAAATTGTTGTGCGAGGCAGCAGTGTAGGTATTGCCTATACCGCCATCTTGAATTCTATGGTTTTTGGTTTTATTGACCTGTTTTTCTGTTTTCAGTTTTTATTTTTAATTTTTTTTATTAATGTAGGACATATATACATATCTTGCCATTAGCGACCCCCCCCCACTCCCAGGCATGCCCTAACCCCCCAGAGGCTTGTGTCCATTGATTATGCTTATATGCATGCATGCGAGTCCATTGGTTCATCTCTTATCTACCCCACCTCTCCCTAACCTTCCCACTATAATATGACAGTCTATTTGATGCTTTAATGCCTCTGTATCTATATTTTTGTTGATTAATGTTCTTTATTATCCATAATTGAGTGAGATCATGTATTTTATTTCATTGCCCAGCTTATGACACTTAACATAATGCTCTCCAGTTCCATCCAGTTTGCTGCAAATAGTAAGAATCCCTTCTTTTTTTATGGCAGCATAGAATTTCATTGTATTGATGTACCATAGTTTTCTGATCCACTCATCTGCTGACATGCACCTAGGCTGTTTCCAAATTGTAGCTATTGTAAGTTGTGCTACTATGAACATAGGGGTGCATAAATCCTTTCTGATAGATGTTTCTAGTTTCCTACGATATATTTCTAAGAATGGGATTGCTGGGTCAAATTGGAGTTCCATTTTTAGTTGTTTGAGGAAACTCCATACTGTTCTCTTCACTGGCTGCAGCAGTCTGCATTGCCATCAGCAGTGCACGAGGGTTCTTTTATTTCCGCATCCTTGCCAACACTTGTCACTTGATGATTTGTTGATAATTGCCATTTTGACAGGTGTGAGATGGTATCACATGGTTGTTTTGATTTGCATCTCTAGGATAATTAGTGACTTCGAGCATTTTTTCATGTGTCTCTTGGCCTTCCTTCTGTCTTCTCTTGAAAAGATTCTATTAGGTCCATTGCCCATTTTTTATCGGTTCATTTATCTTCCTTTTATTAAGTTGTATAAGTTGGCTGTGGATGTTGGAGATTAAACTTTTACCAGTGAAAACATTTGCAGATATATTCTTCCATAGAGTGGGCTTTCTTGTTTTGCTGTTGGTTTCTTTTGCCGTGCAAAAGCTTGTTATTTTGATGTAGTCCCATTTGTTTATTTTCTCTTTAGCTTCCATTTAGCCCTAGGAGAAGTATCATTGAAGAAGTTCTTTTGACATATGTGGATTCCTCTAGTATTTTTTATGGTTTCCCGTCTTATGTTTAAATCCAGTATCCATTTCGAGTTGATTTTTATGTAAGGTGTAAGTTGGTGGTCTAGTTTCATTTTTTTTGCATGTATCTGTTCAATTTTCCCAACACCATTTATTGAAGAGACTCTCTTGACTGCATTGTAAGTTCATGCCTCCTTTGTCAAAAATTAAGTGAGACTAGTGGTTTGGGTCAATATCTGGATTCTCTATTCTATTCCATTGGTCTATTTGTCTGTTCTTGTGCTAGTACCAGACTGTTTTGAAAACAGTTGCTTTGTAATACAGCTTAAAATCTGGTATTGAGATCCCACCTACTTTATTCTTCTTTATTAGGATTGCTGTGGGTATTTGGGGTCTTTTTTTGTTCCTGATGAATCTTTCGAGAGTTCTTTTTAGGTCTGTGAAATATGTTGTTGGTATTTTAATGGGTAGCGCATTGATTCTATAGGTTGCTTTGGGTAGTATTGACATTTTAATGATTTTGATTCTCCCAATCCATGAGCATGATATGCTCTTCCATCTGTTTACATCTTCCTCTATGTATTTTTTAAGTGTCCTGTAGTTTTCTGCATATAGGTCTTTTACCTCCTTAGTTAAGTTTATTCCTAGGTATCTTAACTTTTTTGGTGCGATGGTAAATGGGATTTCTTTTTTAGTCTCTCTTTCTGTAAGTTCACTATTGGTATATAGAAATGCCATAGATTTCTTGGCATTAATTTTGTATTCTGCTACATTGCCGAATTCATTTATTAAGTCTATTAATTTTTTGATGGAATCTTTTGGGCTTTCTATGTACAGAATCATGTCTTCTACAAATAAGAACAGCTTTACTTCTTTTCCAATTTGGATGCCTTTTATTTCATCTTCTTGACTAATTCTAATGGCTAATATTTCCAGACTATGTCAAACAGGAGTGGTGAGAGTGGGCGTTCCTGTTCTTAGGAGAAATGGTTTTAGTTTTTGCCCATTGAGTATGATGTTAACTGTGGGTTTATCATATATGGCTTTTATGATGTTGAGGTATGATCTTTCTAATCCCGCCTTGCTGAGAGTTTTTATCAAGAAACGGTGTTGGATTTTGTCAAATGCTTTTTCTACGTCAATTGATATAATTATGTGATTTTTATCTCTCAATTTATTTATGTGATGTATCACATTAATTGATTTGCGGATATTGTACCATCCTTGCATTACTGGGATAAATCCTATTGGGTCATGGTGTATGATCTTTCTGATGTACTACTGGATTTGATTTGTTAGAATTTTGTTGAGGATTTTGGCATCTATGTTCATGAGGGATATTGGCCAATAATTCTCTTTCATTTTGCTTATCTTCTTTTGGTATTAGGGTGATTGCTGGCTTCATAGAAGGTGTTTGGAAGTGTTCCTTTATGAATTTTTTGGAACAGTCTTAGGAGGATAACTTTTAATTCTTCCTTTAATGTATGGTAAAACTCCCCTGTGTAGCCATCTGATTTTAGGCTTTTGTTTGCTGGAAGCTTTTTGATGACTGCTTCAATTTCTTCCATAGTTATTGGCCTATTGATATGTTTATATTCTTCCTGATTGAGTTTTGAAAGGTTATATTTTTCTAGGATTATGTCCATTTTCTGCAGGTTGTCCTGTTTGTTGGAATAGAGTTGTTCATAGTATTTTTTAATAATCCTTTGTATTTTGGTGGGGTCTGTTGTTATTTCTCCTCTTTCATTTCTGATTTTGTTTATTTGCGTCTTCTCTCTTTGCTTCTTGGTGAGCCTAGCTAGAGGTCCATGAATCTTGTTTATCCTTTCTAAGAACCAGCTCTTGGTTTTGTTGATCTTTTGTATTGTTTCTTTGGTGTCTATATCGTTATCTCTGCTCTGATCTGTACTACTTACTTCTGCTTACACTGGGCTTTTCTTGTTGCTCTCTTCCGAATTCTTTGAGTTGTAGGTAATTTATTAACATTGTTTCTTGTTTTTTTGCAGTAGGCTTGTCGAACTATGAAATTCCCTCTCAAGACTGCTTTCACTGTGTCCCATAGATTTTGTATTGTTGTGTTGTCATTGTCATTTGTTGCTATGATGTTTTATCTTTCTTTTTTGATCTCTCTGGTTATGCATTCTTTGTTTAATAGCATGCTGTTTAGTCTCTGTGTTTGATTTTTTTGTATTGTTTTTATTGTAGTTGATTTCCAGTTTTATGTCACTGTAATCTGGGAAGATGTCTGTTATGATTTTTGTCTTCTTAAATTTGAAGAGACTTTAACTGTGACCCAATATATGGTCTATCTTTGAAAATGACCCATGTGCACTAGAGAAGAATGTATATTCTGTGGCTTTGGGGTGAAATGTTCTGAAGATGTCAGTTAATTCCATCTGGTCTTAATTCCATCTGGTCTTTGTGAGTCATCTAGTGAGTCATTTAGGATTGATGTTTCTTTTCTGATTTTTTGTTTAGAGGATTTGTCCAATAGTGTTAGTGGGGTATTAATGTCTCCTACTATGATTGTATTGCTGTCAATATCTCCCTTGATATCCTTCAGGAGTGTTTTTTTTTTTTAATTTATGTATTTGGATGCTCCTGTATTGGATGCATATATGTTTAGCAGAGTTATTTCTTCTTATTGGATTGCTCCCATTAGTATTATGAGGTGGCCTTCCTTATCTATTGTTATGTCCTTCACATTGAGATCTACAGTGGTACCTCGAGATACGAGTGCCCTAACATATGAGATTTTTGAGATACGAGCAACATTTGAGATACGAGTAATCGCAGGGATCGGCCGGCTGCACACGACCCACCAGTTTGCCGGGACTCGAGCATCAAACTTTCCCATGCCTCAGTCAGTGTGCTTGTTTACCTCGTTGTCGAAGCATCTTTTGGGCATTTACATACTTTATCACATTTCTTTTTATAACCATGGGTCCGAAGAAAGCGAGTGGAAAGGGCAGTGCTCAGAAGAGGATGATGTCTATTGAATTAAAGTGTGAAATCATAGGAAAATATGAGCAAGGTGTGCGAGTGGCTGACTTGGCGAGGCAATATGGGCGTAGTACTTCAATGATATGCACTGTGCTTAAACAGAAGGAGTCGATAAAGGGTATAACGCCAGCTAAGGGCATTAAAATAATTTCTAAGCTCCATAGGTCTCTCCATGAAAAGATGGAGAATCTACTGATGGTGTAGGTGACGGAGAAGCAGCTTAAAGGAGATACATTAACACAGGGCATCATATGCGAGAAGGCGTGAGTGATTTACGATGATTTTCTGGAGCAGACCCCGCACACTTCCACGGACGAAGCATCGAAAGACTCATTTAAAGCCAGTAGAGGCTGGTTTGATAACTTCAGGAAAAGGTCCGGCATTCACTCCATCGTCAGGCATGGTGAGGCAGCAAATTCGGATGTGAAGGCAGCTGAGGATTACCTCAAAACTTTTTCCAAACTGATAGAAGCCAAAGGATATACCCCCCAGCAAGTCTTCAACTGTGACGAGACAGGACTTTTCTGGAAGAAGATGCCGAATAGGACTTATATAACGGCAGAGAAGAAGGCGATGCCAGGCCACAAACCTATGAAGGATAGGCTAAGTCTCGCACTGTGCGCCAATGCGAGTGGCGACTGCAAGATCAAGCCTCTGCTCGTCTACCGTTCGGAAAACCCCAGAGTCTTTAAGTCACATAAGATTTTAAAAGATAAACTGCAAGTTATGTGGAGGGCAAACCTGAAGGCATGGGTCACCAGGCAGTTCTTTGTGGAGTGGGTAAACCTGGTTTTCGGCCCTTCTGTGAAGAAATATCTACAGGAAAACAACCTAACCATGCAAGTCCTCCTCATCCTCGACAATGCTCCTGCTCACCCACCCAACCTCGAAGATGAACTCCTTGAAGAGTTCAAGTTTATAAAGGTTGTCTACCTGCCTCCCAACACCACTTCTATCCTGCAGCCCATGGATCAGGAGGTGATTTCTAATTTTAAAAAGCTGTACATCAAGCACCTGTTCCGGCGCTGCTTTGAGGTGACGGAAAACACAAACCTCACCCTTCGAGAGTTCTGGAAGAACCACTTTAACATCATGATATGCCTCAGAATTATTGATCAGGCCTGGCTGGGTGTTACAATGAGGACTTGGACCTCTGCATGGAAGAAGCTGTGGCCTGAGGCCGTAGCCGAAAGGACCTTAGAAGGATTCAAACCCGAGGTGCCAGTGGAGGAGGAGATAGTGTCTCTGGGAAAATCCATGGCCCTGGAGATGGATGAGAGAGACATGAATGAGCTCGTCGAGGAGCACTCTCTGGAACTCACCATGGAGGAGTTAACAAGAGTTGCAGTCTCAGCAACATGCGGAGGTTCTCCAAGAAATTGGTTTCGAGGAGGAGCCAGAGGTGGAGGAGATCTCTACAAGTGAGATAAAGGAGATCTTAGGAATGTGGGAGAGGGTGTCACACTTCGTGGAAAAGAAACACCCCAAAAAAGTTGCTGCTGATCGTGCATCGGAGCTCTTCAGTGAAACTTGCCTCACCCATTTCAGAAACATTCTGAAAGGGAGGAAGAGGCAAACCTCGTTGGACACGATTTTTTTGAAATCGGCCAAAAATGCAAAGACCAGTAGCAATTAAGTTCAGTGAAGATTAGTTAAGTTACATTCAGTTTAGGGATAAAGTGTAGCATTAAGAGTGTAATGAGTAGGTAAATACACTTTATAAAACCAGTTTATTCCTTTACATTCTCTTTTATTATGTTTTTATACAATATTTGTCATTTATAAGTACATTTTTCTTATTGAAAAACATGTAACAAGACTAACTGGGGTGGCATTTTGGGGCTGGAATGGATTAAAGGCATCTCAATTGATTTCAGTGGGGAAATTTGCTTTGAGATATGAGAAACTTGATATACGAGCAAGGTTACAGAATGAATTAAACTCGTATCTCGAGGTACTACTGTACTTTGTCAGATATAAGTATTGCAACTCCAGTTTTTTTTTTTTTCACTTCCATTTGCCTGAAAAACTTTTTCCTCAGTCTGTGTGTGTCTTTTTTTCTGAGGAGTATTTCTTGTAGACAACAGATATATGGGTCATGATTTCTTATCCAATCCGTTATCCTATGTCTTTTGAGTGGAGCATTTAGTCCATTCACATTTAAAGTTAGTTTTGAGAAGTACTTATTCATAGCCTTTTTTATTCTTTACCCCCGTGAATCTTCTTCACTTCCTATTTCTTTGTTTTGTTTTTTGTTTTTATCTTTTCTTTGTTTTGTTTTTTTTATAGCAGACCCTTCATTTCTTGCATTGTTAGTTTGCTTGTGATAAATTCTCTTAATCCTTTTTTTGACTGTGAAGCTCTTGATTTCACCTTCAATATTGATTGATAGCCTTGCTGGGTATATTATTCTGGGATTCAGGTGCTTCCTATGCATGACTTTGTATATTTCATTCCATTCCTTTCTGGCCTGATGAGTGTCTGTTGAGAAACAGTCACTAGTCTCATGGGATTTCCTTTGTAGGTAACTTTCTGTCTCTCTCTCTGGCCACTTTTAAAATATTTACTTTGTCGTTGGTGCTTGCCAATTTAATTATAATGTGCCTTGGTGTCCGTCTTTTGGAGTTCATTTTGCTGGAGACTCTGAGCTTCTTGGATTTGTATGGGTTGTTTTTTTTTCCCTATATCATGGAAGTTTTCTGTCATTATTTCTTGAGAGTGGTTATCTATTCCTTGCTCAGTTTCCACTTTTTTTTTAGAACCCCTATTTGGATGTTGTGTTGTTTTGTGTTATCCTAAATTTCACTGAGGTTCTCCTGATTGGGGTGTGGTATTCTGGGGCTCGGAGCTGTTTGGTGAGTGCTGCAGCTGTAGATTTTCAAGCTGCCGTACACATCTACTTTCCACTTCAAGATGGCGTGGTCTCTGTGTCCGAGCTGGCGGCTCAGGTAGGGAACCCGGCAGCTTTGGGACCTGCCTGGTTAGGGGAGCCCCATCCCACTCGCTGTCCCCCACCTTCTTCTGGTGTATAGTTTCCCTTAAATCCTCCAATCTTGTTTTAGATGGTATGTCTTCTGCTATCTATGGTAATGGAGTGAAACCAGCACACCTCCCCCCAGTTGGTAGAAAGAGAACTCAAGTCTGTTTTCAGTTTTGTTGAGTTCTTTTTATTATTTCTTTTCTTCTGCTTGCTGCAGGTTTAGATTATTGCCTTTTTTAAAAAGCATTTGTGACCTTTCTTTTTTTAACCATTTAATGCAATAAATTATTTCCTACTGTTAGCTGCATCTCACAAATTTTGATGTGTTGCAGTTCAATATGTTTTCTAATTGCCTTCAAGACTTCCTTCTCAACTCCTTTGGATTATTTTAAGATGATTTAATTTCCAAATCGTCTTGACTATTGGTTTACTAAGAGAGTAATGTTGAAATTTCAAGTATTATTGTGGGTTTGTCTATTTTTCTTTAATTTTTATCATTTTTGCTTTACTATTAGGCTTCGTTGTTATATACATTTAAGATTGTCTTATTTTCTTGGTGAAAGGATCATTTTAATCTCTGTATATCATTACAATAAAAAATGGGTTGTTATGGACAACATTCAGTATTGCCTTTTTGGAAAAACAAAACACTGTCTTTTATTTAACATTTCATTTGTTTTTTTTAAATTGAGGTATACTTTACATATATAGCATTACTTTCAGGTGTACAACATAATGATTTCATATTGTTATATCAATCTGTCTTTTAACCTCTTTTTTTTTTTTACAATTTACATTTAATGTAATTGGATTTAGGCCTTATAATTATATTTCTGTCTTCTTTCGTTTTGTTTGTTAATCCTCATTCCAGGATATTTTCCCCATTGATTTTTAGAGGAAGTGGAAGGGGGGGGCATGGGAGAGGGAGAGGGAGAGGGAGAGGGGCAGAGGAAGAGAGAAACATCAATGTGAGAGCAAGGTGTTGATTGGTTACCTCCCACACATGCCTCTACTGGGGCCTGGGATCAAAACTGCAACACAGGCATGTGCCCTTGACCAGGAATTGAACCCATGACCCATTGGTGCAAGGAGTGACACTCTAACCACTAACACACTAAGGCAGTTCTTTTTTTGGATTATAATCCTATCAATAGAAGAGTAATATGCAGATTGACCATCACTCCAACACTCAAGATGACTGCCCCCATGTGGTCAAAAAATCCTGCCTCCCATGTGGACACAAGAAGGCCCGCAGGAGAGGGCAGTTGGCAGGGACCAGGCCTGCAAGGGAGGGCAGTTGGGGGTGATCAAGCCTGAAGGAGGGCAGTTAATGGTAACTGGATCCACAGGGGAAGGCAGTTAGGGGCAAGCAGGTTGGCAGGGCATCAATCAGGCTGATAGGAAACTGGTTAGGGGGTGATCAGGCAGGCAGGCAGAAGCCGTTAGGGGCCATCAGGAACGCAGGCCAGGTGAACAGTTGGGAGCCAGCAGTTCTGGATTATGAGAGGGATCCCAGATTGGGTAGGGAGCAGGCTGGACTGAAGGACACCTCTTCATCCCTGTTCATGAATTTTGTGTACCAGGCGTCTAGTATAAAATATTTGTCTTCTCATTTTACTTAAAGTTAGTATTTTACTACTCCAAGTAAAACATAGAAGCCTTACAACTATATAAATGATTTTTCTTACAATTCCTTTATTTTATAGTTGCCATCTTAATATTATACTAGAGGCCCAGTGCACGAAATTTCTTCAGGGGTATGTGTCTCTCAGCCCAGCCTGCACCCTCTTCAATATGGGACATCCCTCTCACGATTCAGGACTGCTGGCTCCCAACTGCTCACCTGCATGCTTTCCTGATTGCCTCTAACTGCTTCTATTTGCCAGCCTGATCACCCCCTAACTGCTCCCCTGCCAACCTGTTTGCTCCTAACTGCTCTCCCCTGTGGGCCTGGTCCCCCGCAATTGCCCTCTCCTGCTGGCCATCTTGTGTCCACATGAGTATTGGAGTGACAGTCAATTTGCATATTACTCTTTAATAAAATTATTAGATAGGATAGAGACCCGTGCACCGGTGGGGGCTGTCTGGTTTGCCCTGCAGGGTGTCCCAGATCAGGGTGGAGATTCCCTTGGGGCATGGGGTGGCCTGGGTGAGGGGCCTATGAGGTTTGCAGGCCACCCATGCACCCCTGGTGACCCAAGTGGAGGCCCTGTTATCTGGGATTTATTTATCTTCTATAATTGAAACTTTGGAGCCTTGAGTGGAGGCCTAGGCCGGCCAGGATGTGCGGAAAGCTTGGTTTTCTCCATCACTTGGGGCAATTCAAGCCTCCTACTCTCTCCAGTTCCATGGCTGCCCTTTTTATTGGGATTTATTTATCTTCTATAATTGAAACTTCGTAGCCTTAAGCAGAGGCCAAGGCAGGCCAGGGCAGGTGGAAAGCTTGGCTTCCTCCAACCCCCTGCTCTCTCTGTGGCTGAAGCCATCTTGGCTGGGTTAATTTGCATACTCGCTCCTGATTGGCTGGTGGGCATGGCTTATTGGTTAACGGAGTGATGGTTAATTTGCATATTACTCTTTTATTATATGGGATGTTGCATCTATGTATGTTTAACCATTCCACTCACCATGACATGCTATAATTTTTGGTGTAGTAGTTTTCTATATGTTTTTAAGACTTAAGAGGAGAAAAATAGTATATAATATTTACTCACTTATTCTATTGTTCTTCCTTCTTTCCTGAAGGTCCAAGTTTTTCTCTGGTATCATTTTTCTTAATCTAAAGAACTTCTTTAAGTATTTTCTTTAGAGCAGGTCTGTTGGCAATGAGCTCTACTAGTTTTCTTTTGTCTGAGAATATATTTGTCTTCATTCCTGTATTTGCACTGAATATAAAATTCCATGCTGACAGGTATTTAATAATCACACAGGGTCCTGAGAGTCTATTCTTAAAAAAAAAAAATACTGCTTTTTATTGTTAGGATTGGATAATTTCTGTTGATATATCTCTTAAGTTCACTGATTCCTTTCGCATCTCTTTTTTATTATTGAGCCATTTAATGAACTTCTGTGTTTTTTAGTCCTAAAATTTCTATTTGGATTTTTTTTTTCTTTTAAGAAAATTTTCTTGTTTTTTTTTTTAATCCTCACAGAGGTATTTTTCCATTGATTTTTAGAGAGAGTTGGAGAGAGAGGGACAGACAGAGAGAAATATTGATGTGAGAGAGAGAGAGACATTGATTAGTTGCTTCCTGCATTAGCCAGTAGTAGAGCCTGGACCAGGGAGGAGCCTGCAACCAAGGTATGTGCCATTGACTGGAATTGAATCCAGGATCCTTTGTTCTGCAGGCCTGTGCTCTATACTTTGAGCCAAACTGACTAGGTCTATAATTTTTTTCTTTCCTAAGAATTCTTAAAATTCATTTTAATGTTTCACTCTTACATAATAGATCATATTAATAGCTGCTTTAGGAGCTTTGATAATTCTAACAGCTGGGTCATCTAGGGGTTAGCATATATTGTCATCTCATTTGATTTTTAGTTGTTTTTGCTATGTCTGATAATTTGGGATTCTATCTTGGACATTTTGAATATTATGTTGTAAAATTCTCTATATTGTTGAAATCCTTTTGAGTATGGTGAGGATTTTAAAATTTCTTTCAGTAAACAAGCCAATCCAGTGAGGTTATAAGTCAAGTTCTTTCTCACTTTATATAGGAAGTGGTTCCATTATCTGTTCTGTTTCAAAGCCTTTGTTATGTTGAATTTGCCCCTTCCATTCCTATTTAGATTGTCTAGGACTTAAGCAGTGATTCATGTCATAGTTCTGTTCTGAAAGCCTATCTTGTACTTCTTTGGCTGGTTCAGACACATGTACAGCTTATAGTTAGGTTTATAACCTGGTTCAAATACAGAATTAGAGATCTACTTCTCTGTCTCTCTTAGTGATTTTCCCTGAACTGTCTGGCTTCAAGAGCCTTTTTCTTTATTCCTATAGCCAGAAACATGGAATTCTCTCTGTTTTAGCTTCCTGCCTATCATATCTTGGGGTGAAGTGGGAAGAGAAAAAGAGAAAATAATGGATGCCTCTACACTCTTCTTTTCACAACAGGGACCCTCTTTCTGATTTCTATATTTAGAGCAGTGTTTTCTCTCTTGGTTTTCAATGCTCACTCTACAGCTGGTAGTTTGATGGCTGGTCTGGCTTCAGTATAGGGGGTTGGGGAGGGAGACAAGAGAAAGGAAAAACCATATTCTCCCACATTCTCCAGGAGGCTTTTGCCGTTGTCTTCTAGATATATCCTATCTAATAAAAAGGTAATATGCAAGTTAACTGTCACTCGGTCACAAAGATGGCTGCGCCCATAGCCACAAAATGGCCATGCCCAGTTTTCTCAGCCCTCCCGGAGTCCCCCAGTCCTGAGGATTGGTCGCTGAGAGCGGGCAGTGTGAGCAGCCTGGCGGAATGCTTGCTTCGTCACTGTGGCGACCAGGCAAGTGTTCCACCCTGGCTGTGGAGGGTCTCTGGGCAACGGGCACAGAGTGGCCCGGTGGGAGAGGGAGAGGAGAACGTTTATGCGGTCACCCTGGCAACAAGGCAAGCGTTCCACATTCAGCCACAAATGGGTCTCTGGGCAGTGGGCGCGGGAGCGGCCAAGCCCCACAGAGCTACTGGTGCGTGGATTCGTGCACCGGGCTACTACTATACTGTATACACACACACACACACACACACACACACACACATATTTCTCTGAGTTTTTACTGATCGTGCCTGTTACAGTTTCCCTGTTTCGCCCACCCTTGGGTCAAAGCCAAGAAATAAATGGGAAAACAAAACAAATCAGGCCGAGACCGGTTTGGCTCAGTGATAGAGTGTCGGCCTGCGGACTGAAAGGTCCCAGGTTCAGTTCCAGTCGGGGGCATGTACCTTGGTTGCGGGCACATCGCCAGTGTGGGGCGTGCAGGAGGCGGCTGATCGATGTCTCTCATCGATGTTTCTGACTTTCTATCCCTCTCCCTTCCTCTCTGTAAAAAATCAATAAAATATATTTAAAAAAAAAATGAGGATACTTACCACAACCTTATTAGTTGTTCCTCATTTACTTTTTTCTCCAATCTTCTTTCTGTTATTTCGTTTTCAAAGTACTTTGTTAGATGTATTTTATCCAGAGTTTTTCATTATAATCAGTGGAAGAAAGGGATACTAAAGTGAGCTTATTGCACTATTCCATCTTGGCCAGGATCAAGAAGTCAGATTGCCACATTTCTAAGAAAAAGCTGGTATCTCTCAATGGTTAGAACATTGTCCTGTTCATGGAAGGTTTGGTTGTGGGTTGGATTTCCAGTCAAGGGCATGTACCTGGGTTGAATGTTAGATCCCAGGGACTGATAGGGAATGTTTGCAGAGGACAACCAATTGATGATACCCCGTTTCCCCAAAAGTAAGACATCCCCCGAAAATAAGACCTACTTCCAGTTTTGCTTCCCACTGTAATATAAGGCATCCCCCCCCCATAATAAGACCTCCCCCGAACATAAGGCCTTCTTGGAATATAAAGCCCTCAAAGCTACCGTAAGGCGTCTGACTCCTGATTTAAAGAGACCTTGGACTGCCTGAACAGCTCCAGCTGGGCTGCAGCCAATCAGTAAGCTGGTTTGTGATGACAACTACTACTGTACCGTATACAGGTGATAAATTTCCCTTTTTTTTTCAATAATAAATGTGTACCGTATTCTTCTTCATTGAAAAATAAGACATCCCCTGAAAATAAGACATAGCACATCTTTGGGAACAAAAATTAATATAAGGCACTGTCTTATTTTCGGGAAAACAGGGTATGTGTCTCACATTGATGTTTCTCTCCCCACCCACCACCCCCACTTCCATTCTCTAAAAACCAATGGAAAGCCCTGGTTGGTTTGGCTCAGTGGATGAGCTTCAGACTACCTATGGATTGAAGGGTCTTGGGTTCAATTCTGGTCAAAGGCATGTACCTCGCTTGCAGGCTTTTCCCTAACTTTGATTGGGGCAAGTGCAAGAGGCAACCTATCATTGTGTCTCTCACATCGATGTTTCTGTCTCTCCCTGTTCCACTCTACAAAAATCAATAGAAACATATCCTTGTGTGTGAGGATATTTTTCTTTTTTAAAACATTCACATTTCTTTCTTTTTTTTACATATATACTAGAGGCCTGATGCATGAAATTCATGCACGGAGTGTGGGTGGTCCCTCAGCCCTACCTGTACTCTCTCCAATCCGGAGCCCTCAGGGGATGTCCAACTACTGGTTTAGGCCCAATCCCACAAGGGGTCCCACAGGGATTTGGCCTAAACTGGCAGTCAGACATCTCTCTCGCAATCTGGGACCTCTGGCTTCTAACCACTCACCTGCCTGCCTGCCCTAGTCACTATGCATGCTGACCTGATCCCCTTAAGTACCCTCCCCTGCTGGCCTGGTCACCCCTATTAACATTTTTTCTTTAATCTTATCCCTTTTATAGAAAATTGTATTTGACTTTCTTATTGGCTTCTCTCTCATACACAATTTTTCTCTCTCCTTTATTTTTTTAATTTTTTTAATTTAATAAGTCTTTATTGTTCAGATTATTACAATTGTTCTTCTCCCCCCCCATAGCTCTCCTCCACCAGCCTCCCACCCCACCCTCTGCCTTTACCTCTCACACACCCCCATTGTTCTCAACATAGGTGTACGATTTTTGTCCAATCTTTGCCCACACTTCCCTCACCCCTTCCCCTGAGAATTGTCAGTCCACTCCCTTTCTATGCCCCTGATTCTATTATATTCACCAGTTTATTCTGTTCATCAGATTTTTAATTCACTTGATTTTTAGATTCACTTGTTGATAGATATGTATTTGTTGTTCATAATTTTTATCTTTTACCTTTTTCTTCTTTGTCTTCTTGAAGAGTACCTTTCAGCATTTCGTATAATACTGGTTTGGAGTTGATGAACTTCTTTAGCTTTTTCTTCTCTGTGAAGCTCTTTATCTGCCCTTCAATTCTGAATGATAGCTTTGCTGGATAGACTATTCTTGGTTGTAGGATCTTGCTAATCATCATGTTGAATATTTCTTGCCACTCCCGTCTTGCCTGCATCGTTTCTGTTGAGAAATCAGCTGACAGTCGTATGGGTGCTCCCTTGTAGGTAATGAACTGTTTTTCTCTTGCTGCTTTTAATATTCTCTCTTTGTCTTTTGCTCTTGGTATTTTAATTATGATGTGTCTTGGTGTGGTCCTCTTTGGATTCCTTTTATATGGGGTTCTGTGTGCTTCCTGGACTTGTAAGTCTATTTCTTTCACCAAGTGGGGAAAGTTTTCAGTCATTATTTCTTCAAATAGGTTTTCAGCATCTTGCTCCCTCTCTTCTTCTGGCACCCCCATAATTGTGATGTTGGTATGCTTGAAGTTGTCCCAGAGGCTCTTTATACTATCTTCACATTTTTGGATTCTTTTTTCTTTTTGCTTTTCCAGTGTAGTGTTTTCTGCTTCTTTGTATTTCAAATCTTTGATTTGATTCTTGCGTTCCTCTAGTCTCTGTGTAATATTTTTTATTTCAGTCAGTGTATGTTTAATTTCTAGCTGGTCTTCGTTCATCTCCTCTTGGGTCTCGCTAAATTTATTCGCCTTTTCTAGGAAATTCTTGAAAAACCTTATAACCGTGGTTTTGAACTCTATATTCAGTCATTTGTTTTCCTCCATTTCTTTCGTTTGTGATCTGTTCCTTTGTCTCTACATTTTCATTGCTTCCCTGAATTGGTAGAGTAGCTTTGCGTGCTAAGTGTCCTATATGACCCAGTACCTTCGCATCCCCAGTTACCTGAGGTGGATTCTCTTGGTTGCACCCCTTTGTGGACTGTGTGTACAGCTTTGTTGTAGTTAAGTCTTGATTGTTATTGATATCACTGGAGGGAATTGACCTCCAAGAATTGGCTGTGAGGATCAGCTGTGTCTACACCGGGAGAGCTTCTATGCTGGAGTCAGCCTTCTGATATAAGACTGACCTTATTTTACATATGACTAAATCTAAGTTAGTAACTGTATTTAAATTGTATGCAAATCCTATTGTAAAAACCTCTTAACAAACTTAGAATTTGTCATTTTTTAAAAATGTTTAATCACATTTATAAGAAAAAACTGGGCATATAACAATGTCTAAATATTGTGTGCAAATATATACATTATAATTGAGGATCAGTTAGTAGGGTTTTTTTCGTATATTAAATAGCTCTGTAGATTGACGTTGTCTATCTGAGTGCTGTGTTAAAGAAGCATTTTATGTGTTTATTGAATTTTAAAGAGAGAGGAAGGAAGAGGAAGAGAGAAACAAACACCCATGAAACACCGATGAGCACGCTTCCTATTGAAAATTGAGCCTACTCTCCAGGCTTTTCTGATTCATGGGTCAATGCTCAACCATTGAGCCACATCTGCAGGACAAAGAAGGATTCTTAAAGTCTGGGTCCTAGAAGTAAGGAGTACTAGATAGATTATAATGTAAACTAGAGGCCTGGTGTATGAAATTCATCCACTTAGGGCATAGGGCCATCTCTCAGCCTGTTCTACACCCTCTTGCAGTCCAGGACTACTTGGGGGATGTACCAGTTTGCCAAGTGGCAGGTGGCCAGAGAAGAGCCCAAATTGGGGCCAGGCGCTGCTCGCACTCATCCCAACCTGTTGCGTCTGTTCCTGCAGCATCAGGATAGGCTCCTGACACCTTGGCTGCTGCGCCACCAGCCATGAGCCCGACTTCTGGCTGAGTGGCACTCCCCCTGTGGGAGCACACTGGCCAGCAGGGGGCAGCTTCTGCATTGAGCCTCTACCCCCTGGTGGTTAGTGCACATCACAGCAACCCATTCCATTTGTTCCACCATAATGGTCACTTAGACTTTTTTACTATATAGGGTTAGACGTCCGGTGCACAAATTAATGCACCAGTGGGTTCTCTCAGTCTGGCCTTCGGGATCGGTCCAAAACCAGCTCTCTGACATTCCCCGAGGGGTCCCAGATTGTGAGAGGGTGCAGGCTAGGCTGAGGGACCCCACCGATGCATGATCAGGGCCAGGGAGGGATGCAGGAGGTTGGCTGGCCAGTGAGGGACTGTGGGAGAGTTCCAGGGCATGTCCGGTAGATTCACTCAGTCCCAATCAGCTGGACCCCAGCAGCAAGCTAACCTACCTAATGGAGCATCTGCCCCCTGGTGGTCACTGCATGTTATAGTGAGCAGTTGAGCAACCTTACCGTGTCATTAGCATATTATGCTTTGATTAGTTGATCTGCCCACCAGTCCACTGGACACTTAGCATATTAGGCTTTTATTATATAGGATGTGCCTGGAGTGGTGGTTGGATGGGAGTTAACCTCCTTTGCCTCTTTTGCTTTTTGAGGGTAATAAGTCTGTTTTTTCTGTGACAGATGCTGTTGTTGAGAATAATGAGTAGAGATTTGTTTCATTACATGATTTTTCCCCTTTATATCTTTTTTTCCCCATTACAATTTTGCCCTCCTCCATCTCCACCCACCTCCTCCCATTCACCACACTATTGTTCATGAGTTCTTTCTCTTTTTGACTCAATCCTTCCCCCTCCGCCTTCCTCTAGCTGTCAGCCAGCTCTCTATGAGTATTATGACAAGATTTTTATATAGGGTTACTTTTTAACTGAATCAATACTTAATATTGTAATCCAACTATGATGAAATAAAAGTAGTTTTATGCACAGAAACCTCTTTTGAAATGCTATTTGATATAATAAAATTATATGTGAAATACAAATAAGCAGATTCTAGTATTGTCATCAGCTCTAGTATCTTCAGGCCATTCAGTCTTTTTCTCATCATTTAGGCCCTATTGCATTTTAATTCAAAATTCTGTGCCCAGGTAGTAAGCTCACTAGTTTCATGGGAAATGGAAAAATTTGTAGCAACATTTTGATAGGGCAGTAAAATTTCTATTTCATGGCATTAGCTTTTTCTTCTGGAAATGAAATACTAACCTATTTTATTCTCTTAAATTATTACACAATACAGATTTTTGTCTTTTTGTTTTTTTTCATTAAATGTCTTTGAAGGACCTTCTGACTTAAAGTGGTTTATAATCATTTGAACTATTTAATACATAAGATGTTAGAAATTTTATTAATAGTGTGCTGATGTGACAGATGTTAACTCTTAATTGCAAAAAATGTTAATTTTCATTAGTGCTTGACTTAATACAGTAATCTTTCATTTAATTCCTTTTTGGCTAATTTTGACTAATGCTTTAGAATCCTATAGAAACCTGACTCGTTGATGTAGCTTACTATTTTTAAATAGTCTTGATCATTTTTTATGGGGATAAAAAAATTTCATAGGAAAGGAAATTTGGGTGGAGTTATAAGTTTAACCTAAAACTTCACTAAATGTCAATGAAGTGCTATTACCTGAAATGGACTTTTTTTCCCCCTTTAGAATCCAGCAACTATCACAAGAATACTCCTTAGCCACTTCAATTGGGATAAAGAGAAGCTAATGGAAAGGTAAGGAACTATCATGTCAGCTTTGAACTTACAACTAACACAGAAAACCTATTATTGAACAGAATTTACAAGAAGCAAGTAAGGAGTTGTATTTATATACCAGTGTGTGAACAAACCAGTATGCAAGCAGTATCTGGTTTAATCTCTTATATTCACCATCCATAATTTTGCAGTAAATTTAGTGTTTAAGGGTACTCGGGATGAATGTTTCTTAATTTATTTGGAAGTGAAGTAGGAGGCTCTGCTTCAGTATCTTCTCTATATATTTCCTTTTTAGTACCGAGAAGTCAAAGTAGGTTTTCAAAAATGCATAAGATCTTTAAATTACTAAAATTTCTTGCCCATAAACTTTTAAATCCATGTTAGACATATTAATGACATTTATTCAGTAAAAAGAAAATAAAGAAGTTTCTCTTGGTATTCTGGCCACCAAAATGGCTAATAGAACTGATTTTCTGGTTTCAATGCAAGATTATATTCTATAGGAGATTTAAAAAATATTTTTTCTCAGAAAATGTTTCTAGTTCTAAAAGGGACTAGAGAATGACAATACTGATGCCATTTTCAATCTTTTTCTCTTCCTTAGATTGGACATGTGAAGGATCTATTCTTTCAGTCTTTATTCTCAGTCTAAAATTAGCAATCCTAATTTTAATAAAAAATTACAAGTAGTTATTGGGAACTGAGAACCCAAATATTGTGAAAAATAAATAAAAATATTTTCCCTTTGATTTGAAAAATGAAAGCACTTTTTAAAACACATTAGATAATACCAGGAATATTACATGATTTCTCACACCTTGCACCCAACTACAATTTAATAGTGACAATAATATCTGTCAGTTATTGAACCCTCTGTGCCAAACATTATTTCATTTTATCATCTTGATAACTTTATGGGGCTTAAAAATATTATACTTAATTGACGCAGAAATTAAGACTTAGATTTAATAATATATTTACTTCAGTTTTGTGACACAAGGAGTTAATACTCAGACTCAGGTTTGTTGGACTCCTATGCTTATGTTCTTAAACACAAATTATACTTCTTTCCCACGATTCATGAAGAATGAAATGTTCTTTGACTAGTTTTTTTCTTGTTATTTTTCTGTTTGTTTTTGTTCCCCCATGCATCTCACCATCTTTTTTAAAGTCAGTTATATTTCTTAAATTGGTAACATTTATTTTCAGGCTTGTTTTATGGCACCTTTATTAGGAAAAGGAGTTTTCTTGTTTATATCTGATATGCTTTTAGTGAACTAGACTTAATTACAGTTTGTTTCTTATTAATGCATTTTTCCAAATAAGTAGTGTTTTTAAAATCAATATGTACCGTTTTTGTCTCATTTAATGAGTATTCTGTGTTGTCTAATATTACTACTATCACATTTTATTTTATGACTAGAGACCTGGTGCACGAAATTCATGCGTGGGTGGGGTCCCTCTGAGTGGCCTACAGGGATCTGGCCGAAACCTGCAGTCCAATGCCGCCTGCTGCCTCTGCTCATCCTGTCTCCACTGTGCCTGCCATGGGCTCACGCCCAATCAATCTTGACCAGGAGAAGCTTGCATTGCCACAGCAGTGCTCGCCAGTCATGAGCCCTGCATCTGGTGCCCCTTCCCCCCACACACAAGGGGATTAGCCTGCGGGATCAGCTCTTCAACGTCGCTTAAGGGAGGGACCCCACCGGTGCACCATCAGGCCAGGGAGGGATCCAGGGCATGTCCAGCTCATCTCCACAGCCCTGATCTGCTGGACTTCAGCAGCAAGCTAACTTACCATTTGGAGCATCTGCCCCCTGGTGGTCAGCGCACATCATAGCGACCAGTCAACTGTCTACCCCCTGGTGGTCAGTGCACATCCTAGCAAGTGATAGGGCAGCCTTCGCATATTATGCTTTGGTTGTTCGGTTCTGCCATTCAGTCTATTTGTTTATCACTCTTTTATTATATAGGATTACTACTGCGGTAGTAAGTTGTGCTTTTATATATACCATGTCTTTGGTTATTTTGTTGCCTTGATCAAGTTTTCACCCTCTTCCCCTGCCCCAAATAATTGTAAAGTTATATATTTTATTTTCAGTAGCCATCCTTAACATTTTATGCATACTTAAAACTCTTAAGTATGGATTTGGTTTGTGTGGTTCAGTGGTTAGAGCATTAGTTTCTCAACTGCTAGAGTCACCTGTTAGATCCCTTGCCCCAGGACATGTTGCAAAAAGCCAAGGAACAAAAGCAAAGAATTAATCTCTCTGCTGATCTCTCCAGTGCTTCTGCTCCCTCTCCACCTCCACCCTACTCCCTTCTCCTGCCCCTTTCCTAAACCCTCCCCCATCCAACAAACACCCTATCTTCCCTTCTACTCTTGTCTAAAAATCAGTGGAAAAAAATATCCTTGGTGAAGATTAGCAAAAAAAAAACCCAAGCCTATTAAGTTTGTTTTAATTACAGTATTTACATCCGTGCCTTGCACAGGATAAAAATTGTAGCATACTTTTCTTCTTTGTCCTTTCCTTTTCTTCTCTCAGCTTGATACATTGATATTTGAAATTTCCATTTGATATTTTTACTCAATGTGTTTAACTTTTTTTCCTAATTTGTTTATTGCAGCCCACTGTTTTCTCCAAATTTACCTTTCATACTCTAGTCATTTAAGTCAAGTTTCATATGTGATAACTATTCATGTGCTCTAAAGAAATATTTTGAGATTTGGGGGTGAGTTTTGAAAACATACCCTTTTGGCCCTTAAACTCTTCATACTCATGTTTTTGATTTGGGGAAATTCTTAGCCATTCTTTCTTTCAATAATACCTTCTCTCCATTCTCTTAATGTTTTCAGAAATTCCTGTTATTCACATGTTGAAATTTCTGGATCTCATTTCCAAGTCTCCTAATTGTTTTTCTTTTATAAATTTATTAGGGCAACATTGGTTAATATATAGATTTCAAGTGTACATTTCTATGACACATGATCTGTATATTGTATTGTGTGTCTACCTTCCAAAGTCAAATAATCTTCTGTAACCATATTTGGCCCCCTTTATCCTTCCCTAGTCCCTTAACTCTTTTCCCCTGGTAACCACTATACTGTTGTCTATCCCTGTGGGTTTCATATCCCACATATGAGTGAAATCATATGTTTCTTGGCATTATCTGATTGACTTATTTTGCTTAGCATAATATTCTTAAAGGTCTATTTGTGGTGTTGCAAATGGCAGTATTGCATTTTTTCTTAGGGCTGTATATATCCTAATAAAAGAGTAATATGCAAATTGACTATCACTCCAACATACAAGATGGCTGCCCCTTTGTGGACACAAGATGGCCACCACAAGATGACCAGCAGGGAAGGGCAGTTGGGAGGGACCAGGCCTGCAAGGGAAGACAGTTGGGGGCAATCAAGCCTGCAGGGAAAGGCAGTTAGGGGTGACCATGCCGGCAGAGGAGGGAAGTTGGGAGCGTTCACACCTGCAGGGAAGGGCAGTTGGGGGGGGGGGGAACTCAGGCCTGCAGGAGAGGGCATTTAGGGGTGACCAGGCCTGCAGGGGAGGGCAGTTAGGGGGTGACCAAGCCTGCAGAGAAAAGCAGTTAGAGGTAATCAGACTGGCAGGGGAGCAGTTAGGCATCAATCAGGCTGGGAAGGGAGTAGGTAAGGGGTGATCAGGCTGGCAGGCAGAAGTGGTTAGGGACAATAAGGAAGGCAGGCAGGTGAGCAGTTGGGAGCCAGCGGTCCTGGATTGTGAGAGGGATGTCCAATAGGATTGGACATCTCTTGAGGGGTCCCAGATTGGAGATGGTGCAGGCTGGGCTGAGGAACACTCACCCCATGTACAAATTTCATGCACCAGACCTCTAATGTGTGTGTGTGTGTGTGTGTGTGTGTGTGTGTGTGTGTGTGTGTCCACATGAATAAAAGATAAATATGCAAATTGACTGTGACTTTGCCACACCCACTATCCAATCAGGAGTATGCAAAATAACCCAACAAAGATGGTGGCGGCCCTCAGCCCCTCTGGACAGCACACATGCAGGTGCAGAGCAGCTGGGCAGGGCGAGACGCCTACTATGTGGGAGAGTGCAGGGAATGGAGGGAACGACAAGTGGCACTCCAGCCGGAGCAAAGACTGAAGGCGGCAACCAGAGCAAAGGCCTGTGTCCTGGGTGCCGGAGAAAAATCAGTGCCACAGCCAGGGGAAGGAAGGCCCATTGCATGAATCTTTGTGCAACAGGCCTTTAGTGTATATTTATAAAAACCTTCTTTATCCTTATCCTCTATCAAGAGACACATCAGTTATTTCCATATGTTTACCACTGAGAATAATGATGCAGTGAACATAAAGGTGCATATATCTTTGTGAATAAATTTTTCTGAGTTTTTCGGGTTGATACCCAGAAGAGGGATAACTAATTACTATATAGGTAACTTGATCCTTAATATTTTGAAGACCCGCCATATGCTTCCCATAATGGCTGTGCCAGTTTACATTCTCATGAGCAGTGAATGAGAGTTCCTTTTTTTCCACAATCCCTCCAACACTTGTTATTATCTGTCTTATTAATAATAGGCATTCTAACAGGTGAAATTGAAAGTGTTTAAATCTGTTTGCCATTGTATGTCATCTTTTTTTTATTATTATGATATCAAATTTATTAAGAGACAGAGGGAAGATTCCTGATTCAGTCTCTGTGGTCTCCACTTTCTGTCCTTGGTTATCAGAGTTCTCTCCAACTAGTCTTCAGTTGATTATTCAGGATGGTTTTTTGTAATTTAGTGGTAATTCCATTTTGGTCCTAGGGAGCATGTCTGTGAGTTTCCACTTAATGCACTGACATTTTGGAATCTCTCTATATGTTTTCTTCAGAGAAGTATATGTTTAGGTCCTCTGCCCATTTTTTAATTGGATTGTTTGGTGTTGAATGTATGATTCTGTATATATTTGGATATTAACCCCTTGTTGGAGTTGTTGTTTGAAAATATCTATTTGGTTGGTTGTTTTATTGTTTTCTTTAGCTTGTGTAGAAGCTTTTTAGTTTGATGTAGTCCCATTCACTTATTTTTACCTTTATTTCCCTTATATTTGGGGTCAAATTCATAAAATGTTCTCTTATAACCAAGGTGCATAAATTTATTGCTTGTATTTTCTTCTTTATTGTTTCAGAGCTGATACTTAGATCTTTGATCCATTTTGAACTAATTTTTGCGTATGGGGACAAACTAAAGTCTAGTTTCATTCATTGCATGTGGCTTTTTAATTTTCCCAGCACCATCTTTTGAAGAGAAGCTTTCTTTTCTTCATTATATATTTTTGGCTCCTTTCTTAAAAATTATTGTTTTTATATCTGGGCTTAGTTCTTTTCCATTCTTTGTGTCTTTTTTTTTTTCCCATCAATACCATGCTGTTTAGATTATTGTAACTCTGTAGTATAGTTTTAAGTCTGGTAGTTTGATACTTCTGGCTTCATTCTTTTTTCTCAGGATTGCTTTGACTCTTTGCAGTCTTTTGTGGTTCCATATAAACCTATTTTGTTCTATTTTTAAAATATGACATTGGGATTTTGATGGAGATTGCATTAAATCTGTATATTGCTTCAGGTAATAGAGCTATTTTAACTATGTTGAATTTTCTAGTCCATGAACACAGACTGCCTTTCCATTTCATTGTGTCTTCTTCAGTTCTTTTTAGTTTTCAGTATATAGATCCTTCACGTCCTTTGCTAAGTTTATCCCCAGGTATTTTATTCTTTTGGTAGCAAAATATTTGGGTTTTGTTTTTTTATTTTTATTTCTTAAATTGCATTGTTAGTATATAGGAGAAGCAGTGGATTTTTGTACATTGATTTTTGTATCCTGAAATTTTACTATATTTATTTATTGTTTGTAATAGTTTTTTTAGTGGAGTCTGTAGAGCTTTCTATATTCAGAATCATGTCATCTGCAAAAAGTAACACTTCTACTTAGTCCTTTCTAATTTGGATGCCTTTTATTTCTGTCTCTTGCCTGATAGCTCTAGCTAGGACTTCTAAAACTACCCTAATATGCAAATCAACGGTGAAATGACCATTCGCTATGGCAGATACTCAACGCAGGAGCTGCCCCCTGGTGGTCAGTGTGCTCCTTACAGGGGCGGGTACCACTCAGCCAGAAGTCCGGCTCACAGCTGGCAAATGCAGCGGCAGTGGCAGAAGCCTCTCCCACCTCAGACGGGCAGTAAGGAGCAAGGGGTCTGGGACTGGGAGAGGCCACAGGCCGAGCTGAAGACACCTCCCTTTTCCCCCTCCTTCCCCTAGTGCACTAATTTTGTGTGCCGGGCCTCTACTGTTGAATACGACTGGTGAGTGAGCGTATCCTTGTCTTGTTCCTAATTTTAAAGGAAAAGCTTTCCATTTTTCACCATTGAGTATGATATTAGCTGAGGGTTTGTTATTTATTGCCTTTATTGTACTGATGTACTTTTCTTGTATACTCATTTTATTGAGTGTTTTAATCTTAAGTGGATGTTGTATCTTATGAAATGCTTCTTTTGCATCTACTGATAAGATCTTAAAGTTTTTATTCCTTTTTTTGTTAATGTGGTATATTATGCAGATCAATTTGCTTAGGTTAAACCATCCTTCTGTTCCTGGTATGAACTGCACTTGATTGTTGTGTATTATTTTTTTAATGTTTGTTGTATTTGATCTGCCAGTATTTGTTTAGGATTTTTGCATCTATGTTAATCATAGAAATTGATCTGTAGTTTTATCTTTTTGTATGTAATGCTTGCCAGATTTTGGTATCAGGGTTATGTTGGCTTCATAAAATATGTTAGGAAGTATTGCCTCCATTTTTTTTTTTTTGGAAAAGTTTGAGAAGTATAGGTTATCAAATCTTTGAATGTTTGGTGTATTTCATTAATGAAGCCATCTGGTCATGGAGTTTTATTTTGGGGTTTCAGGGTTTTATTGTGTATGTGTGTGTTTCAGAGTTTAAAGTGAAGTTTATTAATGAAGCAGTGAGTTACAAAATGGGCTACTATATAGAGCAGCTTTTCCTTATTGTGATTTACTTTTTTTTATTAAAGCTTATTTAATCGAAGGGAGAGCATTCAGTAAGGGTGAGGAATATTCAGGATTTTTCGAGGAAGGGTGTGGAGACATCAGAAGAGCCCCCTGAACCATTTTGTGTCCTTATACGGGCTTTTGTTTTCTGATTATGATGGCATAGTGGTGTAATGAAGCTTGGCATTTTTGATAATCTGAAATTCTCAGGTTGGATCTAGCTGGTCTATGTTGGTTCTAATCCACAAATCCATTGGGCATGGTTGTTTCAATTTCCTTACTGTTGATTGGGCTATTTAGATGTTCTAGTTCTTTGTTGTGATTTAGTCAAGGAAGGTTATATATTTCTAGGAATTTATCTATTTCTTTTTTTTAAATTTAATAAATCTTTATTGTTTAGATTATTACATTTGTTTCTCTTTTTTCCCCCCATAACTCCCCTCCACCCGCCCCCACCCCTTCCTCTACCTTACCTTCCCCAACATTGTCCTCATCCATAGGTGTTTGATTATTGTCCCTGTACCCTCCTCATCCCTTTTCGGACTATTATATTCACCAGTTTATTCTGTTCATCACATTTTTAATTCACTTTTTAGATTCACTTGTTGATAGATATGTATTTGTTGTTCATAATTTTTATCTTTACCCTTCCTCCTCTTCTTAAAGCGTACCTTCTGGCCTGCATAGTTTCTGTTGAGAAATCAGCTGACAATCATATGGGTGCTCCCTTGTAGGTAATTAACTGTTTTTCTCTTGCTGCTTTTAATATTCTCTCTTTGTCTTTTGCTTTTGGTATTTTAATTATGATGTGTCTTGGTGTGGTCCTCTTTGGATTCCTTTTGTTTGGGGTTCTGTGTGCTTTCTGGACTTGTAAGTCTATTTTTTTCACCAGATGTGGGAAGTTTTCAGTCATTATTTCTTCAAATAGGTTTTCAGTATCTTGCTCTCTCTCTTCTTTGGGCACCCCCACAATTCTGATGTTGGTTCACTTGAAGTTGTCCCATAGGCTTCTTACACTGTCTTCACATTTTTGGATTCTTTTTGCTTTTCCAGTTGAGTGTTTTCTGCTTCTTTGTATTTCAAATTTTTGACTTGATTCTTGCCTTCCTCTAGTCTGCTGTTAGGTCTCTGTATAATATTTTTTATTTCAGTCAGTGTATGTTTAATTTCTAGTTGGCCCTTTTTCATCTCTAGTTGGTCCTGTTTCATCTCCTCTTGGGTCTTGCTAAATTTTTCCATCTTTTCTAGGATATTCTTGAAAAACCTTATAACCATGGTTTTGAACTCTATATCCAGTCATTTGTGTTCCTTTGTTTCTGCATTTTCACTATGCAGGGACTTGCAAAACTGCAAAAGCCTCTCTGTTCAGTTTGGGTGGGGTGGAGTCTCAGGGCTGAGCAGAGACAGCCTTGGCTTCCAATCAGCCCCGCCCTACGCAGCCCCCAGGTCTCAAGTGTCTCTTGATAATTGGTAATCCCTGCGGCCCTTTCTGGGTGCACTCGCAGGTGCCTCCAGACCTCTGCTTTTCCGGTTCCCTTGCACTCTGGGACCAGTATGAGTCTGTGTCCCCAGGGTCTCGCCCGAAACTGGAGTTCAATGCAGTTAAACGTGGCACAGTTGGGGGGGCTCTGTCTCCCACCCACCAGAGAGAGCCAGCAGCACAATCAGTAGTCCGTCCTCTCTGTGCTTATTGGTTTGCGCGCCTCAGACTTCTGCCCTTTTGCGGCTCCCCTAAATTTCTGTGCACTCTTCCCTTTTCACAGTCCAGACTCTCCCAGTATGCGTCTTGCCCAGAACTGGGATTCAATGCCAGCTGGATGTTGGATAAGGGGTTCCATGCAGTTCAAAGTTTCTGTCTCCCTCCCGTCAGAGGAAGTCAGCCAGGTACACCAGCTCGCATGTCTCCGTACCTCAGCTTTTTGCAGCTTCTCTGAGTCTCTGTGAGCCCCTCTCTTTCCTTCTAGTTGTAGAATTTCCACTCAGCCAACTTTCCTGTGGTTCTGGATGATGTCCGTTCTGTCTTTTAGTTGTAGTTTTGAAATTGTTGTGCGAGGCAGCAATTTAGGTGATTACCTATGCCACTATCTTGGTTTCTCCTCCCCATTTCTTTTTTATATATATATGTAATATATTTTATTGATTTTTTTACAGAGAGGAAGGGGGAGGGATAGAGAGTTAGAAACATCAATGAGAGAGAAACATCAATCAGCTGCCTCCTGCATGCTCCCCACTGGGGATGCACCTGCAACCAAGATACATACATCCCCTTGACCAGAATTGAACCCGGGACCTTTCAGTCCGCAAGCCGACGCTCCATCCACTGAGCCAAACCGGGTTAGGCTTATCCATTACTTATAGGATATTGAATTTGATGGTTTATAGTCTTTCATACTATTATAATATGATCCTTTGTATTTCTGTGTCTGTGGTAACTTTTCTTTCATTTCTTACTTTGTTTATATGAGTCTTTTTCTCTATTTTTCTTAGTCAATCTTACTAATCTTTTCAAGGAACCAGCTCTTTGTTACATTGATTTTTGGAATAGTCTTTTTGTTCTTTATTTCACTCAATTGTGCCTTAGTTTTATTTCCTTTCTTTTGCTGACTTTGGTTACTGCTTTAGTTCTTTAAGATGTAATGTTAGGTTGTGTACTTGAGGTTTTCTTGTTTCTGGAGATAGGCTTGTACCCAGAAATTTTTGTTGTTATTTCCTGGGTGGTGGTGGTGGTGGTGGTGGTGGTGGTTATTAATCCTCACACAAGGATATTTTTCCCACTGATTTTTAGAGAGAGGGCAGAGGCATCGAAATGAGGGACACATCAATTGGTTGCTTCATGCACATGCCCCAACTTGGGCTGGGATTGGGCCTGCAACCCAGGTACATGCCCTTCACCAGGAATTGAACCCGGACCCTTTGGTCTGCGGGCTGAGCCAAACCAGTGAGGGCCATCTCAGAAGTTTTGAGAAGATTCTCCTTTTATTTCTTCTTTAACTTTTTAGTGCTATGTTTAATCTCCACATATTTGTGGGGCTTGTTTTACTTCCTTGATGCAATTTATGTCTGATTTCAAAGCATTGTGATTAGAAGAGGATATGCTTGCTATGATTTTAGTCTTCTTAAATTTGTTGAGACTAGTTTTGTGACCTAACATAAGATCTGTCCTTGAAAATGTTTCACGTGCAGTGGAGAAGAATGCTTAATCTGATGAGGATGAAAGGCTCTGCAAATGGCAATTTGATCTAATTTATCATTTAAGGCTGATAGTTCTTTATTGATTTTCTGTTTGGATGATCTGTCAAGAGCTGTCAATGGAGTATTTAGGTCCTCTACTATAATTGTGTTTTTGTCTGTTTCTCGCTTTAGTTCTGTGAGTAATTGCTTTATATATTTCGGTGCCCCCTGATTGGGTTCATATATATTGAGAAGTATTATATCGTCTTGATGTAGTGACTCCTTTATTATTATAAAATTCCATCTTTGTCTCATGTTACCTTTGTTATCTTGAAATCTATTTTCCAGGTATAAGTATTGCTCCACCTGTTTTTCTGGTGGTCAGTGCACATCATAGCGATTGGTTGTTTGGTCGCTTAGGCCTTTATATATATAGAATAGATTGTTCTTTTTGTTGTTAATCCTCACCCAGGATATTTTTTCCATTGATTTTTTTTTTCCTTTTTAGAGTAGGAGGGAGGGAAGGGAGGGAAACAGACATATCAATGTAAGAGAGAAATATCATTTGGTTGCTTTCTACATGCACCACAACTAGAGTTGGAGATTGAACCCTCAACATACCCTTGACTGGAATCAAACCCACAAACCTTTGGTGCATGGGCTGATGCTCTAATCACTGAGCAACATTAGCCTGGGACTTATATTGTTCTTTGTGATAGAGTCAGATAGTTCTTGTAGAGTTTTTTCGTGTGTGTGTGTGTGTGTGTGTGTGTGTGTTTAGCACTCAAGTCTCTCTTCCTTCTGATGATGTCTGCATTTCTATCTTTGATACCACTAATTTTTGCCTCCATCTGGTCAGCTTTGTTTCCTGTATTTACTAAAAGAGTTCATTCTTGATCTCTTATTGTGTTCTTCATTGCCAGAATTTTTATTTGTTTTTCTCTCTTTTTTTTAAGCTTCCAAACAATACTTTTGTTTGGAAAAGTATTCCTTTTGTTTGTTTATTTGGTGTCTGAGTTCATTAAACTGTGTATCTGTGTTTTACACCTCATTGAGTTTTTTCAGAACTGCAATGTTGAATTCTCTGTCATTTAAATCACATATTCCCATGTCTTTAAGTTTATTTTCTGGAGATTTTTTATTTCTGAGCTATCTCGTTATTTTGGTTATTCATATATTCATGGATTCCTTTTCTGTCTAGACATCTATGTATGAGAGGTATTTCTGTTGTAGATTAATAAGAATTATTTCTATTGTTTTCAGTAGGTGGCGCCAAATCACAAGTTTTTAGCTCTCTTGCATACCTCTGGCTTTTCAGATTTCTGTGTGGTGGTAGAAAATGGCTGTGTTCCTGGTAAGGTGGGTGAGTACCTCCCCTGTGTTCCAGTTGTTGTGGTCCCAGGTGACACAGTGTGGATGGGGCTTCAAATCCATGAAATCAAATTGTTGTCTCCTGCAGCTAGATACTTCAGGCAGTGCAGCTTCAGTGTTTCAAAGTAGAGTGAACTGGGGGAGCCCAACTGCCTCCTTTGTTATTTTGCCTTCCAGTAATAGGAACCTTGGACCTCATGGCCTCCATCTCCACCCAACCTTCAGCTTAGTTGCAGACCTCCCTGCCACTCAGGGAAGAAGTTTTTCTGTAGTAACTGTTCTTGGGTTTGCAGGTAATGTGCTCTGCAGCACAATTCGAAGGGTGAGGGGACATTAAGGGAACACAGCCAGGTTCTGTGGCTTTGTTTCTTTGTCTACAATGTCAATTGCTAGATCACCATGGCTGCACCTGTGCTTCATCCCTGCCCACTTCGCTGGTCTCAGCTGCAGCTCATACTCTCCACTCCTGCAGCAACACTCACTAAATCTATCTGCTTCTCCCGGCTGAAGTGAGTGCCATTCACAAGGTGATTCCTCTTCTCTCCCTACTGAGCTCAACAGTGATCTGGAGGACTGCTTACCTCACTCCTCTGAGCTCTTTCTCCCTTCTTGCTTCCCCTGTTCACTTCCACTTGCCCACTTTTAGATGTTTCATTGCCCGGATCTCTCAAATGTGTTTGTGAGTTGAGCAGGGAATCCTTTGTTGAATTATAGCTGTTCAAATTGTTGAAACTTCAAAGGAGAGACCAAGGGGATCTCTTTTGCTGCCATTCCTCTGCCATCACTCATTCCAATTCTTTTCAAAATACTTCTTTTGTACTTGTCATCTTTGTGTTCCTACTTTTGATCTGTGAAAATTCCTAAGGTCTGTCTTTAATTCACTAACTTTTTTTAACTTATCAGGTATTTTATTTTGATACGAACATACCGTTTTACAGAAAACTTTAAACGGCTGAATAATTTTTACTATTATTACTAATTTGCTTTTCTTTCCGCATCCATTTTCTTATTTAGCTATCTTGAAGTTTTTCAACACTATTCAACTTTATTAATTTTAATAATTTTATTATTGCTTTGTGAGTGCTAGCTCTTATTTCTCAAGTATTCTACACTGTTTTCTTTTAGACTGTTTATCAGTAAATAAAAAAAGAGAATTTAAATTATGTATTGGTATTTGGCACTCTTCAGAGTATATTATTTTCAAACTAGAGGCCCGATACATGAAATTTGTGCACAAGAGCAGTGGAGGGATCTTTCAACCTGGCCCAGTGCCCTCTTGCAATCCTGGATCCCTTAGGGGATGTCTTAACTGCTGGTTTAGGCCCTCTCCTTAGCACTGCTGCGGAGGTAGGAGAGTTTTCCACCACTACCTCTGTGCTTGCCAGCCGTGAGCCCAGCTACTGTCTGAGCGGCAATCCTGCTGTGGGAGCGCACTGATCACCAGGGAGCAGCTCCTGTGTTGAATGTCTGCCCCCTGGTGGTTAGTGCACATCATAGCGACTGGTCAGGTCCTTCTGCCATTTGGTTGCTGGGTTTTTATTATATGGGATTGCTTACATTCTGACACTACCAAATGCTCATGAGGATGTGAAGCAATAGGAACTGTTTTTTATTGCTTGTAGGGCATGCTGCCATTGTACAGCCGTTTTGCTTCCATTTTGGCAGTTTCTTAGTAAACTAAACATACTTGTACCATACAATCCAGCAGATCACCTTCTTGTTTTTTACCCAGATGAAATAAAAACTTCCATCCACACAAAAACCTGCACACAGATGATCATAGGAGCTTTATTTATAATTGCCAAAACTTGAATGCAATCAGGATATCCTTCAGGAAGTGAATGGATGGATAAATTTGATAAATCCAGACAATGGAATATATATACCAATGGTGCCTTAGCTAGGTGGCTGGGTTAGAATGTCATCCTGTACACCAAAAGATTGTGATTTAGACTTCTGGTCATACCTAGGTTGCAGGTTCAATCCCTGATTGGGGTGAATATTGAAGGCTACTGATCCATGTTTCTCTCTGACACTTTCAGTCTCCTCCTCCTCCTCTCTAAAACCAACAAAGATATCCTCAGATGATTGTTGGTGATGGTGGAGATGAATATGCGGAGCCAAAAGGATTTTTAGGGCAGTTGAAACTGTTCTGTATAAAATTGTTATGGTAGGGAAATGTCAGTATACATTTGTCCAAAGCCATAGAATGTATAATACCAAAAGTAAACCCTAATGAAAATGATGTATCAACATAATTCATTGATTGTATCAAATGTACCACTCCGTTGAGAGATGTGGATAGTGGATAGATGTGTGCATGTGGGATCCAGGGGTATGTGTGAACGTTCTATTCTCGGCTGCTGTTTTACTTGTAACTTAAAACTGTTCTTAAAAAAGTTGTCTGTTTTGAAAAATGAGGAAATAAACTGAAAATGTTGATGGCAGTATAGGGGGAAAGGGCACAAATAATATTTTGAGTAATGCATATCTACGGGTAGGAAAAATATTTCAATTATAAATCTATACTATGTATCACTTTTACCAATACATTTGAAAGATTAGAAATGTAAATTACCTAAACTGCCTCATCCCCAAGAACAGTGGTCGGCAAACTCATTAGTCAACAGAGCCAAATATCCACAGTACAACAATTGAAATTTCTTTTGAGAGCCAAAACTTTTGCACATGAGCTATGATGTTTCAATTGCACCGCATGTGGTATTTTGTAGAAGAGCCATACTCAAGGGGCCAAAGAACTGCAGTTTGCTGACCACTGCCCAAGAAGAAGTAGAAAGATAATCGTGGGGAAATGTAAAAAATATACTAAAATGTATATATCTCTCCAAAAAGCAATAGATGATTTTAAAGGACAAGTTCTTTCTAAAAAAACTTCAGGGGATTGCCAGTCCTATTGAAAGTTATTTCAAACTAGAAAAAGGTAGTGTATTATTAATTCACTAGAGGCTCAGTGCACAAATTTGTACACGGGTGAAATCCAGCCGGCCAGCTGGCCCCGCACCCAATTCGTGAGAGGGGGGCCGATTGGGGAGGGATTTCATGCAGTTGGCTGGCTCTGCCCCCTGGTCAGACTCTAAGTCAAAGGAACAATTTGTTTGTTTTTATCTTTATTGTTCAGATTATTATATTTGTTCCTCTTTTTTTCCCCCTTTAGCTCTCCTCCACCTGGCTCCCACCCTTCCCTCTGCCCTTACCTTCTCTGAATTGTCCTCATCCATAAGTGTATGATTTTTGTCCAGTCTCTCCCTGCACCTCCCTCACTTCTTTCCCCCTGAGAATTGTCAGTCCACTCCCTTTCTATGCTCCTGATTCTATTATATTCACCAGTTTATTCTGTT
This sequence comes from Lasiurus cinereus, assembly GCA_011751065.1. Taxonomy (NCBI): domain Eukaryota; kingdom Metazoa; phylum Chordata; class Mammalia; order Chiroptera; family Vespertilionidae; genus Lasiurus; species Lasiurus cinereus. The sequence continues at coordinate 34,861,821 of JAAGEH010000032.1, forward strand.
CATCAGATTTTTTATTCACTTGATTTTTAGATTCTCTTATTGATAGATATGTATTTCTTGTTCATAATTTTTATCTTTACCATTTTCTTCTTCTCCCTTTTATTAAAGAATACCCTTCAGCATTTCACATAATCCTGGTTTGGTGGTGGTGAACTCCTTTTTTTTTTTTTTTTTTTAAATCTGTGAAGCTCTTTATCTGACCTTCAATTCTGAATGATAGCTTTCCTGGGTTGAGGAATCATGGTTGTAGGTTCTTGCTATTCATCACGTTGAATATTTCTTGCCACTCCCATCTGGCCTGCATACTTTCAGTTGAGAAATCAGCTGACAATCGTAAGGGTGTTCCCTTGTAGGTAATTAACTTTTTCTCTTGCTGCTTTTAATATTCTCTCTTTGTCTTTTGCTCTTGGTGTGCTTTGGTGTGGATTCCTTTTGTTTGGGGTTCTGTGTGCTTCCTGGACTTGTAAGTCTATTTCTTTCACCGGATGTGGGAATTTTTCAGTCACTATTTCTTCAAATAGGTTTTCAGTATCTTGCTCTCTCTCTTCTTCTGGCACCCGCATAATTCTGATATTGGTACACTTGAAGTTGTCCCAGAGGCTCCTACACTATCTTCATATTTTTGGATTCTTTTTTCTTTTTGCTTTTCCAGTGGAGTGTTTGACTTGATTCTTGCCTTCCTCTAGTTTGTTGTTAGGTCTCTGTATAATATTTTTTATTTCAGTCAGTGCATGTTTAATTTTTAGTTGGTCCTTTTTCATCCAGTTAGTCCTTTGTCATCTCTTCTTGGGTCTTGCTAAATTTATCAATTTTTTCTAGGAAATTTTTGAAAAATCTTATAACCATGGTTTTGAATTCTATATTGAGTCGTTTGTTTTCCTCCATTTCTTTCATTTGTGATCTGTTCCTTTGTTTCCACATTTTTGCTGCTTCCCTCAGTTGGTAGAGTAGCTTTGTGTGCTAGTTGTCCTATATGGCCCAGTAGCTCCGTCTCCCCAGTTACCTGAGGTGGACTCTCTTGGTGCACCCCTTTGTGGACTGTGTGTACAGCCTTGTTGTAGTTAAGTCTTGATTGTTGTTGATATCATTGTGGGGAATTAACCTCCAAGCCAATTGGTCGTGAGTCAGCTGTGTCTATGCCGCGAGAATTTCTGTGCTGGAGTCAACCTTATGATACAAGACTTGCAAAATTGCAAAAGCCTCTCTGTTCAGCTTGGATAGGGCGAAGTCTCAGGTCTGAGCAGAGACAGCCTTGGCTGCCAGTCAGCCTTGCCCTATGTGGCCCCTGGGTCTCAGTGTCCCTTGGAAATTGCTGCAGCCCTCTCTGTGCACACTCGCACTCACGTGCCTCCAGACCTCTGCCTTTCTGGCTCCCCTGAGTTTCTGTGTGCTCTGGGGACCCCTATGAGTCTGGGTCCCCCGGGTCTTGCCCGAAACTGGGGTTCAATGTAGTTGGAAATGGATTTCAGCACAGTTGGGAGGTTCTCTCTCTCCTGCTAGAGAAAGCCAGCAGCACAATCAGCAGTCAGCCTTCTCTGTGTGCCCTTGCGCGCCTCCAGACCCCTGCCTTTTCGTGGCTCCCCTAAGTTTCTACCCACTCTCCCTGTATGAGTCTCGTCCGGAACTGGGGTTCAGTGCATTCAGGAGTTTCAGTCTTCCTCCCACTAGAGGAAACCAGCCAGGCTCACCGCTGCCTGTCGCCTGTCCTCACCCCGCACCGGTCTCCATACCTCAGCTTTTTGCAGCTCTTCTGAGTTTCCGTGAGCCCCCCTCCTTCTGTCTAGTTGTAGAATTTCCATTCAGCCAGCTTTCCTGTGGTTCTGGATAATGTGCGTTTTGTCTTTTAGTTGTAGTTTTGAAATTGTTGTACAAGGCAGCATTTTAGGTGTTCACCTATGTCGCCATCTTGGTTTCTCTCTCAACAATTTGCATATTATTAGCCTTTTATTATACAGGGCAGTGGTCGGTAAACTCATTCATTGGTCAACAGAGCCAAATATCAACAAGTACAATTGAAATTTCTTTTGAGAGCCAACTTTTTTAAACTTAAACTTCTTCTAATGCCACTTCAAAATAGACTCGTCCAGGCTGTGATATTTTGTGGAAGAGCCATACTCAAGGGTCCAAAGAACTGTATATGGCTCGCTAGCTGCAGTTTGCAGACCACTGATATAGGATATTAGTAAAATTAAAGTAACTGTGGTTACAAATTTTTTTCTTTAATATATTTTTCTTGATTTCGGAGAGGAAGGAAGAGGGAAAAAGAGATAGAAACATCAATGATGAGAGAGAATAACCAATTGGCTGTCTCCTGCACTCCTCCCACCAGGGACCGAGCCCGCAACCCATGCATGTGCCTTTGACCGGCATTGAACTTGGGACCCTTCGGTCCACAGGCCGGTGCTCTATCCACTGAGCCAAATAAGCTATGGCTGTGGTTACAAATTTTTAACAAAGCCAACAGCATAAAAAGAATCTTATTTTTGGGGGTTGAGGGGTGGGTAGCAGACCCCCGACTTGCCCCCTTGTGAAGATAGAGGAGCACTGGGGGCCTCCCACTTATTTTATATCTCTCATGTCTCTTCATTGTGCCAGACTAGAGTCAGAAAATCATTTTTATTATGAACATAGCTGTTGCATTCATAAATAAAAGGTTATTTAATTGAATTGAGTGAATTTATGGCATAATAGGATTTCTCTTAGAACAGGTCACCATTGGGAAAGAAACTCATGTAGAGCATTTACAGCTTTAACAGGTGTTAATGAAGGGAAACCAAATGGTAATCATAATAAATGCCAATAATGCATTTTAATAATATTGTGCACTTATGCATGATTTAGAAAAAACTGTTTAGTAAATTAAAAAGGTAATTTCTTACCTGAATAAAGGGTATCAACTAATAATGTACAGCAAAATTATACTTAATGTTGAAACATTAGAAGCTTGCCCATTAAAACAAAAGTAGTGTAAAAATTGGAAAGGAGGAAAAGTAAACAATACGAATGCTCTCGCCTCTCCCCATTCCTTTCTCCCTCCTTTGCCCCCACCTTCCCTTAATATCCTTAGAAAATGAAAAGAAATGCAGAATGAAAGAGTACTTAGTTTCATTGACACTGTACATCTCCTAATTGAGTATATAAAGAATAATGAATGTATAAAAATAAAATGAAGTATAAAAATCTTGTAAATATTTAAAATCTTGGGAATCACAAGAAAAGGTAGACGTTATGGCCAATAATTTTTATTGCTTAGCAATAAAAAAATCTTGCTTCTTCCCACTTGGTAATACAAAATGTATTCAAATATCACTTCTATTTATTTTGATATACTTAAAAAAGATAAATCTTATCTAGTCATAGTTGCAAAGTATTTTAAATTTCATCTTCTCTCTCTACTCTTTTTCCTTATTTTCTTACATCAAGCATATGAAAGTGTTTCTTCTTTTTTATTCATTTATAGTCCCTGCCCTGGAGGAGGCGCTCTTGGTCCAGTGAGGGCAATGGGAGAGAAGGGACTATTTTAATTTGTTGGTCTTTTTTATCTTTAAACTTTTCTTACATTTTTGTTCTTACCAGCCTTGTGCTTTTTTACTCAGATTAATTTCTCTTCTGTTTTACAAATTAAATAAATAGAATTCCCTCTACTTTTATTCTCATGCTCCTTCAGTTGAAATAAAACAGAGCAAATTAGAGAATCAGAACTGCAACAGTGATTATATCTAGCCTTCTACTTTTTATGGCCAACCTTTCCATCTGGGCTTTGATCCCATCATAGTTTTTGTGAAATGTTCTATTATTTCATCTGTTCTATCTTGAACCTTTTCCTTTCCTGGGTTTATCAATCAGGATCTTCGGTTGTAAACAAATTATATAGGTTAAGTGAAAAAGACGAGAATTAGCCATGTAGGTTGTGCAGCCAGAAAAAAATGCCAAAATCACAAGTGTCAAATAGTTTAGTGGAAGCACTGTTGCTGCTATTGTTGTTGGACATAAGCATCACGGCTCATATCATCAATATTGGACATATGACTATTTTGCTATTGCAGCCTCTGGAAACTAGATACCTCCTTACCCCTTTGGTAAAGTAAATTTCTCAGTGAACTTTCTTCAAGTACTATGCTTTTTCATAAACTATAGGTCACCCTGCTACCACTAGGCATGAATCATCATCATCATCATCCTCCTTCTCCTCCTCCCCCTTTTCTCTTTCTTCCCCCCTTCTTTCTTCTTCCTCTTCTTCACAAGACTCTTAAAAATCCTGCTGTGTTTGCATTTCTGGCCTCTTATCTTTATTTCTGTATCTTTATTTCAATTCTCATATTATTACTTTAGTAGTATGAAACTTTTAAAGTTTATGAAATATGGTAAAAAGAAATCCCTGTTTTAAAATATAGTAAAGGTGCAGAAATAAAGATACAAAGAAAGGTGTATATGTTGTATATATAATGTATACAGAGAAAAAATGTAGGAGTATATATTATACTTGCATTTTTCTAGTGAACAGCTGATTTCTCAATAGCTACAGTGGACATGTTAGCTGCATGATGCTTCAATAAGTTGAAGGAAAATAAATATCAACCTAGAATACGGTGTCCATGGAAAATATCTTCATAAACAGTGCTATCTTTATTTTATTATTACATATCTGTCCTTATCCTCCATTTTCACACCCATTCACCAGTCATGCTCTCACCTCCCTGGTGTCTGTGTCCATTGGTTAGGCTTATATGCATGTATACAAGTCCTTTGGTTGATCCCTCCCCCTTACCCTCACCCTCTCCTATCTTCCCTTTGAGGTCTGATTGATGCTTCTCTGTCTCTGGATCTGTTTTTGTTCATCAGTTTATGTTGTTTATTATATTCCATAAATGAGTAAGATCATGTGATGTTTATCTTTCTCTTTTAAGATAAATAGCTTTATGTTGTACCTGGCCTTGGTGGTGTTTTTTTTTTTGTTTGTTTGTTTGTTTTTAAGTTCTATCAATGTTAATTAAAATTTCATGCACTCAGAATTATTGAAGCAAGCAAGGATTTGGATGTTAAGGGAAGGAGGGTAATAGATGGAGTACAGACCAAATTCTGTTTAAGGGTAGAGTTTATATCCTTTAATGTATATACAGTAGGTCCTCGGGTTATGTTGGAGATCCATTCCTACAGCGCGACATAACGTGATTTTCACACATATAAGCACCTCTGTCACTCACATGGAGCACATAATACAGCAGTAATGAAGTGAAATAGTAAAAACAATTTAAAGAAAGATAACAATTCCTGACCTTTACCTGTGATAAGTAAATAATAAAAAACATAAAGCACATATGTACATATGTCAAATGATGTAACTTTTTAAAATAAATAAATGGTGACATAACCACAAAACGATGAACATCGAGTCCAACGTAACCTGTGGACTTCCTGTATAAGGAAACTAATGAGCTAAGAATTCATCTTAAAAGTTTCAAGAAATGATTAGGATGTATCAGAAAAGAAAAGAGCTACAAAATGCAGAGGAAATGCAAGAAGAAATAACAGAGAACAGAATTTAATAAAGTAGAAAATAAACATAAAGTAGAGGGGAATCAAGAGGCCAGAAAATTTTTTCCAACTGATGATGTTGACATACTGGTGAGATTTAAAAAGAAGGCACAAATAACCAATATCAGGATGGAAAGGAAGTCATTTTGAATTGTGCAAATATTTTTTTTAATCTCATAAGATATTGTGGATAATTGTGTCAAAATTTGAAATTTTAAATAAAGTGGATAAATTCTTAGAAATTTGCAGTTTTCCAAAATAGAAAAACCTGTATGTGTGCTATAAAGTGAAATTTTCTATGGAGAAAAGTCTTCAGTCCAGATGTGTTTACTGGAAAATTCTGTCAACATTAAGTCTAGATAGTAACTCTAACCTTATATTTGCTAATCTTAATATTCTTTTAGAAAATAGCAAAGGAGGATCCCCTCTTTTATGAAGCTATTAGAACTTTTTTTAAAAATATATTTTATTGATTTTTTACAGAGAGGAAGGAAGAGAGATAGAAAGTCAGAAACATCCATGAGAGAGAGACATCGATCAGCCGCCTCCTGCATGCCCCACAGTGGAGATGTGCCCGCAACCAAGGTACCCCCGACCAGAATCGAACCTGGGACCTTTCAGTCCGCAGGCCGACGCTCTATCCACTGAGCCAAACCGGTCTCGGCAGCTATTAGAACTTTGATAGCAAAACCCAAAGAAAAATTACATGTACATAGATACAAATAAGGAAGCAAAAAACTTTAAATATTTGCAAGTTGAATTCAGCAAACTTAAAAGTCTATAGACATAAGTTTTTAAAACAACTGTTAGAAATATAAATATAAATCTTTCTCTTAGCATTTGTGTGATATTTTTGACCCAGTAATTCCTTCCTAGTTATATACCTGATAGAAATATGCACCTCTAACATGCAAGTCATATACTCAAAGCATGTTCACATTTACACCAGCATTATTCATATTAGCATGGGGGTAGGGAGGGGGGATGTCCGTCAGGCCAGCCTGCACCCTCCAATCTGGGTCCCCTTGAGGGAGATTGGGCCTAAACGGGCAGTCACACATCCCTGGGATTTATTTATCTTCTACAATTGAAACTGTAGCCTGGAGCAGAGCCACGCCTCTCCTCCTCCCTCTTTCCTTCCCCTGTCCCCCTTCTCCCTCCTCCTCCTTTCTCTCTAAAATCAATATTCAAAAAAAATAAGCTATATTACCTTGGATATATATTCAGGTGGTGAACTATAAAGAAACACTGGTTGGTGATTCTCTCTTGGGGAAAGAGTAACTTGTTACCGGGAAGGAATATACTAGCAGTGTTCTTGTCCTGGGTTATGTTTGCTTTATAACAATTTGTAAGCTGTTCATTTATGTTTATTAACTTTTCTAGGATTGTGTTACTTTACAACAAAAATAGTTTTAAGACACACATAGAATGGAATAAAGAAACAACCTTAAAAGGTATGATTCAGCTTGATTTTTGAACATGTAGGATTAATATTATCTTTGGTACCTTACAAGTAAACCTTAATATTTTGTCAAGACATTTTCTTTACTGTTTTCCTAGGTTTTAGAATCATATCTGTCCTAAACTTAACTTTGATCATGTCAATTCATTTTGTCATCCTTTCCTATCTTTGTGGTTGTTCCTGCTATATCAAAGCTATACTGCCCAGCTGGTATTGCTCAGTGGTTGAGCATTGACCTATGAACCAGAAGGTCATGGTTCAATTCCTGGTCAGGGCACATACCCAGGTTGCAGACTCCATCCCCCGTGGGGGGTGTGCAGGAGGCAGCCAATCAATGATTCTCTCTCAGTTTTTGATGTTTCTATCTTTCTCTCTCACCGCCTTCCTCTCTGAAGTAAATAAATATATATGTATATTTTTAAAAAGCTATACTATCTGACTTTTGAAATTCTTCCATATTTGTATTCTGTATATCTATACTTATTCCTCTATTCTCTTTTGGGATGTCCTCTACTATTCAGGCACTAGTCTCCTCAAGAGTTATGTATATCTTTGCATAAGTTCAGATATCATCCTATATAATAAAAGCATAATATGCTAATTAGATCAGGCTTCCTTCTGGATGTCCTTCCAGACAACCTTCCAGACGAAGCTAGGGCTGCGAGGGAAGCCCAGGTTCTGGGTGCCAAAGGGAAGCTGGTGCTGTTAGTGGGGGGAAGGAAGGCCTACTCTTGCATGAATTTCATATCAGGCCTCTAGTCAATATTTCATTTTGAGGTTGTGCTCACAAACATTATGTACACTTCTATCCATCATATAACAACTTGTGTAATGCCCTCTGGATCTCTCACTCTGAATTCTTATCACATTTACTATTGTCAATTTGACTTCTTTGTTGTTGTTAATTTTTTCATTGGTTTTTAGGGAGAGTGGAAGAGAGAGAGAAACATTGATCAGAGAGAAAAACATAAATTGGTTGCCCCTGCGTGAGCCCTGACCAGGGCCCAGGCCAGGTAGGAGCCTGCAACCAAGGTGCATGCCTTTGACTGGAATCTAACCCAAGACCCTTTGGTTTACAGGCCAATGCTGTGTCCACTGAGCAAAACTGACTATGGCCAATTTCACTTATTGACATTTTTTTATTCTCTGAATTCTTTGACTTATTGACATTAGTTGTATTTTCTATTACTTTTCTAGCATTCTCCTTTTACATATTTAGCATATCATTTTGCAAAAAAAACTGTCCCTCTCTTTCCTTTAAAACAATATTGCCACTAACTAGCACAGTTTCCATATATAGTTGCTTAATCTTTGATGGAACTATGTAAAAATTGATTAATTATATACTGTATTTTTGTTGTTTGTTTGTTTGGTTGGTTGGTTTAATTTTTAGAGATTGAAAAAGGGAGAGAGAGAAGCATTAATATAAGAGACATCTATCAGTTACTTCCCATAACCATTCTGTCCGGGAATTGAACACACAATCTGGGTATGTGCCTTAGCTAGGACCCTTGACCATTCAGTGCATGGGTTGAGTGCACACCAACCACACATACTTTGAGGCTCTCAACATTTACAACCAGAGGATTTCCATTAAGTATATTGAAACACCATTATCAAAAGGATAAAGAGGTTGCTTCTTTTTATATACCATTTGTCTCTAATTAGATCAGACTCCCTATTGCATAAATCAAACAAGTAGCTTGGGGGAGGGAGGAAGACCATTGAGCAGAGCAGAGGGAATAGACTTTCCTTGCATACATATGTTTAGACAGAGGGTATAGAAGCTACTATCTTAATTTTCTTTGAAGTGAAAAATAGTTTTTAAAAATAATATTGATTCTTGTCGTTTGGGGAGGTATAGACTCTTGAAATAAAAGCTTTGGAGCTTCTCCAGGGCAGTAGGGAGGATGAACATTTTTAAGTAAGTTACAATGTTTTGTATGCTATACACTTGTTGAAGGTCCAGGGACTTTCGGTTAGAAGAATTTGATAAATTGAAGTAATCATAATCAAGCCAAAGAACTTGAATAATGACCAGTGAAGGTGAACATGTGTCTTTAAGTGTGACTAAAATACCTTTGAAACCACCATTTGTGTTTCCTGGAGACTAGAGTTTTCTAGTCTCTGTTAAAAAGGGAATATTCATTAGCTGCTTCTTAAATGCCTGGCATAGTTTCAGGTCTGCTTTGAAAGTTCATATGAAATTAAATTTTATTCTTCAAAAAGCTTTCTGATTAGCAAAATGTTGATAATAAGGGATTCGTGTATGGGAATTCGATATGGTGGTGTAGAAAGGGCCAAATGAAAAACATATATACAACTGGCCCTCTATATTCATGAGTTTTCTGCATTTACAATTGAACCAACTGTGTATCTAAATTATTCAGAAAACACACACACACACACACACACACACACACACACACACACACGTGATGATGTTGCTCACCTATACTGTGTAGTTAGGCCTACAATGGTTGCATCTGTACCAAACATGTACAGACTTTCTTGTCATTATATCATAAACAGTGCTATATAATAACTATACCCATAGCATCTACATTGTATGCTATTATAAGTAATCTAGATAGGATTTAAAGTATATAGGAGGATGTGTCTAGGCTATATGCAAATACTATGACATTGTATATGAGTGACTTGAGCATCTGCAGATTTTGGTATCCATGGAGGATCCTGGAATCAATCCTCCACAGAGAATGAGGGATGACCGTACTTAAATTTTTCTGTAATAAATGGGCTTTGGAAGCCTTTTTGTAAAGACACTGTAATTTTGCTTATTCAAGTCTAAAAGGAGTTATCTTACCTCTGTTTCACTGTGGTTAGTTTCTTAATATACTTGCTTTTATCATGGCTCAGCACCGAAAAAGGATAAAATATAGGTAACGAATTACAGAAAGTTTCTCAAATTACGCAATAAGATTTTTGTACTGCAACTTGAAAGTAGTAGTATTTATTAGCTTCTTTGTCCAAGTACTATTTTGCTTAGGAAGCTCAGATTTTTGTTATCATGCAGTTTTGTTTTGTTTTAGTGGGGTTTTGTTTTCTCCAATAGGGGAAAAATTTTATATTGACCTCAAAAAGTATTCTACAGTTTCTTAAAAATAAGGATCTATATACTTATCTATAAACTACATGTAATAAAATGTCAAGTAATTTTAGATTAGCATTAAAAATCCAAAACTTTTTTTTAGTGATGATAAAAAGATAATTTATTTTTATTGAACCATAATAAACCACAATAGATTGTTTTCACTGTTTTTACCTCTCTAAAGGACAATTCATTTATTTATTTTCAATTACATTTTACATTCACTGTTTTGTATTAGTTTCAGGGATATAGCATAGTAGTTAGACAGTTTCCTCCTATATAGTACTTAACAAAATTATCCCCTCAATATGTCAAGTACCCACCTGGCACCTTGCATAATTACTGCAATATTATTGACTAGTAGAGGCCTGGTGCACGGAATTCATGCATGGGTGGGGTCCTAGGCCTGGCCAGTAATCAGGGCCTTTCAGGGCCATATTGCCCAGTCCTAGTCTGGGTCAGGCCTGCCAACTGCCAGACAGGGTCTGCTGGACAGGTTTAAGGACCGGGCCGGGGGAAGCGGGGAGTGTTGGCTGGCTGTGGGAGCACACTGACAACCAGGGAACAGCTCCTGTCTTGAGTGTCTGCCCCCTGGTGGTCAGTGCGCATCATAGAAACTGATCAACCATCCGGTCGTAAGGTCACTTAGGCTTTTATATGTATAGACTAGAGATCTGATGCATGAAAATTTTGCACTGGGGGGGGAAGGGTCCTTCAGCCCAGCCTGTTCCCCCACCCCCAGCCCCCACAGTCTGGGAGCCCTCAGGGGATGTCCTACTAATGGGCCTAAGTTGCAGTCTGGCCTCCTGCGACAGGTGACCTGGCTGATCAGGGGAAGGTGCCACTCCTATCACCCTGCTACTGCTGCCACTGCTGGCTACAGCAGCTGCAAAACCTGAGCCCCGGGCTTTGTCTGGATTGACATCTATCCTAATTAGCATATTACCCTTTTATTAGTATAGATATTCCCTATTGTACCTAACATTACTATTTTGCAACTGTCAACCAGTACTTCTCAAGCCTTTTATTGTTTTCAACCAGTTCCCCAAGCTTCCTTTTCTCTGGCAGCCATGAGTCTGTTGTTCAGTTTCTGTTTTGTTTGTTCATTTATATTGTTCTTTAGATTCTACATATAAGTGAAATCATATGGTATTTGTCTTTGACTGACTTATTTCACTCAACATAATACCTTCCAGATCTATCCACGCTGTTGCAAATGGTTAGATATCCTTTTTTATGGCTGAGAAAAGTTCCAATATACTATACGTACCATAGCTTTTTTTTTTTTTTAAAGATTTTTAAAAATGGTTTTTAGAGAGAGAGGAAGCGGGGGGGGGGGGGCGGGCACGGACATCAGGTGAGAATGAGATATGGATCATTGCCTCCTGTACAAGCCCTAACCAGGGATCAAGCCTGAAACCCGGGCATGTGCCCTGAGCAGGAATCAAACTGGCAACCTTGCAGTGCACAAGCTGCCCAACCAACTGAGCCAACCCTGCCAGGATTGTACCACAGCTTTTCTATCACTTCTCCATTGATGGGTACTTGAATTGCTTCCATATCTTGACTATTGTAAACTAGAGGCCCGATGCAGAAAATTCATGCTAGGGGCTTGGCCCTCGCAGCCTCCACCAGTCCTTGCAGTCCTGCCTTCATCCAGATGATCATTCTACCATTTGGTCTAATTAGCATATTAGCTCTTTATTATGTAGGATAATGTTGCACTGAACATAGGGATGCATATATTCTTTTGAATCAGTGATTTGAGTTTCTTTTAATTGTTTTAGGACCCTCCATACTATTTTTTATAGTGGCTGTACCAATCTGCATTTCTACCAGAAGTGCACGAGATTCCCTTTTCTCCACATTCTTGCCAGCCAGTGTATTTGTTTGCTGATATACTGATAATAAGCCATTCTAGCAGGTGTGAGGTGATAGCTCATTGTGGTTTTAATTTGCATTTCTCTGATGATTAATGACATTGAATACTAATGTATATTGACCATCTTTATGTCCTCTTTGGAGATGTATCCATATTCTTTGCCCATTTTTAAATCAGATTTCTCTCTCTCCCCCTCTTCCTCATCCTCTCTTTCTGTGTGTGTGTGTGTGTGTGTGTGTGTGTGTGTGTGTGTGTGTATTGAGTTGTATGAATTTTTTATAGATTTTGGATATTAACTCCTCTTAGATGTGTCATTGGCAAATATAATCTATCATTCAGTAAGCTATATTTTTTGTTTTGTTGATGGTTTCCATTGCTGTGCAAAAACTTTTGATGTGGTCCCGTTTATTTACATATATATATATATATATATATATATATTTTATTAATGTTTTACAGAGAGGAAGAGAGAAAGATGAGAAACATTGGTGAGAGAAAAACATGGATCAGCTGCCTCCTGCATACCCACTACTGGGGATGTGCCCACAACCAAGGTACATGCCCTTGACCGGAATCGAACCTGGGATGCTTTATCCATTGAGCCAAACCAGTCAGGGCATATTTTTTTTGTTTGTTTCCTTGACTGAGGATATATATCAGAAAAAAAAAATATTGGTGAGACAAAAGTCCAGGATTTTACAGCTTATGTTTTCTTCTAGAAATTTTATGGATTTGAGTCTTACATTTAAGTCTTTAATCCATTTTGAGAAAAAACCCAAAACTTTTAAAGCAAGTTCTTATGGGCTCATATAAGTCATTATTAGATTTTTTTTAAATGAAGGCCAAAAGTCTTTCTTAGAAATAGAAGATTTTCTATCACTAAGTCCTTAGCTTTATTTCTATGGAATTCTATAGAGTTTATATGTGTACCAGTCATCTATATAATCTAGCTATTAAAAGCCTAATATGTAAAGTGTTGCCTTGTGAGTTTGACCGACCAGGAGTTTGATCGCTCACTATGACATGCGTTGACTACCAGGGGTCAGTGCAGAATGAGGGGAGGCCCCAGCTGGCAGCTGAGGAAGGGAGGCCCTGGCCAGGAGCTGCTGGGGATCTTTACCCATGCACAAATTTCATGCATCGGGCCTCTAGTCTTAAATAAAATTTTAGTCCTTTTGAAAGAAGCTTTAAAAAGCACAAAGGGGCCTGGCCAGTGTTGCTCAGTGGTTGAGTGTCAATTCATGAACCCAGAGGCCATGTTTCAATTCCTAGTCAGGGCACAGGCCCGGGTTGTGGGCTTGATTCCCAGGAAGGGGCATGCAGGAGGCAGCCAATCAATGATTCTCTCTCATCATTGATATTTCTATCCCTCTCTCCCTTCCTCTCTCTGAAATCAATAAAATTATATTTTTAAAAACCATAAAGATGCAGTGAATCTTTTACTTTGTATGAAAATTTATAATGTACTTGAGGAGCCTTTTTACCAGAGTAATGCAATTCACTTTTTAATAGTCTAATAGTTTTACAAGGAATATAAATGAAAAATAAGAGAAAGAACTGTTTACATCAATTTTCTTAATAACTTGCTAATACTGCTATACTGTACTATATGTCTACTAGCTATTTCCTGTAGAATGAGGAGTAAGCTGTGAAACTAATGTCTATATGAAAAGACTGGGGAAAGCCTCCTCTTCTAGTGTGTCTTCTCTTTTATGCTCTTTTACAAATGTAATTTTCATGCCTTATCTGTTATTTTTGTTCTTACAAATATGATGGTAGTTCTTATTCACTAATATGGTTTAAATCTACTTAATCTGTTCCTTTTCTCCTTTGACATTTTTGCTTAAATATACCTTCCCTAAAAGTAGAAAAAATTATACCATTAGAAGCAGGTTAAGGGGGGCAAAAGATAGGTGAAATAGCAGTTTCTAGAAGAGATGTTGGTGTCACAGACCTCTTTTAGTGCTTGTGAGAACAATAATCAAGGCATAGAATAATTGTGACCATTTTGTAGTCTTTTGAAATTGAAGTCTGGTATCCATAAAATGCCACATGAGAATGTTGAAATAAAAATTATTTGGGCCCTGGCTGGTATGGGTCAGTTGGTTGGAGTGTCATCCTGGATACCAAAAGGTGTGGGTTTGTTTCCCAGTCAGGACACATACCTAGATTGTGGGTTCGATCCCTAATAAGAGTGCATGCAGGATGCAGCTGCTCAATGTTTCTCCCTGTCCCTACCTATCTCTCTAAAATGAATTTTTAAAAATATATTGTTATTTAAAAATTATGTTGTTATTTGGAAGTAAAAGTGTATCTTCATTCATGTGTTTTTGTCCCCTTTCAGGCTTATAGCAATAGACTATTGATTTCTTATAAATATGTAATGGGAGCATCAAGGAGCCTAAGGAAGACTGAACTCTGATAACTTAAGAATACACAATAGAAAAGCCTACATTAAAATTTGCTTAACATTCCTGGTTTTCTGATTCCATTGTGAAAATAAGTATTTCAACAATGGCCCTTTTTTTATGAAATACTAGGGGCCCAGTGCACAAAATTCATGCACTTGGGGAGAGGACAGGTTCCCTCAGCCTGGCCTGCACCCTCTTGCTGTCCGGGAGCCCTCAGGGGATGTCTGAAAGCCATTGGTCAGACATCCTTAGCGCTGTTGCAGAGGAAGGAGAGGCTCCCACCACTGCCACTGTGCTCGCCGACCATCAGCTGGATGCACTGACCATCAGGGGACAACTCCTATGTTGAGCATCTGCCCCCTGGTGGTCAGGGCACGTCATAGTGACCAGTCATTCTACTGTTTGGTTGATTTGCATATTTAGCCTTTTATTACATAAGATGAAGCCCTAGTGGCTTTTAAGATAAATTCCTAATGGCAAAATTAAATATTTGATTTTCATGCAAACAATGCTTCTTCAGTCATTCAGAATTCAAAAAGAAACATTACCTAGTGATGTACCCCTAATGACCAAGCTCTCCCATCTCCACAATCATAGTTTTTAAGCTGTAATTATTCCTACCTTAAATGTTAATTTATATTATTTGGTTTATATCTGTTGATCAGTCAAAGATTAAAAATTAAGTTCTAGCTGAAACCGGTTTGGCTCAGTGGATAGAGCTTTGCAGGCACATTCCCAGTAGGGGGCGTGCAGGAAGCAGCTGATCAATGTCTCTCTCATCGATGTTTCTAACTCTCTATCCCTCTCCCTTCCTCTCTGTAAAAAAATCAATAAAATATATTTTTAAAAAACTTAAATTCTAGATATTTTGGAAAGTTGATTAAATGCAAGTTTGCTTACTATATTTTTGTAAACATACTAACTGAAAAGAAAGAACCATAGAGAAAGAAGGGGATTTATAATCTCTGCTGAGAAACCTAGACCATCTGAGAGATGGGGTGAGGAAATTCTGTACTCTTTCCCCACTGAAATGGCTAGATTGAAGTAAAAACCACCGTGCCTTCTTGTACTTATTTTCATCAATATCGTTTTCAAAAAAGGATGGATAAGGGTTGCTAGAAAAGAGGGAAGCAATGGCCCAGGACCGTGATCGGCAAACTGCAGCTTGTGAGCCACATGCGCCTCTTTGGCCTCTTGGGTGTGGCTCTTCTGCAAAATACCATAGCCTGGGCGAGTCTATTTTGAAGAATTAACATTAGAAGAAGTTTAAGTTTAGAAAATTTGGCTCTCAAAAGAAATTTCAATTGTTGTACTGTTGATATTTGGTTCTGTTGACTAATGAGTTTACTGACTACTGGCCCAGAATATGCTTTGCAGTTGTTAACCAGAGTTGGTGAAGCAGAGAGAATGTGTGTTAATTAAACAAGGTACCAGAGCTATATTTCTTCACATGGAATCAGTCTTTTTCACTTTGACCTGTTTTTCACAAGCATGTACATAAGAGCCAGCAAACAAGGAACTTTTAAACACAGTGTTAATAACTAAAGAATCTTGAAGTAATTAAGATCTGAATGGCATTTCAAAGGAGAGTTACATGCTACAATAAACCCTATAGAGTTACTAAAACTTCAAGAATGAAGAAAGGAACCTATATGTGAGCCAGTTGAAAAAGGATTTGAATTATAAAATGAAAATTATTTTGACCACAGACTTCAATAACAATAGCTACCAGAAGAAAATGGATACTACAGATATGCAGAACAAAGGGGTGCGGTGGGGTTTTGGCCAAAATGAGCATTTGAATATATTCAAATATTTGAATTATGTCTTAACTAGTCCAGGATAATCAAGGGAAAACTATATAATGTAAAAATAATGTAATTAATGAAAAAGTGTATCTTATATAATAAAAACTAATATGCAGAACGACTGGTTACTATGACATACTGACTACCAGATGCAGATGCTCAACGCAACAACTGCCCCCTGGTGGTCATTGTTCTCCCACAGGGGGAGTGCCACTCAGCAGAAGCCCTGAGCTGGGCTCCCAGCTGGCAAGTGCAGTGGCAGTGGCAAGAGCCTCTCCCACTTCCATGGCAACACAAGGAGTGGGCCTAAGCCATTAGTTAGACCTCCCCCAAGGGCTTCCAGACCTGTAGAGAGCACAGGCTGGGATGAGGAACTCCTCCCAAGTATAAGACTTTTGTGCACTGGGCCTCTGTTACACCCACAAGCCATGCCCACCAGCCAATCAGAGTGAGTATGCAAATTAAACAAGATGGCTACAGCCAGGAGGGAGGCTTGGGTTGCCCCTGGTGATGGAGGAAGCCAAGCTTTCTGCACACTCTGGCTGGTGCTTAAGGCAACAAAATTTCAATGACTGTAAACAGAAGGCTTGGCTCTCCTCCAAGCTACAAAGTTTTCGTTGTAGAAGATAAATAAATCCCAGATACTAGGGTCTCTGCTTGGGTCACCATGGGGCGTGGCCAGCCTGCAAACCACCACAGGCTCCCCCACATTCCAAGAGGACACCCACCCTGATCCAGGACACCCTTCAGGACAAACCAGCTGGCCCCTACCCATGCACCAGCCTCTATCCTATCTAATAAAAGAGTAATATGCAGATTGGCCATCACTCCAACACACAAGATGGCTGCCACCATGTGGACACAAGATGGCTATCAGGGGAGGGTAGTTGGCAGGGACCGGGCCTGCAAGGGAGAGGGCAGTTGTGGACAATCAGGCCAACAGCGGAGGGCAGTTGGGGGTGACAGGCTGGCAGTGGAGAGAAGTTGGGGTTGACCAGGACCATAGGAGAAGGCAGTTAGGGGCAAACAGACTGGCAGGGGAGTGGTTAGGGGATGATCAGGCTGGCAGGCAGAAGTGGTTAGGGCAATCAGGAAGGCAGGCAGGTGAGCAGGTGGGAGTCAGCAGTCCTAGAGGGATTGTGAGAGGGATGTCCGACTGCCCCTTTAGGAACAGGTCTAAACGAGCAGTCGGACATCTCTCAAGGGGTCCCAGATTGGAGAGGGAGCAGGCTGGACTGAAGAACACCCCTCCACCCCCCACCCTGTGCACAAATTTTGTGCATTGGGCCTCTAGTTTAATATAAGAACCATCAATGCATTATTAAAGTTGACAAACTAAGGAACAAGTTTAAGAATTGATTTTGTTATATTTAGTAAAAATGTATTTCAGTATATTCCATATAACCATTGCTGGACAGATCATGTTGTAAATGTAAAAAACATTCACCTGTTAAGGATTTTCGTGAGTTTATTTGAGCCAAACTGTCGACAATCACCAGGAAGCAATATCTCAACAGATTGGGATAGTGCTCTGGAGAATGGCAGTCTTATCTAATCAAAGGAGGGGAAATAGATGAGTTATATAAAATTCATTGGTGATAGATAAGAGAGGTGGGAGAAAGCAAGGAGGGGGGAGAGTGAGAACCTCTGAGCATTGATTACTTTTTATTTAACCTGAGAACTTTCTATTTGTAAAGGACATTATTATAGTTATTGAAACCTAATCTTTACAAGTTAAAAACAAATTAACCAGATTCTGCATTAATATTTTTGTTGGTTACATTGATTCACAGATTGAAAGGTTGTGTTTTACCTATTGCTTTCCCTTTAGAATATTAAGATATTTAAGGAGAACAGGGACCATGTCTCAGCTGGATTAATGGGGAATATTATGTTATATATTTACCACTATCTTTTGTCAAGCCATTTGAAGTTTAGTTTAGTTGAAACTCTGGAGGTAATATTTAGCATGTCATGCTTCTTGACATCTTAGTGAACTACATATATAGCACATGTTTTATGAAAAGCTAATATATAGACTATTTGGTATAGAAATATTTTATAACTTTTTGTGGTTTTTTTCTCCCTCTTAGCAAATTTAAAAGGATTTCAAGGAATATTCAGAAAGCAAGTTTGTTTTGTAAATGAGAGTCATGTAATTTCATTTTTTAAATGATTTAGAGATGGAGGTGCTAATTACTAATATATTTACTTAATATATTTAAGCTGGTATAGCTAAAATTATTAATAAAATGAATTTATTTGTAAATAATATGGCCTACCCTTTTAAAATAGCATTACTCTACATAAGGTGTCGCTAGAGATAGTACAACTGTCATCCCTAAGTTTTAATTATAGTACTATTAAAATACTTAGGGTTTAACTTCTCAGATAAAAGCAAAATAAAAAATTTCAAAACAGCAACAAAAACTCAACCTGCTTCCATACTTGTATACTTCCATTTGCTACAATTTAAGCTACACAGCTCAAATTTCTTCTGAATAAAAAAGGTTATAATCTTGGTTTATTTTAAGTTAGTTCATCACTTATCCCTATAGAAAATCAGGTTTTTGGAGAGCTCTAACAGTGTGCGATTGCTGGGCTCTCATCCTTTCTGTTTAAATAATGCAGGTACTTTGATGGAAACCTGGAGAAGCTCTTTGCTGAGTGTCATGTAATTAATCCAAGTAAAAAGTCTCGAACACGCCAGATGAATACAAGGTCATCAGCACAGGATATGCCTTGTCAGATCTGCTACTTGAACTACCCTAATTCGGTGAGTATCTGGTAGTTTAAGGCTAGGACTGACACTATTTCAGAAGGTAAATCATCTTTCATTATTTAAACAAAGGAGGAAGACCTCGGAATCTGGGCTTTTATAAAGCATTAACCTATCCTAATTATATAAAAAGCCAGGGGCTGTCATGACCAAAACAACCGGATGGACAGCCAAACACAGGCTGCATGAGGTGACAAGGCTGGAAGGGGGGTTAGGGAGGGATAACCAAACAACTGAACTGCAGGCTGCGTGGAGCTACCAATGCTGGCTGGCAGGCAGAGGCAGGGGTGATTAGGCTGGTGGGGGGGTGGGGGGGGGCAGAAGGAGGTGACCAGGCCAGTAAGGGGGGAAGTTAGGGGCGATCAGGCAGGCAGGCAAGTGAGCAATTAGGAGTCAGTGATCCCAGATTGTGAGAGGGATGTCCAATGGCCAGTTTAGGCCAAATCCCTGGGATCAGGCCTAAACTGACAGGCAGACATCCACTGAGGAGTCCTGGATTGGAGAAGGTGTAGGCTGGGCTGAGGCGACTAACAGCCCCTCCCCCACACCCCATGCATGAATTTCATGCACTGGGCTCTAGTAAAATATAAAGGAGAAAGAAGAAGACCCTATTCTATAGTCCCCTTCTCCCTTGTTTGTTTGTTTGTTTTTTTAAGCAGCAATTTATCCAAGTTTCTATCACATATCTAAATCTTTTCTGAGCTTATTTTACCACCACGGGAGAATTGTGTAATAGGTAGGCAGTGAGTCAAATTATTTTTCATGCAAATTAAATTTTTAGCCGAAACTGGTTTGGCTCAGTGGATAGAGCTTCAGCCTGCGGACTGAAAGGTCTCAGGTTCCATTCTGGTCAAGGGAACGTGCCTTGGTTGCGGGCACATCCCCAGTGGGGGGTGGCAGGAGGCAGCTGATTGATGTTTCTCTCTCACTGATGTTTCTGACTCTCTTTCCCATACTCTCTGTAAAAAAATCAATAAAATGTATTTTTTTAAAAACATATAAATTTTTAAACTATATATAAAAAACACATAAAATGTTTCTAATACTGTTTCACTAGGGAGCTTTCGAGATTCTTCATAACAAAAGATTTTCATGCCCTAGTCCCATGGTCGGCAAACTACAGCTCGCAAGCCACATGTGGCTCTTTGGCCCCTTGAGTGTGGCTCTTCCACAAAATACCATGGCCTGGGCAAGTCTCTTTTGAAGAAGTGGCATTAGAAGAAGTTTAAGTTTAAAAAATTTGGCTCTCAAAAGAAATTTCAATCCTTGTACTGTTGATATTTGGCTCTGTTAACTAATGAGTTTGCCAACCATTGAACTAGTCCATGTGGTTAAGTGTGGTCCTGACAGGTCCCAGGTCCGATTCCGGTCAGGGGCGCGTATTGTTGCAGGTACCTCGGTTGCAGTTTTGATCCTAATTCTGGTCAGGACCCATTTGGGAGACAACCAATCAATGTGTGTCTCTCACATCAATATTTCTCTCTGTGTTTCTCTCCTTCCTTCTGCTCTTTCTAAAATTCAATGGAAAAACCTCCTCAGATGAGAATTAACAAAACAAACAAAAAGATTTTCATTTATATAGACCCATTCTAATAGAGTTTCTTAAAAACAGCAAGTGGTGTCAATTGAAGCAAATAGTACTAAGTAGTTGATGTTCCTCTTAACTAAAAGTACCCCTCTTGAAATCTGTTAATCATATGTTAAAATGTTTAGTTGAAAAAGTATTGAATCGAGTTTTCAAATTCTCAAGTTTTGATCATAGTTCTAACATTAGGCATTTAACTTTGGGTAGTAAATTATTTAATCTCATTGAATTTCAGGCTTTTCTTTTTCTTTTTTTTTTAAATATATTTGTATTTATTTTTTACAGAGAGGAAGGGAGAGGGATAGAGAATTAGAAACATCGATAAGAGAGACATCGATCAGCTGCCTCTTGCACACACCCCCACTGGGGATGTGCCCGCAACTAAGGTACTTGCCCTTGACCGGAATCGAACCTGGGACCCTTCAGTCCGCAGGCTAATGCTCTATAAACTGATCCAAACTGTTTTCGGACAGGTTTTTTTTTTCCAAATGGGTTGAAAGAATATCAGATGTGATATTCTTTCACATCTTTTAGCCTGAGAATTGTTTGTGTTCATGAACTACCTTGCATATAAAAAAAGAAATAGTACTACTATTAAAATCATGTTTTGATCATTTTGGTATCTTTCTTTAGCAGATTCTCTTTGCCAGTTGACATTATATAGTAACTAGAGGCCTACTGCTTGAAATTTTTACACTCAAGAGGGTACCTCAGCCCAGCCTGCGCCCTCTCACAGTCCTGGAGCCATCAATCAGACATCCTTAGTGCAGTGATGAAAGTGGGAGGGACTCCCACCACCACCACTGTAATCACCAGCTGTGAGCCTGGCTCAGGGCTTCTGGTTGAGTGTTGCTTCTCCTGACCACCTGCATTGAGCATCTGCCCCCTGGTGTCAGTGCGCATCATTGCGACTGGTCATTCTGCCTTTCAGTCTATTGATTGGCCTTTTTATTATATAGGATTATAGTTTTAAAATGTCTGTGAGGTAAGGCTTAGACCCAACTAATTTGTCCCAGGTTATAAAAGGGTTCCTTATCTTGGCATTTCCCCTTTTGTTCTATTATAACCACCTCTTCCTTGATTTAAAATCTTCAGTGTAATTTTAATACTAGAGCAATATGCTTAAAAATATCCTATGTAACTTTCTCAGTGCCTTTGGTATATTTTCTAACAGTCTCAGCCAGTTATAACTGGAGAATCATGACTAGAGGTTTGCAGTGTACATTTTGCTTCTCTTGTAACTGATAATGGAGAACCCCCTATTGATCCATTCATTCAACACAGCAGGCACTATTTCTAAGTGTTTGAAATGCAGTGAAGAATCATAAATAATAAAGAGTTAATAAGCAAATGGTCGTTAAGCTGTGATACATAACAACTGACCAATCAGCAGGAGGGCGGGGTAGTGAGTTACAAGTGGTGGAGAGCTACAGGACAGCAGGGCAGCTATGAGCGGGAGGGAGGGAGGAGGTACCAGCTGAGGCAAGTGGCAGCGAGCTTCTCACGCACAGATTTGTGTGCAGGGCCACTAGTAAAGATATAATGCCTACCTCAGATAATAATACAGATTAGCGGGCAGATAAATAAAAAGCCATATTAGAAAGAATGGTAAGTGATTTGATAGGACTTGATACTGTGGGAACATAGTGGAGAGACTAACCTCATTTTGGATCAGGGAAGACTTGACAGAGAGATTGACATTTGAACTAAACTCTGAAGGTATGGTAGTTAGGAAGGCAGATAGCTCTGAGCCACATATGCTGTTGTTAGGAAAATGTAGCATGCAATACAGAAGCCAAAGAAGAGAATAGAGAATACACTTCCAAGAATAGTAAACAATCTTAAAAGCTTCAGAGGAAATAATAGGAAGGTGAATTTAGAATTAACATGAAGTTTATTAATGATCTTGGGAGGTTATTTTTAGTAGTGTAATAGTGTTGTAAGATGTAAGACCATACTGCATTGGCTGAGACTTTATTGACTTGAAGGTAGGGAAGAAAGTGGAGGCAGTAACAATAAACGAAACTCTTTTAAAGAAAGTTTGGCTATGTAAGTGATAGGACAAAAAAGCAATAGAGCAACGTTGGTTGTAAAGTAAGTTAAAGAGTTATGGAAACTCCCAAGCATTATGAACAATATAATCATGATGAAACTAGGACTTCTTTTCTCATGGTTTTTATTTTTTAGAATATATTTTTATTGTTTTCAGAGAGAAAGGGTGAGGGGAGAGAGAGAGAGAGAGAAGAGAGAAATCAATGATGAGAGAGAATCACTGATCAGCCACTTTCTGCACACACCACACCAGGGATCAAACCCTGACCAGGAATTGAAAAGCAATCTCAGGTTCATAGGTCGATGTTCAACCACTGAGCCATGCTGGTTAGGCTTCTCATAGCTTTGAGACGATAGAATTGTTATCAATTTGAATACCACCATATTTTAACCTCTTTCATTTTTAAATGAAATGTTCCTTGAGATTCTTCTTTCGATAGGTGATTTCTTTACTTGCATTACCATGTTTCCATTCCTACTATTTTCAAATACTGATACTTGCCTTTAATTGTTAATGTAAATCTTGAATATCTTTATCCTTCTAGAAAAGTAACTTCAGTTTTATAAAAGCCACATGAAAACGGTTTTCCTCTCTCCCTTCCTTCCTTCCTTCCTTCCTTCCTTCCTTCCTTCC
>JAAGEH010000032.1:34885480-34932328 GCA_011751065.1 Lasiurus cinereus
TCTGTCTCTCTTTCTGTCTGTCTTTCTGTCTTTCTTTCTGTCTGCCTTTCTGTCTGTTTTTCTGTCTGTCTCCCTTCCTTCCTTCCTTCCTTCCTTTCTGTCTTTCTGTCTTTCTTTCTCTTTCTTTCTTCCTTTCTTTCTGTCTTTCTTTGTCTTTCTGTCTTTCTTTCTGTCTTTCTGTCATTTTGTTCTTTCTAGTTTTTTTTAATTAAATCTTTATTATTCAGATTATTACATTTGTTTCTCTTTTTTCCCCTCCATAGCACCCCTCCACCCACCTCCAACCCTTCCCTCCCTCCCATTGATCTCATCCATAGGTGTATGATTTTTGTCCAGTCTCTTCCTGTACACACCTCACCCCTTTCCCCCTGAGAATTATCAGTCCACTCCCTTTCTGTGCTCCTGATTCTAGTATATTCACCAGTTTATTCTGTTGATCAAATTTTTAATTCACTTAATTTTTAGATTCACTTGTTGATAGATATGTATTTGTTGTTCATAATTTTTTGGCTTTTACCTTTACTTCTTCCTCTTCTAAAAAGAGTACCTTTCAGCATTTCATATAATACTGGCTTGGAGTTGACGAACTCCTTTAGCTTTTTCTTCTTTGTGAAGGTCTTTATCTGCCCTTCAATTCTGAATGATAGCTTTGCTGGATAGATTATTCTTGGTTGTAGGTTCTTGCTATTCATCACATTGAATATTTCTTGTCACTCCCGTCTGGCCTGCATCATTTCTGTTGAGAAATCAGCTGGCAGTCGTATGGGTTCTCCCTTCTAGGTAATGAACTGTTTTTCTCTTGATGCTTTTAATATTCTCACTTTGTCTTTTGCTCTTGGTATTTTAATTATGATATGTCTTGGTGTGGTCCTCTTTGGATTCTTTTTATATAGGGTTCTGTATGCTTCCTGGACTTGTAAGTCTATTTCTTTCACCAGATGTGGGAAGTTTTCAGTCATTATTTCTTTAAATAGGTTTTCAGTATCTTGCTCTCTCTCTTCTTCTGGTACTCCCACAATTCTGATGTTTTTACGATTGAAGCTGTCCCAGAGGCTCCTTACATTATCTTCACATTTTTGGATTCTTTTCTCTTCTTGCTTTTCTAGTTGAGTGTTTTCTGCTTCTTTATATTTCAAATTTTTGACTTGACTCTTACCTTTCTCTAGTCTGCTGTTAGAACTCTGTATAATATTTTTTATTTCAGTCAGTGAATGTTTAATTTCTAGTTGGTCCTTTTTCATATTTAGTTGGACCTTTTCCATCTCTAGTTGGCTCTTTTGCATCTCTAGTTGGTCCTTTTTTATCTCCTCTTCGCTCTCGCTAAGTTTATCCAACTTTATTAGCATATTCTTGAAAAACGTTATAAGCATGGTTTTGAACTCTATATCCAGTCGTTTTTTTCCCTCCATTTCTTTTGTTTGTGATCCCTTCCCTTGTCTCGGCATTTTCACTATGCCAGGGAAACTTCTGTGTTGAATTCAGCCTTATGATACCAGACTTGCAAAACCAAAGAAGCCTCTGTTGAGCTTGGGAGGGGTGGAGTCTCAGGGATTAAGGGACCGCCTTGCCTTCCAGTCGGCCCCGCCCTCCACGGCCCTTAAGTCTCACGTGACTGGGTAATCGCTGGAGCGGTCCTTGTGTGCGCACCCGCAGTGCCTCTAGACCGCTGCTTTTCCAGCCTCCCTGCACACCAGGACCACACGAGTCTAGGTCTCCAGGGTTTCGCCCGAAACAGGGGCTTAGTGGACTCAGAAGTGGTACAGTTGAGGGTCTGTCTCCCGCCCACTCACGAAAGCCAGCAGCACAATCAGCAGTCTGTCCTCCGCGCAGTGCCGTGCGCGACCAGGCCTCTGATCTTTTGCGACTCCCCTAAATTTCCGTGCACCTCTCCCTTTTCACAGTCCAAACTCACCCCATATGAGTTTTGGCTGGATCTGGGGTTTAGTGTCGTAAGATAAAGGGTTCAATGCCTTTGAGAGTCTCGCTTTCCCTCCTGCCAGAGAAAAACAGCCAGGTACTCCAGTACACGCTCTCTCCACGTGCGCATCTCCGTACCTCAGCTTTTTGCAGCTCCTCTGGGTTTCTGTGAGCCCCTCTCTTTACTTCTAGCTGTAGAACTTACACTCAGCCAGCTTTCCTGTGTTTCTGGATGATGTCCGTTCTGTCTTTTAGTTGTAGTTTTGAAATTGTTGTGCGAGGCAGCAGTGTAGGTGTTTACCTATGCCGCCATCTTGGATTCTCACTCTTTCTGTCTTTCTTTCTGTCTTTCTGTCTTTCTTTGTCTTTCTTTCTCTCTCTCTTTCTCTCTCTCTTCCTTTCTCTCTTCCTTTCTCCCTTCCTTCCTTCCTTCCTTCCTTCCTTCCTTCCTTCCTTCCTTCCTTCCTTTCTTTCTTTCTTTCTTTCTTTCTTTCTGTCTTCCTTCCTTTCTGCCTGTCTTTCTTTCTTTCTTTCTTTCTTTCTTTCTTTCTTTCTTTCTTTCTTTCTTTCTTTCTTTTTCTTTCTTTCTGTCTTTCTGTCTGTCTTTCTGTCTGTCTTTCTGTGTTTCTGTCTTTCTTTCTGTCTTTCTTTTCTTCTTTTCTTTTTCTTTTTCTTTTTTTTTCTTTCTTGGTTAACTATTCTTGGTGATCAAAATAATTACCTGAGGCTTTGGGATACTTTTTAAGATAAACCCCAACCCATCACCCATGACAACTTTGTAATGTTGTTTTAAATCAAATCAATAAGACATAGCTGTGCGAAATCCTCACTTTACTAGAAAATTTAGGTACCTTGGGCTCAATATCATTTTTATGAAGTAAAGAATTTGTATTTTCTAAGAATAAGATTTGTTAAACAGATAAAGTTGAAGACTATGAGAAGGGTAATCTACCTTTCATACTACACCCAAGCACCTCTGAACCGCTTTTTTTTCCCCCTGAGTACACTGAAAATGTGAACTAAGTTCAGCTGTATCTTCCTTTTAATGTATCCTATTTTACAGATGAAGAACTGATATTCTGATTATTTGCTCAGTCTTGATAAACAAAGCTTCAGTTTTAGAGATTATATGGGTAACTTCTGATGGAGGAAAGATAATTCTTAATGTTCATAGTACTGTTTGACATTAGTTGTTGTGTATGTAAAATGATGAAGATAAATGCAACCTTTAAAGAGTGTGTATTGTTCCTTCAATTCTTATTATTCAGGATCATTAAGATTTCTTAAAATTTTTATTTATTGATTTTATAGAAGCATCGATTTGTTCCATTTATTCTTATATGTTCCCTGACTGCAATCGAGTCCACAACTTTGGCATATCAGGATGATGCTCTAACCAACTGAGCTACCTAGCCAGGGTCTTTCCAGAACCATTAATTGTTGTAAGCAATATTTCATATATTTTTAGTGTATTCTTGGCCATATTTATTTATGATATAAACAGGGATAAGTTTGATGAGTAGGAAGTCTGATCCCCTGAGTCAGGAGAAGGCCTAGAGAACCAAGTAGATAAGTATAAGTTAGTAAGGGAACAAGTATGTCAAGGAGTGGGGCGTGCGGTGGGGGGAGTAAGTTGGGCAGGAAAATGAGACAAGACCGGTAGATACAATGGTAAGTCTGTATACCACAGGTTAATTTTTGCTTTATCTTTAGACATGCATGTGTGGTGTTTTTTTTCTGATTTATCTTATTCACTCTTATCTATGTAATCAAAAAATTATTGAAAATAATTCTTGAAATAACAAAAAGCTTCCTTTTTATCTTTTGATCTTATATGGGCCATGGTATGCCGTCCCAAAGGTAGAGATGTTGCTTGTAGTCATTACTTTGTAAACATTATGACCTTTAATCTCTCTGTCTTAAGGATTCTTATTTGAAGAAAAATAATAAAGCACGTCAGAATTTGTATGTTTTTTAAATTATAAATAAAACATTTTAGGATTGATGATGTATTACTATACTATATTTTGTCCTTTACAGAATGCTCCTTCTCATTACAACCTTGAAAATTAAATATTCTTCATTAGTAATCTGGCAATAAGTTAGTGCCAGATCACTATCCTTTACTGGTAATGAGAATAGATTCTTTTGTTTCCCAGATATTTTTTTCATGAACGAGAATATTCATTTATAAAATATTTACCTTAACTTGTTTTTTGTTTTTTTCCATTGAGGCATTTTATTTACATGTATGTTTTAGTTGTAAATATGAAAAAGAATCCCAGAATTTTATCTCCTATGTATTTTCCTCTTACTTCTTCATGGTCCATGATGTCTGTTGAGGTTCTCAGTTCAATGAAACCAAACTTAGATAGGGAACAGTTTGTTCTGCTATTTTTCTAGATCTTTGAGTTATATCAGCCAGGACATTCAAGTGCACCACTCTGGTGACACAAAAAATGTCAGAAAAAACTACTTTCATTTTATTTGTGAATGACAGAATCGTTATCAATTTGAATACTACCATATTTTAAACTTGAAAAATATTTTTCATTTCATGTGGTCTGTAAAACCAGTCCCAGGACTCTGATACATTTTCTTTCATTGTTGCTCCTAGGCATTTTTTATTGTTGTGATGTACTATAATAATATAATTTTGTATTCTGACAATTTTCATCTAATATAAGCAACATCAGAAATTTCATAGGCATATTTCACATAACTAATTAGAAAATGTAATGGAATAAAAAATACTGTTTATTAGAGCCACAAAAAGAACATAAGAGCTAGGAATAAACTTGGTAAGAAATGTGAAAGATCTGTATGAAGAAAACTTGAAATACTAAGGGAAATATAAGAATGACGAGTATTTAGAAAGGTAAAATATTGGAAAAGTAGAACAGATTGATGGAGATGAGGAAAAGAGAATTTATCATATTATACTAGTAGAGGAGGTATATCAGATCAGGTGGGATTATCCAGTAAATGGTTTTGAAACAATTCAGTAGCCACCTGGGATAGAAACTTAGATTTCTACCTAACTCCTTATATCAAAGTTAATTAATGTAGAAGCCATAAATTTTTTAAAGTACGTTTTACTACAAAATAAAGGTCTTCTGCCTGGCAACAAAATGTGAGCTAGAGGAAAATACTTATTTCCTAAATAAGTTAAAATCCCCATGATATCATTAAGAAGAATGGGAGAGGGAGAGGGGGAGGGAGGGAGGGAGGAAGGGACGGAGGGAGGGAGGGAGAAACAGAGAGAGAGAGAGAATGGGCAAAATAGGTAAAGAAGATGCATAGAAAAAAGCCTTAAATCTCTCCTCACATGTTTAAAATTCACTTATAATTAAAGAAATTAAAGTCAAAACTAATGAAGTTGGTTATTTTCACCTGTTCCAGTGGCAGAGATTAAGGAATTAAATAAGCTGTTGACATAGGTCTGAGAAAACAAATTGTCTTGAACATTATCAATTGCTGATTGAAGCTTGATAATAATCTGTGAAATTGTATACCTGCTATTTTATTTGTACAAATTTATCCTATGATACAGTTATATGGTCACAAAGATCAGTGAAATAGCATAGTAGGCAAAACAATAAATCTATCCTAATAAAAGAGTAATATGTGCATTGGCCAGTTTTGCTCAGTGGATAGAGCGTCAGCCTTTGAACTGAAGGGTCCTGAGTTCCATTCTGGTCAGGGGCACATGCCTGGGCTGCAGGCTCGATCCCAGTGGGGGTGTGTAGGAGGCAGCCGATCAATGATTCTCTTTCATCATTGATGTTTCTATCTCTCTCTCTCCCTCTCCATTCCTCTCTGAAATCAATAAAAATATATTTAATTTTAAAAAGTAATATGCAAGTTGACTGTCACTCCAACACAACATGGCTGTCCCATGTGGATACAATATGGCCGGCAGTTAGGGGCAACCAGGCCAGCAGGGGAAGGCAGTTGGGAGGGACCAGGCCTGCAGGGGAGGTCAGTGGTGGCGGGGTTGGGGGGTGGGGTGTGGGCGGACCAGGCCAGCAGGGGAGGGCAGTTGGGCGTCAATCAGGTTGGCAGGGGAGTGGTTAGGGGGTGATCAGGCTGGAAGGCAAAAGCCCTTAAGGGCAATCAGGCCAGCAGGGGAGCAGTTAGACATCGATCAGGCTAGCAGGGGAGGGGGTGATCTGGCTGGCAGACAGAAGCAATTAGGGGCAATCAGGCAGGCAGGCAGGTGAGTGGTTTGGAGCCAACAGTCCTGGATTATGAGAGGGATGTCTGACATCCCTCGAGGTCCCAGATTGGAGAGGGTACAGGGTGGGCTGAGGGACACCCCCCCTCTTCTGCCCCCCTGTGCATAAATTTTGTGCACCAGGCCTCTAGTTAATAATGTTTTAAAACTAAAGTGTGGTAGGTACTCTTACTGTGATACATGTGTACATTAGAACATCTCTGGAAGAATATGTAAAATTTTAGAAATAGCTATTACTTTGGGTAGGGAAGGAGAGGACCAAGGATGAAGATGAAGGAGACTTATTTTCCTACATAAACTCATACTCTTAAATAATTGTTTTTAACCATGAGCCTATATTACTTATTCATTCAAAAGTAATTTAGTGGCAAATATTATAAATATTATCTTTTTATACCTGTGTGAGACAAAACATTGTTCAGCTGCCTCCTGTATGCCCCCTACCTTGGATGAAGCACACAACCCGAGCATGTGCCCTAACAGGGAATCGAACCTGTGTATGGAATGACAACTGAGTCACACCAGCCAGGACTATTATAAAATATTTTTAAAATAATGTAACCCCATTATTTGTCTTTTAAAAATATACTGCTCTTGACTCTCTAATATTAAAGTACTTGATTCTAATATTAAAATACTTGATTCATATCTCATCATAGAATATAGTATACTTCATTTAGCCAACCTTCAAATTAGTAGTATTTCAAATTAAATACGATTAGACCAAAATATTACTATTTTCTTAGCTATCTGAATAAATCCTTTAGTTTTCGTAGTATTTATTTTCTAGGTTTGCTACATTCTGTGCAGCTCCATTAAGTTCTGTATTTGTGTGACATGTTTTTTAAAATATTTTTGTTGATTTCAGAGAGGGAGAGAGATAAAAATATCAAGGATGAAAGAGAACCATTGATTGACTGCCTCCTGCATGGCCTACAGTAGGAATCAAACCTACAGTCCTGGCATATGGCCTGACCGGGAATCGAACTGTGACCTCCCGGCCCATAGGTCGACAATCACTGAGCCATGCCCACTGGCCTGACTTACTTTTTATAATAGCTTTATAGAGATAATTTACATATCATACAGTTCACCTTATTTAAAGTGTAGTCATATTTGTGCAACCATTGCCACAGTTAATTGTCGAATATTTTTATAATCCCCAAAAAGAAACTCTGTACTCTTTTTCAGTTATGTCCTATTTTCTCCCAACTTCCCAGCTATAGGCTATCACTAATTTTTTTTTTTCTATGAAATTGCCCATTCTGGACCTTTCTTATAAATGGAATCAAACAATATGTGGTATTTTATGACTGGCTTCTTTTACTTACCATAATGTTTCCAAGGTTTACGTTATATATTAGTAGCCTAGTGCATGAAGTTTGTGCACAGGGATGGGGAGTTCCCTCAGCCCAGCCTGCACCTTCTCTAACTGGACATCCCTGTGGCAAGCTTGGACTGCTGGCTCCTAACCACTCACCTGCCTGCCTGATTGCCCCTAACTGCCCTCCTCTGCCGGCCTGATCTCACCCCTAACTATCCTCCCTGCCTGCCTGATCTTGCCCCTAAATACTCTCCCCTGTGCGAGTGCCCCAGGTGGACACCAGTTGCGAGTGTTCTTCCCCCACCACGACCCGCATGGTTCAGGGTTAAAGCTCTAGAGGAGGCCACACATAAATGAAAGAGACTAGAAAATACTAATTTGGAAATATTGGGGGCCAGGTGGGAGCCTAAGTCAAGGGGAAGGACTCCACCCTGCTCTGGCCTTGCTATCCCTTTTATTAAGACTATGGGATACACCCGTAGCATTAAGGCAGGCAATTCCAAAAATAACCAATCAGCAAGAATTTACATAAAACTAAAAGGTAGAAGTTGCTTTAGCTACCGTTCTCTCAACTAAACTGTGGGTGGTTGGCTCTGACCTTTCAGAGCTTCAAAGTTGACCAGCCTTCTGGGTTCCTTGTCCACACTTCTCTGCTAGTGAAGGCAATGGACAGCTTCAACACCCCTGCCAACCTGATTACTCCTAACTGCCTCTGCCCTGATCTCACCCCCAATTGCCCTCCCCTGCCAGCCTGATCTTGCCCCAACTGCCCTCTCCTTGCTAGCCTGATTGCCTCTAACCCCCTGGCAGCCTGATCTTACCCCCAGCTGCTCTCCCTTTGCAGCCTGATCACCTCTAACTGCCTCTTCCTCGGATCCCCACCACTGTGGCTTTAACCACAAGGAAGTTGGACATCCGGAAGATGGCTGGTTGACCCAGTCTAATTAACACATTATTCCTTTATTAGTATAGATTATGCATCAATACTTTATTTCTTTTTTATGGCTCAGTGATATTCCATTATATGGATATATTCCACATTTTGTCAATTGATGGACATTTGGTTTGTTTCTACTTTGAAGCTATTATGGATAAAGCAACTATGAACATTTGTGTATAAGTTTTTGTGTGAACATGCTTTCATTTTTTAGTATATTCCTAGGAATGGAATTGCTGAATCATATGGTAACTCTATGTTCAATTTGAGAAACTACTTGAATGTTTTCCAAAGTTCCTCCACCATTTTACATTCCTACAGCAGTTTTTGAGGGTTCTAATTTTCTAATCTTTTGTTTTTATTACGGCTGACCTAGTAGGTATGAAGTGGTGTCTAATTGTAGTTTTGATTTACATTTCCCTGGTGGCTAAGGATATTTGGGCATCTTTTCATATGCTTATTGATACATGACATATTCTTATCCTATCTAATAAAAGAGAAACATGCAAATTGACCCTACCTCTGCTAGGCCCATAAGACATGCCCACCAGCCAATCAGGAGTATGCAAATTAACCCAACATATATGGTGGTGGCCACAGAGCTGGAGAGAGCAGGAGGCTTGGGTTGCCCCCAGTGATGGAGGAAGCAAAGTTTTCTGCCCACCCTGGCCTGCCCTGGCCTCTGCTCAAGGCTACAAAGTTTCAGTTATAGCAGATAAATAAATCCCCACA
Source organism: Lasiurus cinereus (assembly GCA_011751065.1). NCBI lineage: Eukaryota > Metazoa > Chordata > Mammalia > Chiroptera > Vespertilionidae > Lasiurus > Lasiurus cinereus. Next base: position 34,894,628 of record JAAGEH010000032.1, read on the forward strand.
AAAATAGCAGCAGCCACAGAGCTGGAGCCAGCCGGTGGCTTGGGTTGCCCCCTGGAGATGGAGGAAGCCAAGCCTTCTGCCCACCCTGGCTTGCCCTGGCCTCTGCTCAAAGCTACAAAGTTTCAGTTATAGAAGATACATTCCAGATACGAAGGCCTCTGGGTTGCCAGGGGGCATGGCCAGCCTGCAAACCATCACAGGCCCTTCACCCAGGCGGCCCCATGCCCCAAGGGAACCCCCACCCCGATCCAGGACACGCTTCAGGGCAAACCAGCTGGCCCCCATCCATGCACCAGGCCTCTATCCTATCTAATAAGAGTTATATGCAAATTGACCATCACTCGAACACACAAGATGGCTGCCCCCATGTGGACACAAGATGGCCACCACAAGATGGCCAGCAGGGAAGGACAGTTTGGGGGGATCCAGATCTGCAGGGGAGAGCAGTTGTCGGGGGAGGGGACCAGGCAAGCAGGGAAGGGCAGTTACAGGCAATCAGGATGGCAGGGGATCAGTTAGGCATCAATCAGGCTGGCAGGAGAGTGATTAGGGTGTGATCAGGAAGGCAGGCAAGTGAGCAGTTGGGAGCCAGCAGTCCTAGATTGTGAGAGGGATGTGCGACCGCCCATTTAGTTCTGATCCTCTTGGAATCGGGCCTAAATGGGCAGTTGGACGTCCCTTGAGGGATCCCAGGTTGGAGAGGATGCAGGCTGGGCTGAGGGACACCCTCCAACTCCCAATGCATGAATTTTGTGCATCGGGCCTCTTGTATTTAATACAACCTTGTTTGTCTTTCCTAAAAAGTTATAAATATGTACTATAGATCCATTTCTCATTACTTGTTTTTGTTCAGTGTATTTTTATGTCTAGATTCACCACCTAGATACTAATTTGTGGAGCCTTTTCAAATCGGACATTTTAGCCACTATAACAAATGTAACCTAATGGAACCTTATTAAGTCACAATCTAATGTAGTCTTTCTTTTGATACTCTTTTATAAGTCCCTGTATTATCTTTGTTGCAGTATTTCACTGGCCTTGAATGTGGACATAAGTTTTGTATGCAGTGCTGGAGTGAATATTTAACCACTAAGATAATGGAAGAAGGCATGGGACAGGTAAAGATGCCATTTTTTTTATTTTAATTTTTGTTGAGTTTCCTACAGGTTTAAGCTCTTTTACAAATATAAACAGGTGAAGCATTATGTATTACGAATTGCATGAGAACTTTTTTCAACAAAAAGATAATATATTTTATTGATTTTTACAGAGAGGAAGGGAGAGGGATAGAGAATTAGAAACCTCGATGAGAGAGGAACATCGATCACCTGCCTCCTGCACACCCCCTACTGGGGATGTGCCTGCAACCAAGGTACATGCCCTTGACCAGAATTGAACCTGGGACCCTTCAGTCCGCAGACCGACACTCTTACCCACTGAGCCAAGATCATTGAGGAGGGGAGTGGTTAGGGGGTGATAGCAAGATCATTGAGGTTTTGTTCTGTTTACAATGTGACATTCCAATTAAAGATCCAGTTCAGTCATGTTTTCTCATTGGGCATAAACATTTATGTGTATCAGGCTAAATTTGTTGAACAATTTTTTCAGACCTCTTGCTTTTGCTTTTCAAGTTTTATATTGGAAAACCAATTCAGATCAGTAATTCTAGTTACCTGCACAAATAAACAGGGTTTATTAGTAACACAAGCCAAATAAACAGGGTTTAAGTTTATGTGGGCTGCAAAAAAAAAAAGCTTCAATTTTCATAGAAATACAGGTTTATTTCTAGACACATGCTGAATACAAAGGGCTGAAATAAATGAGTAATCGTTAACATAAGATAATAGAATATTTTAATACAGTTAATTTTTTTGAACATTAACTTACTAGATACTGAATAACTGCACAAATTAATAAGGAAAATGCAAATCTATTTTTCTTATTCTCCGAAAATGAATATTTCCTGATGCGCACACCAAACGAGTAGTACAAGACTAATGACGTGGCAATCGGCTGCTAAAATATTATCTGCTAGTATTATTGGAGAGAAATGGTGCGCCTGCATGTAAGGGAAATGAATGCAACACGGCTATAGTCATCAATCAGTAGAGAACATTGTAGTCGTTATTAATAATTATTGTAAAACTTAAGTTATGAAATTTTTATTAAAACATTTTTTACATTGGCTTTACCACAAAAATATTCGTGTGGACCACATGGGCCATGAGTTTGATATGCTTGCCTTATATTGATAAACAAAATCATATATATATATACATTTCCTTTAATTAGAAAGGGAATGATTAAGATCCTATAAATGTTGAGGTATCCAGAATCCTTAGAACCTAGCAAAATACTTTGCAATGATAAGCATTTAGTAAGTATTTGTTGAATGAAGTCAGTTTAAATTTCAATCTTTTTCAGACTATTTCGTGTCCTGCTCACGGTTGTGATATATTAGTGGATGACAACACAGTTATGTAAGTATTTTTGGTAGATTCTGCATATTAAATATTGATTAGTTGATTCAACCAAGTTATTAGCTAACATGCTTACTTACGTAAATGTAAAGGAGGTGGAATTTTTAATCTGAGGAGATTTTCAAATCTACATTCCTTTGTAGCACTACACAGGCCCATTTTAAACTTAATTTAATGCTCAGTCACTATTCTGGTAAACTTGGTACTTCATGATAGTTAGATTTTGGTAAACCTTGGAATTTGAAATAAGTAATGTCATTGTTTCAATTGAGTTAGTTCCTTTGGAAAGCAGATGCCAAGATAGAGTTAAAAGAGAAAGAGATTTACTAGGTATAACATCTGTGCAGGTTAAAGTGGAGAAAGAATAGGAATAGACCTTTATGCCGGTCTGATATCTATTAAAGGAGTAAAAGAAGGAAGGGAGATTTAGTAAGAAGAAATTCAGATTATGATGCAGCTGTTAGTCTTCTGAAGCCCCATGAGGAGCTTCATTTCATAGATTGAACATAGAGTAATGCTTCAATTAAGGAGAAACAGTCAGGCACTGATACCATTACTGTATTCAGTCATTCTCTGGGTGCTACCCAGTGGAAATGTGGCCTCAGCTAGAACATTGCTACAGACCCCAAGAGCATTGCAGCTGGAGGCTATTAGCTAACTATTCTCCTTGTAAAAGGGAAAAAGAAACTTGAAGAAATAGTTCCTTACCGTGGGGTAAAGTTCCAACCAAGTTGGTTAATTCCTGAGTCAGTGCTGTTTGGGCTGTGAAATGTGGTTTAAGAAGGTTATTGTTTTATAAAATTTTATTTGGGAGAGGGACTAGATGGGAAATGGAGAAAATATATATATTTTTTTTTTAATTTTAATTAAATCTTTATTATTGAGATTATTACATTTGTTTTTTTTTCCCCTCCATAGCACCCCTCCACCCAGCTCCCACCCTTCCCTCCATCCCGTTGACCTCATCCATAGGTGTATGATTTTTGTCCAGTCTCTCCCTGTACACCCCTCACCCCTTTCCCCTGAGAATTATCAATCCACTCCCTTTCTGTGCTCCTGATTCTATTATATTCACCAGTTTCTTCTGTTGATCAAATTTTTAATTCACTTAATTTTTAGATTCACTTGTTGATAGATATGTATTTGTTGTTCATAATTTTTTGGCTTTTACCAAAAAATATCTTCTTCCTCTTCTAAAAGAGTACCTTTCAGCATTTCATATAATATTGGTTTGGAGTTGATGGACTCCTTTAGCTTTTTCTTCTCTGTGAAGCTCTTTATCTGCCCTTCAATTCTGAATGATAGCTTTGCTGGATAGACTATTCTTGGTTGTAGGATCTTGCTAATCATCATGTTGAATATTTCTTGCCACTCCCGTCTGGCCTACATCGTTTCTGTTGAGAAATCAGCTGACAGTCGTATGGGTGCTCCCTTGTAGGTAATGAACTGTTTTTCTCTTGCTGCTTTTAATATTCTCTCTTTGTCTTTTGCTCTTGGTATTTTAATTATGATGTGTCTTGGTGTGGTCCTCTTTGGATTCCTTTTATATGGGGTTCTGTGTGCTTCCTGGACTTGTAAGTCTATTTCTTTCACCAGATGTTTTCAGTCATTATTTCTTTAAATAGGTTTTCAGTATCTTGCTCTCTCTCTTCTTCTGGAACCCCCACAATTCTGATGTTGGTACGCTTGAAGCTGTCCCAGAGGCTCCTTACATTATCTTCACATTTTTGGATTCTTTTCTCTTCTTGCTTTCCCAGTTGGATGTTTTTTGCATCTTTGTATTTCAAATTTTTGACTTGATTCTTGCCTTCCTCTAGTCTGCTGCTAGGACTCTGTATAATATTTTTTATTTCAGTCAGTGTCTCTAGTTGGTCCTTTTTCATCTCCTCTAGGCTCTCGCTAATTTTATCCAATTTTCTAGCATATTCTTGAAAAACCTTATAAGCGTGGTTTTAAACTCTATATCCATCCAGTCCTTTGTTTTCCTCCATTTCTTTTGTTTGTGATCCCTTCCCTTGTCTCAGCATTTTCACTATGCCGGGAGAATTTCTGTGTTGGATTCAGCCTTATGATACCAGACTTGCAAAACCGAAGAAGCCTCTGTTGAGTTTAGGATGGGTGGAGTCTCAGGGCTTAAGGGACCGCCTTGCCTTCCAGTTGGCCTCGCCCTCCACGGCCCCTGAGTCTCAACGTGGCTGGGTAATCACTGGAGTGGTCTTTGTGCGCGCTCGCCCGCAGTGCCACTAGACTGCTGCCTTTCCAGCTCCCCTGCGCTCCAGGATCACACGAGTCTAGGTCCCTAGGGTTTCACCCGAAACAGGGGCTTAGTGGAGTCAGAAGTGGCACAGTTGGGAGGGTCGCCCGCCACTCGCGAAAGCCAGCAGCACAATCAGCAATCTGTCCTCTGCACAAAAGTGCCGTGCGTGCCAACAGGCCTCTGATCTTTTGCCACTCCCCTAAATATCCGTGCACCTCTCCCTTTTCACAGTCCAAACTTCCCCCATATGAGTTTCGGCTGGATCTGGGGTTTAGTGTCGTAAAATAGGGGTTCAATGCCTTTGAGAGTCTCCGTTTCCCTCCTGCCAGAGAAAACCAGCCAGGTACTCCGGCACCCGCTCTCTCAGCGCACGCATCTCCGTACCTCAGCTTTTTGCAGCTCCTCTGAGTCTCTGTGAGCCCCTCTCTTTCCCTCTAGCTATAGAACTTTCACTCAGCCAGCTTTCCTGTGGTTCTGGATGATGTCCGTTCTGTCTTTTAGTTGTAGTTTTGAAATTGTTGTGCGAGGCAGCAGTGTAGGTGTTTACCTATGCCGCCATCTTGGGTTCTCTAGGTGTACGATTTTTGCCAGTCTCTTCCTACACGCTCACACCCCCTTCACTTTGAGAATTGTCAGTCCACTTCCTGATTCTATTATATTTACTAGTTTATTCTGCTCATCGGATTTTTTTATTCACTTGATTTTTAGATTCACTTGTTGATAGAGATGTATTTGTTGATCATAATTTTTATCTTTACCTTTTTCTTCTTCCTCCTCTACTTAAAGAATACCTTTCAGCATTTCCTATAATACTGGTTTGGTGGTGATGAACTCCTTTAGCTTTTTCTTATCTGTGAAGCTCTTTATCTGCCCTCAATTCTGAATGATAGCTTTGCTGGGTAGAGTAATCTTGGTTGTAGGTTCTTGCTATTCATCACTTTGAATATTTCTTGCCACTCCCTTCTGGCCTGCATAGTTTCTGTTGAGAAATCAGCTGACAATCTTATGGGTGCTCCCTTGTAGGTAACTAACTTTTTCTGCTTCTTTTAATATTCTCTCTTTATCTTTTGCTCTTGGTATTTTAATTATGATGTGTCTTGGTGTGGTCCTTTTTGAATTCCTTTTGTTTGGAGTTCTGTGCACTTCCTGGACTTGTAAGTTTATTTCTTTCACCAGGTGAGGGAAGTTTTCAGTCTTTATTTCTTCAAATAGGTTTTCAGTATCTTGCTCTCTCTCTCTCTCTTTCCGGCATCCCTATAATTCTGATGTTGGTACGCTTGAAGTTTTCTCAGAAGCTCCTTACACTATCTTCATATTTTTGGATTGTTTTTCTTTTGGCTTTTTCAGTTGAGTGTTTTCTGCTTCTTTGTATTTCAAATCTTTGACTTGATTCTTACGATCCTCTAGTCTGCTGTTAGATCTCTGTGTAATATTTTTTTTATTTCAGTCAGTGTATGCTTAATTTATAGTTGGTCCTTTTTGATACCCTCAAGGGTCTCACTAAATTTATTGGTCTTTTCTAGGAAATTGTAAAAATGTATAACCGTGGTTTTGAACTCTACATCCAGTCATTTGCTTTCCTGCATTTCTTTCATTTGTGATCTGTTCCTTTGTCTCTGTATTTTAGTTGCTTCCCTGGTTGATAGAATGGCTTTGTGTGCTAGGTGTCCTATAGGGCCCATTGGCTCAGCCTCCCCAGTTATCTGAGGTGGACACTTTTGTTGCTCCCCTTTGTGGGCTGTGTGCACAGTCTTGTTGTAGTTAAGCCTTGATTGTTGTTGGTATCAGTGGGAGGAATTGACCTCCAGGCCAGTTGGCTATGTGGATTAGCTATGTCTTTGCTGGGAGAACTTCTATGCTGGAGATACCCTTATGGGACAGGATTTGCAAAAGCTGCTCTGCTCAGCTTGGATGGGATGGAGTCTCAGGGTGGAACAAACAGCATTGGTTTCTCATCAATCCTGCTCTAATAGGCCCCTGTGTCTCAGTATCCCATGGTAATTGCTGCAAGCACCTCTGAGAGAATGTTGCCCTCGAGTTGTGCCCACTGCCAGACAGTCCAGTTTCTCCCTGAATGTGTCTGGGTTCCCAAAGTCACGCCCGGAACTGGAGTTCAGTGTATTCGGGAGCTTTTGTCTTTCTCCTGCTTGAGAAAGCCAGCTGCATAGCCCACCTTCTCTGCTCATGTGCACTGAGGTACCTCTGCAATCCGTAGTTCCTCTGAGTTTCAGTGTGCTTTTCTCTTTCTTGTCAGTCCAGTTTCACCCCATATGAGTCTGGGTTCCCAGAGTCTCACCCAGAACTAGAGTTCAGCGCAGTCAGTAGCTTTTGTCTCCCTCCCACTTGAGAAAGCCAGCCATGCACTCAGTTGCCAGTTCTTTCCTCACGTGCACATTTCAGTCCCTCTGCCTTTTGCATCTCCTCTGAGTCTCAGTTTGCTTTTCTTGTTCCTTCTAGTTGTAGAATTTCCACTCAGCCAGCTTTTCTGTGGTTCTGGATGATATCCGTTTTATCTTTTAGTTGTAGTTCTCAAATTGTTGTTCCAGGCAGCAGTCTAGGTGTTTACCTATGCCGCCATCTTGGTTTCCCATAAGAGAATTTTAATAGTGATATCAGCTGGGGTTTTGTGATTAAGAAGAGGGATTTTTATTTTTTACTTTATTTAGTTGTATACTATTGGTATGTATCTTCCATTTCCTTTTAAATAAATAACTGTAGAATTTAAAGGGCTAGTTAACTAAATCAGAGATTTTTTTATTGTTTAATATTTTTTATTGATTTCAGGGAGGAGGGAAGAGGGAGAAACATCAATGATGAGAAAGTATCATTAATCACCTTCTTCCTCCTGCACACCCCCCACTGAGGATCAAGCCCACAACTCAAGCATGTGCCCTGACCAGAAATTGAACCATGACCTCCTGGTTCATAAGTTGGTGATCACACACTGAGAGCTGGGAAGAGAATATATTATTTAATCCTTATTGTTGAAAATATTACATATATCCCCTTTTTTCTCCCATTTCTCAACCCAAGCCTTCACGACCAGTGGTTGCTAACCTTTTGGACCTCACAAACCACCAGTTGCTGGCCACCATTATTATCTGTGTCCATGTCCATGGATTATGCATATATGCATACAAGTTCTTTTGTTGATCTCTTACTATCCACCCTCACCTTCCCTCTGAGATTTGAACGTCTGTTCCATGCTTCTGTGTCTCTGGATCTATTGTTTTAATTGATTTCAGGGAGAAAAGGAGAGGGAGAGAGAGAGACATCAATGATGAGAAAGAATCATTGATTGGCTGCCTCCTGCACACCCCACATTGGGGACCAAGCCTGCGACCCAGGCATGGGCCCTTGAATGGAATCGAACCAGAGACCCTTCAATTCACAAACTGATGTTCTATCCACTGAGCCAAACCAGGTAGGGCTTTGATTCTATTTTGTTCATCAGGTTACTACTTTGTCAAATATTAATTGAGCATAATGGCTTAGGTTGATTTCTAGGTTCTCTGTTGTATTCCATTGGTCTATATGGCTGTTCTTATGCCAGTTCCAGGCTGTTTTGAGTACAGTGGCTTTGTAGTATAACATATCTAGTATTGTGATCCCTCTAACTTTGTTCTTTCTCAAGATTGCTATGGCTATTTGGTGTTTTTTGTTGTTGTTGTTGTTGTAGTTCCATATAAATTTTTGGAGCAATTTGTGAAATATGCCATTGGTAATTTAATAGGAATTGCATTGAATCTATAGATTGCTTTAGGTGTATGGACATTTTAATAATGTACATTCTACCAATCCATGAACATAGTATATTCTTCCACTTGTTTTTATTTTCCTCTCTCTTTTTTTTCAACGTCCTTTATTGTTTTCAGAGTACAAGTCTTTTACTTTCTTGATTAAGTTTGTTTCTAGGTATCTTAATATTTTTGTTACAATGTTAAATGGGATTGTTTGTTTAGTTTCTGCTTTTTGAGAATTCATTATTGATGTGTAAAAATGCCATCAATTTCTGGGTGTTAATTTTGAATCCTGTTAAATTGCTGAATTTCTTTATTAAATGGAGTAGTTTTTTTGGTGAAGTCTTTAGAGAGTTATTTATTTATTTACTTATTTGGTCTTTTTTTTTTTTTTTTTTTAATAATTGAGGGAGAGAGATAGAAACATTAATGTGGGGATCATTGATCGGCTGCCTCCTGCATGCCCCATACTGAGGATTGAGCTCACAACCCAGACATGTGCCTTGACCAAGAATTGAAGTGGGACCTCCAGATTCATAGGTCGATGCTCAACCACTAAGCCATGCTAGACAGGCAATAGGGTTTTCTATGTATAAAATCATGTCATCTGCAAATAATGAGAGCTTTACTTCCTCCTTTCCAAGTTGGATACCTTCTATTTCTTCTTCTTGTCTGATCACTGTGTCAAACATTTCTAGTACTGTGTTGAATAAGAGTAATGAAAGTGAACATTCCTATCTTTTTCCAGTTTTTATGGGAAATGGTTTTAGTTTTTGCCCGTTGAGTATGATGTTGGCTTTAGGTTTGTCATTTATGGCCTTTATTATGCTGAGGTCTGATCCCTTTATTCCCACTTTGCTGAGAGTTTTTATCAAAAATGGTTGCTGGGCCCTTACTGGTTTGGCTCCGTGGATAGAGTATTGGCCTGTAGACTGAAGGGTCCTAGGTTCGATTCTGGTCACGGGCATGTGCCTTGGTTGCGGACAGATCCCTGGAGGGGGAAGGGGTGTACAGGAGGCAGCTGATCGAGGTTTCTCTCTTACTGATGTTTCTAAGTCTCTCTCCCTCTCTATAAAAAAATCAATTAAAATATATATTTTTTTAAAAATGGTTGTTGGATTTTGTTGAATGCACTGCATGATGCTGATACTGTTACATTTCATGCTGTCCCACAGCTCTCCTAAACTGTCCTCCTGTTCTTTAATTGTGTTTTCTTTTTGGTTCTTTGCTTCAGTGATTTTGTTTTTCTACCCTGTCTTCTAATTCAGTGATCCAATCCTCAGCTTTCTCTAATCTGCTGTTTTTTCCTATTCATGTATTCTTTATTTCTGCTCTGTCATTCTTCAGTTCTGACTGGTTGTTTTTGTAGTTTTTATGTATTTTTTCATGCTATTGAGCATCCTTATAATCATTACTCTGAACTCTATATCTGATAAATTGCTAATCTTCAATTCATTTAGTTTGTCTTCTAGAGAATTGTCTAGTTCCTTCATTTGGGGCTTATTTGTCTCTAAATTTTAGCTGCCTGTTTGGGTTTGTTTCTATAAATTAAGTAGATCTGCTTACAACCCCCACTCTTGCTATGGTGGCCTTTTAGGTGATCTGTGGGACCCAAAGGCATAGTCTCCCTGATCACCAGGCCTGGATGCTGTAATAATATCCTTTGTGCATGTTGTGTTGGCCTTCACTGTTGTAATAGAGTTTTGATTGCTATTGACTTGTTTTTGCATGGGCTTGATGGTCAGGCAGGCTCATTCCCCAACACAGTGTGCAGGCTGCTGTACAGGTGCTGATCACAAGAATCTGAATTCACCTCAGTAAGGCTTGGAGTCTGCTAATATCTCCCTGAGGATATAGTGCTTGTGAAGCCTATTTGGTCCTGTTTTGATGTTGTCTGAAACTGTCCACTGGGCTTATTATTGGTTTGGGTGCCTTTTTGGAGTGTCTCTGTTTCAGGGCAATGCCAGATGCTGTTTGTGACTGGCCCTGAGTACTCTGTTTGGAGCTATCAGTGATTCACAGCTTGTGGCTCCCTCTGCTAAGGCTGGATGCTTGTGGAAAGAACCAAGCTGCGCAACAAGGTCTGCTCTCTTTAGCCTCAGGCCCAGAAGCAGATCAGGCAAAGAAAGACTCAAAGCACCCAGAGATCTGCCTCTTCCTACAGGCTGATTGTTAGTCTCAGTCACTTAGTGAGCCTTAGGCTGCAGAGCTCAGCAGAGCCGTAAACTCCACATGGTAGGCAAAGGGTTTCTAATAGTTGGGGCAATTTCTCTCCTCACTCCATTCCCCAAAGCTACTTTGAATGGAAAAGCTTTCCTAAGAATGGTGCTTTCTGCAACATGGGGGAATGCTTCAGCACAGGGGTTCCAGGTGGCTCTCTTCTCAGCTCTCTCTCCAGACCCACCAATCCCAGATTCTTCTCATGCAGCTTTAGTCAGTCCACTCTGCCCTCCCTCTGCCAGAGCCCAAGGTGAGTGACTAAAACCCGTATTTAGTGCATTAGCTCTTTAAGGAGGTGCCTATATTTACCATCTCTCTCTCTCTGCAGGACAGAACCCCCAGTGCTTTTCACAGTCAGATGTTATGTGGCCACCTTTCTCAGTTCTGTTATTCTGGGTTGGGGAGTCTAGCTGGGTGTTTAAACCTCAAACTTCTCACTGGGAGCCCCCCACTGCTGAAATATCCCTCCCAAATTTCAGCTGCAGCCTCTTTGGGTTTGTTTCTGTGCCCTCTTGTGCTTCATCATTTCCTACCACTCTTGTTATTGGCCTGCTCTCTTAAGTCCTTGGTTATAAGTGTTCTCTCCAGCTAGTTATCAGTTGGTTATTCAAGTTGATTTTTTCTATATTTTAGTTGAAATTCCAGTTTTGTCCTTGGGAAATATCATTGTATCTTGCAATCTTTCTTTAATTTCTTTAAAATGCACTTTTCCTGTGTTAGGGGGCTCTGGGTTGTTACAGGGGTCTGGATCCAGAGGCCTGCGCACTAAGGGTCTAGCCCTGCAGGGGCTCCAGCATGTGTGCACCCAGGGTGGAGAGGCTCAGCAACACTTTTTTCTTACAACACACTTAAAAGAGTTTTTACTATTAAAACTAGTGACATTTAAGCTTCAGGGTTCTTCACTTTCATGAGTTCCTAAGATTTCTAGAACTTGTTGTGAATTATAGTGTTCTGAGTGAACAAGAGAAGCCAGGTTGCAATCAGTATTTCTGATAAATTACTAAGAGATTGCAAAAGAAGAAAGCCCTCAAAACTATAGCAAAACCTGGATCAATTTCCTAACATTCCTGTCATCTCTTATTTCACACACTGATTTTGGAGAGGGGATCTGAGGAAAGGTGGCTGAGAAATTATAGTTTAAGGCAAGATGTCAGTCAGAAGACCCTAAAAGGGGCCTAATTTGGCAGTAGTTGGTAAGTCATTAGATATTAATACAAACTGGGTAAAAAATAGAATATTTAGAGTATAAGAAATATGGGGAAAACACCAAAATAAAACTATAGAAACTTTGAAAATATTGTTTTGATTACTATAGTTATATTTGTTGATATCTATATGCATTTTAATATTTTCAAGTTAGGGCAGTTTTATAGCCTTAGCATTGAAATTTTATTTTATAAATGCAGAAAATACTCTTGGCTGAAACTCCTTAATAGACTATTCTTATTCTTGCTTTCAGGCGCCTGATCACAGATTCAAAGGTTAAATTAAAGTATCAACATTTAATAACAAATAGCTTTGTCGAGGTAAGTGATTCCTCTTAACAGTTTCTCTTTTAATTAGAGTAATTCTTTTTTATAATAGAAATTAATTTTGTTTAAAATCTTTATTGTTGAGTGTTATAGATGTCTCCTCCTTTTTCCTTCCATTGCCCCGCTCTACCCAAATCCCGCTCCCACCCTAAGCTTTCACCATGCTGTTACCTGTGTCCATGGATTACGCATATATGCATATAAGTGATTTTTCTTTTTTAAATTTAAATTCTTTATTGTTTAAAGTATTTACATCAATCTCCTTTTCCCCCCATTGACCTCTCCCAGGCCACTTCCACTCCCCCAAACTGCAGCACATGCCCTCACCCCCCTAACTGGTTATGCTCATATACATGCAAACAAGTTCTTTGGTTGATCTTTTATCCCTCACCCTTTGCCTTTCCTCATAGGTTGGACAATCTGTCTGTTCAATGCTTCTATGTGTATTTTTGTTCATCAGTTTTTATGTTATGCATTGTATTCCACAAATGAGTGAGATCGTGTGATATTTATCTCAGGATTGTGACAAATCAATAAGTAGATATCTCTTTATAGATCTTCAGCTTTGATAATAAAATTATTTTTATAATATTCTTCCTTTATAACTCTTGATCCCTAGCAAAGAATTATGGCTGATAATTAATGGTCCTGTTTAATCATGTTTGGTATTCTAACTCTGCTTTGTTTTAGCTTCCATTACCAATAAGCTTTGTTAATAATGAATGCTGTGATTTTATCAAATATCTCTTTTTATCACGACAGAGGTCTGCAAACTATGACCTGCTTTTTTTTTTTAAATAAAAATATAGTTGACCATACTAATTTGTCCTATATAACTTTTTTTAATATGTTTTTATTGATTTCAGAGAGAGAGAGAAACAAGAAATCATTGATTGGCTGCTTCCTGCACCCCTCCCATTGGGGACTGAGCCCGCAACCCAAGCATGTGCCCTGACCAGTAATCGAACCATGACCTCCTGGTTTATAGGTCAGTGGTCAATAACTGAGTCACACCAGCTGCGCTGTTTTATACTGTTTTTGTGCTGCAGTGGCAGAGTTGAATATTTGCAAGAGAGGCCATTATTAACCCACAAAGCCAAAAATATTTACTTTCTGGATTTTTATGGAAGAAGTCTGTCAGCCCTGCTATAGGATCTTCAGTATAACTTGGTATTTTTAACTCTTTCTAGACTTTAATTACTCTATAGTGATTTTTATTTCTATCAGTGATTAAACTGAAGCAGATCCTACAGAAAACGGTGTATTTTAGAAATAGTAATTTTTTATTTTGAAATTGTCGGTAAACTTCAAGTCTGTTGCAGAGGATTTTTCCATGCTTCCTTCATAACAAAAATGCTTGAGAAGCTCTATTTTCTTTTGAATAACTAAGATGTGATCTGTACCACAGTTTAGAAACTGCCTTTTGTTCTAAGAAGAGCTTTTTATGGTCAAAGGGAGAAATTTCATATGTATCCCTTTGCTTGTTTCAAACTATTCTGTGTCATCTAAATGCTGTTCCTGAGCTGGAGAATTCCTGCATCTTTGTAAATTGCCTTGAAATAGAACCATACTAGTAAACAAATTAATACTTTTTAATGGTCCCATAATGAGTAATGCTAAAGTTTCTCACAGGTATTTTGAAGATAGAAAAAGAAGTATGTCATATGTTTTATAAAACCAGCTCTTCAAAGGGATCTATAATCTTAGGGGAAAAAATAGTGCATCATTTATTTATGCCTCAGGTTATTTGATTTTAGGAATTTAGCAACTTGACTACAGTGTTCCATTTTATTTATTCATTCTTTCCTCATTAAGTTGTATACTTTTATAATAAACTGGTAATCTAGTAAGTAAAAAAAAAAAGAAGAAGAAAGAAAAACAGTGCTGCATCCAAAAAGCATTGCTGTAGAAGACTTAGTACTCAGTTGGTGGCGGGTTTTTATATGCTTATGTCACCATCAGCCTCATTGTCCCTTATGCTAGGGAACTAATATAAGTAATTGCTTGGTATGCTAGCAAATCTTGTATCAGAATTTAATTTGTTATTTTTATTTTCTAACTGTTTCAGTGCAATAGACTGTTAAAATGGTGTCCTGCCCCAGATTGCCACCATGTTGTTAAAGTCCAATATCCTGATGCTAAACCTGTTCGCTGCAAATGTGGGCGCCAGTTTTGGTAAGCAAGGGATTTCTTAAATTGGATTAGTGGACATAGCTTTTCTATTTATTCTTAGAAGTAAAATAGAGAATAAAATTTTACCTGAGGAAGAAGGGAAATGGGTATTATTGGTTTAAAATAGTGTGTATTTCTTTCAAATAACATTAAGATATAAAAGTCACTCCTCTTTCCTTATTGATCTAATTTTTATGTATATTTTCTGATGGTAAAAAGTGCCGTTATAATCTCATTTTCTTGTGTGTTCCAATGGAACTTAAATGGGAGCAAGCTTATAGACCTGGGACAAGAATTCAGTTATTTACATTTCTGATTGCTTATTTTGTCAAATTATGTTTGGTTCCTTTATGGCTCTTGCTCTGTTTTAAAGTTCTCTCTTAGGAATAAAATACACAGTCCAGACTTTTTAAAAAATCTCCTTTGCTCTGGCAAGTTTAATTACTCCTAAGAAGAATTGTTCAGGTAAATTTGAAAAGGTAGAACATGGTTTGATTAGATGTGCTTTTTAACAAATAAGAGTTTTCCTAATAAGAGTTCAGGTAAATTTGAAAAGGTAGAACATGGTTTGATTAGATGTGCTTTTTAACAAATAAGAGTTTTCCTATGGCTCCTCTGGCCCCAGCTTTCTTCATAACCTGGGTTCTTTGAGTTCTATTGCATACCCTTCAGCCTTTGGATTCTAGATTCAATTTACCAGGGAATTCCCAGTTATTACACATATTAGAGAACTAAGATGACTTTCCATTCCTTTGTGGATCTGTTGAAATGAGAAGCCAGTCAAGCCAAGGGACTCTAGAGCTAGCAAATAGATACTTTTTTTGGTATTGCAAACCATTCTCTTTTTTTTTGTCCAAATATCTATAAAATTAGACACTAATATTAAATATTCCCAAAAATAGCAGGTAAATTTACAGGCATTAAATAGGTGTAAAATATATGCTGTTTTGGTAATTATTAAATATACCTTATTATTTTTAGCTTACCAGGTAGATGGGGTGAATTCTGATTCCATACCTACTTTGAAATATATTTTTAGTGTGAAATACCTTGAATACAGACTAATGTATAGAGAATAAGAGCAATGAATACTTATGTAACTACAACCCAGCTTAATCAAAATCAATATTTGGTTTTTAATAAGAAATAAAACATGACAGACACATTTGAACCCCTTTGGCTCCCTTCTCTATCCCATTCCCCATCTTTCCTAGACATAACCATTATCTTGACTTCAGTTAAATGAATAGCAATTTGTTTCTGTTATTTGCAAAGGATTTTTGGCTTCCCTAAATTACTTTATTAGCCATTCCCTGGTTATATTTTCATAAAATTTGTGTTTATTCTTAATTTATACTTTTTTCCAAATGTATATACCATTTGCCTAGGAAACAAAAGGCATTAATAATTAGTATATTCTTAGAGAATATTTAGTCACACTCTTTTATTTTATACCTTATTTGGTACAGTTTATCTCTGCTGGACTGATGTTCATTTGGATCATGCAAATAGTGGCCTGTTTGCTTCCCATATATTGCTTATGGTGCATTAGTACTAAGTTACATATTACCTTACAAAGCCAAACTTTTATTCTTTATTTAGGGTGTTAAATAATACAATATATGCTATTGAAGCATGGTTGACATTTAAGTTGAGTTCAATGAAAATTATTTCAATTAGAGAATGACTGTACCAAGGAGCCATCTTAAAAACTATCAGAAAAATACAAATAATCTGATTCTTTAACAGTTTCATAGCTGTTTAGATAGTTATTTGTTACAAAATTATCACTTAAGCATGTCTTCATGCTTATAGTTATTCTTCATTCACACACACACACAACACTCTGATCCTAATATTAAATTCTAAATAATTTATTGTAGAATAAAATAGACATGTTTCCTGCCCTTGTATTCACCAGTCACTGGAAACTGGTGAAAATATCGAGGAACTTTAGAGCACAGAGTGGTTTGTTTGCTTCCATACTTTACAGTAGGTGGGACTTAATTCTTTTAATTCTTATGTCACTTAACAGTTTTAACTGTGGAGAAAATTGGCATGATCCTGTTAAATGTAAGGTAAGTTTGGCATTTTCATTTTTAAATAACATAGAACACTTCTAAGACTTGTTTACTGAAAACTTCAGCCCACAATTTTGTTATGTATCCAGTAATAGATAAAAAGTTTTATTTTGCCCTTTTTAAAAAATATATATTTTATTGATTTTTTTACAGAGAGGAAGGGAGAGGGATAGAGAGTTAGAAACATCAATGAAAGGGAAACACTGATCAGTTGCCTCCTGCACACCTCCTACTGGGGATGTGCCCGCAACCAAGGTACATGCCCTTGACCAGAATCGAACCTGGGACCTTTCAGTCCGCAGGCCAACCCTCTATCCACTGAGCTGAACTGGTTAGGGTTGTCCTTTTTATTTCAAATCATCATTACAAGTATTCAGAGCATTCCTTAGGAATAAGTCAACTCCTGATATTATCAGGATAATGATAGTTAAGGCACCTCCCTCCATAGACTTGTATTTGGCTAAGGGGAATGGCACACCTTGGAGCTGAAATTCTAATCAAGCTCTAGGTTCTCCATTCTATTCAGCTAGAGAAAGTCCTCCTTTGGTTCAATTTTTATATACTTGATATTAAAACTACAGGATTTCCTTGGTTTAAAAGGAGGTAAACCCAGTAATAATCTTGTCCTTTGGGTTTTATATTTAAGTTTGACTGAATTTGTGTTGAAGTAATTTACTATTAAGTCTTTTGTTGTAACCTAACAGTTGTTCTGTGTTTTTTTTCCCAAACAGTGGTTGAAGAAGTGGATTAAAAAGTGTGATGATGACAGTGAAACCTCTAATTGGATTGCAGCCAACACAAAGGTTGGTATTTTCCTTCAATAAACTTGTAGTAATGAACTCATAAGGACAGGTACATCAGCATTAGCAAAAAAAAAACAGTAAGTTTACCTGGTTAAGCTTACCTTGTTTTGGCTTTTTCTTAATTACTGTTTTTCTTTTGTTTTGTTTTATCCAGAATGATTGCCTATTAATTTTTTTATTTTAGTTTTGAATTTATTTTATTGAATACTATAGTGTAATATGCACAGGACTCTACTTTAAAATTGTTTTACCCTGACATTTGCTATATTGCTTTTTCATATTGTTCTTGGCTTACTTTTAGTATGCAAATGTATTGTAGAGTTTACTCCACCTAGCTTGTTTTTATTAGGCTAATTTACATTTCTGCTTTTAAAAATCCCCAGGGTTTAATTTAAGGGGTTATTTCTTTTAGAACAGCATTCAGTCAGAGTAACTGAATAACTATTATGTAACATTTTTAACATGTTAAACTTATATAATACAACTTATTACAAGACCTGACTCTTAAGAAATACAAATCTAGATGTAATACGAGTATTCCTTGATTTTTATATGTGGTGTGTGTTTTGTTTTATTTGTAAGTGCATTGCTCAGGATACTGTTTTCAAAATTCAGTCTCTTTATGACTCTGAACTACTCTAGACAAAAGTCTTACAAATGCAAGTAATCTTGAACACCCTTGTTTCCTATCACTAAGTATTGAACAAGCATTTGAACTCCAACTGTGTACCAGCCAATCTCTGAATAGAAAAAAAATCAATCTTATATCCCATCCAAATAGGAAGTGATTTAGATGATAAATGAGAAGGTTATTAATGGGCTGTTCATTTTTAGTATTGCCTTTCAAATGTGAAGATGATGCTTTAATCAGTGTTTCCTAACTGGTGGTCCGAAAGGTTGGCAGCAGCTGCTTTAAATAATACTGAGTTGTTTAGCCTGTGTTAGTTATAGCTTTGCACAGTTTCATCACCCAATCACAGGACAATAAGAGTAAAGAATGCTTAAATGATGAAGGCTAACACATGATTTTATAACAATAATACCCTCTTCTACCCCCCAAAATTAAAAATGCATATTTATTTGTCTCTCAGAAAGCATTAGCAGTGAAACAAGTCCTTTCACATGGTACAATGCCCACATTTTTGAGGACTGTATGGTTGACATATTTTTGTGCTCTCTAAAACCATCATGATAATGATAAGTATAATGGTTTTCATGAGTGCATTGCTGAAAACCTTACTGTAGTGTCAGGAAGTGTGGTTACTTTTGTTATTTTAAAAAATTACCTAGCTTGCCTCATTTTTTAAAATTGAGGATTTCTCCACCAGCTATATTCATTAAAGCCCCAGAATCCTTAAATATTCTTTGTAAAACTAGTTTTAAGAATAGAACAGCTATCTTTTCATTAAATAATTTGCTTATAAATTCTCACCCACTTTTTACATCTAGAAAAATCACAAATACTCTAAACCCCCAAAATGTTTAAAGGAATGAATATAGGTTTGAATATGTTTGACTGATTAGAAGATAGATTATTGAGGAAGAATAGTAATCCTACATAATAAAAGGCTAATATGCAAATTGACCAAATGGCAGAATGATTGGTCACTGTGACACACACTCACCACCAGGGGGCAGGGGTACTCGACACAGTCTCTCCTGTCTCCATGGTAGCGCTAAGGATGTCCCAGAGGTCCTGGATTGGGAGAGGGCACAGGCCAGGCTGAGGGACACACATACACACACCCCTGAGTGCACGAATTTTATGCACCGAGTCTCTAGTTTATAATGAGACAGTTACCTACTTGGTAGGTTTTTGTTTGTTTTTTAATATGTTTTTATTGATTTCCGAAAAGAATGAAGAGGGAGAGCGAGATAGAAACATCAGTGATGAGGGAGAATTATTGATTGGCTGCCTTCTGCACGCCCCCTATTACTAAATATCAAGCCCAAAATCCAGACATGTGTACAGACCAGGAATAGAACCATAACCTCCTGGTTCATAGGTTGATGCTCAGCCACTGAGCCGTATTTGGCTGGGCTCAACTTGGTAGTTTTGAGATGAGGGTGAAGAGGTGTTGTTTTTCTTGAGAAGTTTCAGAAACATTTATTATCAGCTCCTTAAACAAATATGCAGATTGTTGATGGTATCCTAACATATTGAAAACTTCATACTATTTGGTTAATTATAACAAAGATAAGTAGAGTGAAACATATTTTAAGCCTGGAACTTGCTTCTTTGAGAAATGTAAAATTTCTTATGTGTGTGATTTCAAAATTTTGATTTAACCCATTGTACACCATAAGCGTCTGTAGATGCGAGCAGTGGACCTTCCCCACACACCATGCCATGCGCTTCTATAAAACAAAATGTTTGACCTAAGTGGCAGCCCTGACCAACTTTAAAATCATTTTTCGTAAGAATTTTAGCTGAAAATACTTAGGAACATCCGAATTGTGAGTAATATTTTTATAATATTCATTGCAAAATGATTTTCTTAATTAAATTCAAAATACCGTGGCGTGTGGGGATGGTTTTTGTTTTTGGATGCATAGTAGTTAATTGGTTAAAATGTATGATTAAAAATTGCCATATTGACTTATTTCAAATAACTGTAGTTTATGGGCAGTGTAGTCTGTTTCACAAAGGCTGAATTGTACAAATAATATAATGAGTACTACTTCTGCCTTGTAGTAATTACAGACATCAAACAAATAAATACAGCAAAAACACAACCTTTATATCTTTTTCTTTTAAATAATGGGTGTTTGATTTTTCTAGATTTTTTTAAAAGACAAAAACAGTAGGCCTGCAGGTTAATAATTTTGCCTCACTAGCAAAAAAGAAAATTATATAGACTCGAGGGGAAAAGTCATGACCTGTGTAGTACAGTTAAATGGACCATAATGAGAAAAATTTAAAGCAAGAATATTTGGCAGTGCCCTAACCGGTTTGGCTCAGTGGATAGAGTCGGCCTGTGGACTCAAGGGTCCCAGGTTCGATTCCAGTCAAGGGCGTGTATCTTGGTTGCGGGCACATCCCCAGTAGGGAGTGTGTAGGAGGCAGCTGATCAATGTTTCTCTTTCATCGAAGTTCCTAACTCTCTATCCCTCTTCCTTTCTCTCTGTAAAAAATCAATAAAATATATTTAAAAAGAATATTTGGCAGAAGGAAGTTGGGAACCTTAGTAGCCACAAAAAGAATTTACCAGTTCCACTTGAGGCCAAATTGCTTGCGTGTGAATTCTTACTCTATCATTTGCTACCTTTGTGACCTTGGACTAGTTTCTTGTTTTCTCTCCCTTAGTTTATTCATCTGAAAAATAGAAATAAGAATAGTACTACACTAAGGATTATAAATTAATGCATATAAAACACTAAGAACAATGTGATATACAAGAAGTACTCAATAATTATTTTTAGATGACACTAGAGAGAGAACTATATTTACATGAACAAATTTTTATATTCTATAAAACTATTATTACTGTCTATGGCTAAAAGTACTTTAAAAATATTTTGTCCGCCAACCCAACTAAAATCCTTAAATTCTCCGGTATCTTAATAGCCAGTAATAATGATAACAGCTCATTTTCAATAGTGCTTATTAATTATTCTAAGTGCTTTACAAGTATTAATCACAGTAAATGTGATATCAAAAATAAACTAAATCTAGAACAGACTTCTTCTCAGTGGTAGTAATACAACCTAGTGTAGCATTGACACCAACTTTATAGTTTCTCTTCATAGGAATGTCCCAAATGCCATGTCACAATTGAGAAGGATGGCGGTTGTAATCACATGGTCTGTCGTAACCAGAACTGTAAAGCAGAGTTTTGCTGGGTGTGTCTTGGCCCTTGGGAACCACATGGATCTGCCTGGTAGGTTGGGGAAATGAAGGGAAGGATATGTTCACATAAATATGTGATAAATGCGTATTATGAATAAGGTTTCTACCTCATGGAAATTACCATCTAACTTGGGAGCTAGCTAAATGAATATAGTGTGTGATTAATGTTAGAAGTAGTTCAAGATATCCAGAGAGAAGGATTAATTAGGCATATTTCACAGATGATTGAGATGTATTTTAAGAAGGACTAAGTTCATTTGGTTGAAAAAGTGATAGGAAAACGTTCAGGGCAAAAGGAGCAGCATGAACAAAGGTAGAATGATGTGAACGTGCATGATTTATTCAGAGAAGAGTTGCATTGTCTGATATGTCTCTCTCTAGACAAGACGGCAAAATCCAGCATGCAGGTGTGTTTTACTTACCCTGTCAAAAAGTTTGTCCCAAATTTGACAAATTACCCAATGCATTTCAGATTTTTAGCTTCTTTTTGAAACATAGGCACTGGCCTGCCCTTCTATTTGGCAGCAATCACCTATAATTGATGGCTAGCCTTTCCTTTTCAGTTATGTTTCCCCAAAACTGAAGCTTAATGGCATTTGCATTTATTATGATGGCACTAATCACATTTCACTAGAAATATATGCCTTTGCTCCATACATATCAATTTTTTAAATATATTTTTATTGATTTGGGGAGAGAGAGGGAGAAAGATAGAAACATCAGTGATGAGAATCATTGATCATTTTCCTCCTACACACCCACTACTGGGGATCGAGCCCACAACCTGGGCATGTGCCCTTGACCAGAATCGAACCTGAGACCTTTCAGTCCACAGGCCGCCACTCTGTCCACTGAGCCACGCCAGCTAGGGCCCATGCATATTTCTTACTCATTTGGAGAAATTAGTCTGAGCAAGTTAGACTGAGAATGCCTTCAATTTTGAGAAAAATAGCAGTTAGTACATCTTTTGGTAAGAGTGAAAATATTTGAGTGTCATAATATTTAAATGACCTCTTTTACTGATTTGAGTTATCTGCCTATCCCCTGTTGGCCTTTGAGTTTGTGGCCCCTCATAAGTTGTGGGGAATAGGAGAAGAAATGTAGACTGGGGCTAAAGTAGATTGGACACTATCAGAAGGATTTTAGAGGCATGATATGATCAGGTCTGTTACTTAGATGAGAAAGCTCCCTCTGTTATGTTCTTACTTAACATTGTCTCATGATTGTGGCTGCTTTATAAAGGGTAGATGGGAGGGGAATAAATTGTAGATTTAAGTCCAGATGACAAAGATATGAACTTCAAACAATGGCAAGTCTTCTCTATTCCTTTTATTGGAACTTTCATTAGTTTCATTAACTAGAAGAATAGTGTGAGGAGGGATTACTTGTCTGAAATTAATTCCAAGCCAGGTAAAAATTAATTGGAAATAAAGAAAGTGATTTTGCTACTGTCAGAGCCATGAAAGGGTGCTTGGGTTTTCATCAGCCAGGTACTCTGGATTTTAGGAGGCAAACTAGGGTTAGAATATTCAGAAACTAATAAATTCACTCTAGTATATTTTTAAAAGCCTAATGAAGGGGAGGGGGAATGTGGAAGAAGAGTTATTAAAGAGATGTATTTTTATGTGTAAGGTAATCTCTGATCACAACTTAAATTTTAAATGAGCTGTATTGAAAACTAAAAAGGGTACAAAACAAATAGATACCAAAGAATAAACAATGGCCTGGATCAGAAATATAGTTTGGACAATATCAGAAGGATTTTAAGGGTATGATATGATCAGATCTGTTATTTAGATGAGAAGGCTCTTTGTTATGTTCTTATATACATTGTCTCATAATTGTGGCTGCTTTGTAGAGGATGGATAGGAAAGGAATAAATTATAGGTTCAAGTCCCAATGACAAAGATATGAACTTAAGACAATGCCTTTTATCATGGCTAGGTTTACAAGTGATTCATGCTCTACTTTCTTGTTTCAATCTGAAAATGCCTCAGAATCTTCAAAATAATATTCCAAGAGTACTATCAGTTTTCTACGTTAGAAGTATAGATTATTCCTATTTGCTTTTCTGCTTTAAAATCTTTAGTAATGTTGGCAGAGTAAAGCCCAGAATGAATTGAGACTTATAAATATCTAAAAAAATAAATAAATAAAAGGAAAAATTTTAAGGATTATCAGATTCTAAGAAGAAGAGGTGTTAATATTTGCTTAGTAGAGGGCAAGAAGGGGTGATCTTAGGACTAAATTGGGTAATTATTGGTAAGAGAAGATTATAACCCAAGCTGGGGGAAATTAATAAATTTCCTGACCTAGGTAAATTGTGGGCTGGGTATTTTAAAAACTTGAAGATGAGCTCAGTGAGACATTGTTGGTATGAATAATTTTGGAAAATAGATATCAAAGATTGGAAGCAGACAACATATATAATTCAAGTTTCCAAATTTTGTGTCTTGACAAACTACATATGAGTCACATAACTTTAATTTTTCTCTTCTGTTAAATCCCAGAATCCAATGGTATTAGCATGATGGGTTAGGGAATGTTTTACAGATCTCAGTAAGATAATTTCATTGTAAACTGAGAAGTTTGTGGCCTGGGCTGTGAATATAGAGAGGGATGGATATTTCGGATTAATTGAATGATATCTTGGAGTATAGATAATGGATTTCTAAGTCTAATGGAATGCTTTATTGGTTTGCTGAAAGGCTTTGTCCTTATCTGTTTTGTTTTGTGGTTTTTTTCTTCTACATAAACTGTATACTACTTTTCTGATCAGTTTCATTGATGATATCTAAAACTAATCTTTCATTTGGGATAACATAAAAGAGATGTTAAATATATAGGTCATCAAAACCCTGAAGAACTTGACAAGCTGGAATAATGATTCAGTTTAACAAGATTTTCTTTAGTTTTACAAAGATCACTGTTAAAAGTTTCTGGACACATGACAACTATATGTGAACAATATACTCACTTAAGAGCATGGGCCTCATTTGGCATACAATGCATGAGTTTAATTCCCAGCTCTGAAACTGTATTTTTGCAACTTTAGTTTTTTACCTATCTTCTCAAAACCAGTTCTTCATCTATTCAGTGAGAATAATAATAATACACATTTTATAAGATGGTTGAAAGAATTAAATATGATAGTACATTTAAAGTTCTTAGTAAATATATTGTATGTTGCAAGCACTCAATAAATACCAGCAGCTTTCATAAATAAGCTCCCATAAAAGAAGAGGTAGAGAGTAAGCAGACAAGGGAAGTGTCTGTCTTATTCATCTCCACTGACTTCTCTTTCCCCCAGCTCCTCACTTTATATATCATTCAGTTTTCAGTGATGCTTATAAATTATAATAACATATACAGCAAATAGCAATAGCATCTATTACTGTTGTAGTCCATCAACTATTAGTCTATAATAGAGAAGAGAAGAAGGTGAGTAGTAACTCTGGAAAAATTGGAAATATTTGGCCTAAATAATAGCCTAGGACAGTGGTCGGCAAACTCATTAGTCAACAGAGCCGAATAGCAACAGTACAACAATTGAAATTTCTTTTGAGAGCCAAATTTTTTAAACTTAAACTTTTTCTAACGCCACTTCTTCAAAATAGACTCACCCAGACTGTGGTATTTTGTGGAAGAGCCACACTCAAGGGGCCAAAAGGGCGCATGCACGAGCCACAGTTTCCTGATCACTGGCCTAGGAGATGAGATGATCCCTTTCTTCAGAAATTGAGTTAGAAGTTCAAATTTTAGTCAGTAAATGGAAGTTCTAGAATGACAGCATTTTCTAATGATTATAGGTGAGCTGATTTGGAATGGACTACCTCAGAAAGTAGGAAATTCCCTATTACTAGACAAAAGACTGATATTCTATTACAAGGAGAATTCAAGTACTAGGTCTGGATTAGATTTAAAACACTGAGCACCTTTCAGTATAGTAAGTATCATTATAATGATAGAATCCTGGGTATTTTAGCACCTCAGTTTATCTGTATCTGTATAAAACAGAATATTGGTTCCAAATAACCTCTAAATTCAGACTACAATTCTGTTCCTTTTTTATTTATGGAATCTTCTTACTTTAAGGTACAACTGTAACCGCTATAATGAGGATGATGCAAAGGCAGCAAGAGATGCACAGGAGGTAAGTACATTTATTTTGGGGTAACAGTTTAATAGGATATGCATTTATGTTTATTAAGGAATAAATTAGCACGAGTTTTCAAGTTTGAAAGATTCATGGGAATATATTCCAGTAAATACTGAGTATCTATGTACATTTAGAAAGGGAAACTTGCCAAAACCAGTTTGGCTCAGTGGATAGAACGTCGGCCTGTGGACTGAAAGGTCCCAGGTTCAAACCTGGGTTGCGGGCACATCCCCAATAGGGGGCGTGCAGGAGGCAGCTGATCGATGTCTCTTTCTCATCAATGTTTCTAGCTCTCTATTCCTCTCCCTTCCTCTCTGTAAGAAATCAATAAAATATATTTAGAAAGAAAGAAAGAAAGGGAAACTTACCCAAAATGATTATCAGAAGCATTTCTATATATAGGTGTGTCTGCTTTCTTTTAATCTAGACATTCCAGGCTTCAGTAGTCATGGTGTCAAGATTTTCCCTCCCAAGCAAGGAGACTAGAGAACAGTAATTGTCCAATAGTCTGCTGCTATTTATATGGAGTCCCACTTATTTTTAATTTGTTGTTGGTTTTGTTTTTCTGGGGTTTTTTTGGTTTTTTCTTAACCTCATTAAGAAGCTCTGTTGGAATGGATTGCCTCGGGAGATGGGGAATTACCTATCACAGGATGGGGGACACAACCACTATTATAGAAGAATTCAAATAATTTGGGTGTAGATTTATATCCAACAACATTTTGAGTTCCTTTCAGCCTGTGATTCTCTCATAATTACAGACTCCTGGCATTCCTTACATGCCATCCATCCCATATTGGAATTCCCAAGTTGTCCCCAAAATATTTCCAAATGGTTTTCCATGCAAGAATATAAGCCAGAACATGCCCTGTTGCTTCTTACTTCACTTTTTAAAAATAATTTTTATTGATTTCAGAGAGGAGGGCAGAGGGAGAGATAGAAACATCAGTGATGAGAGAGAATCATTGATTGGCTGCCTCCTACATGTCCCCTATTGGGGATCAGGTCCAAAACTTGGGATTGTGCCCTCACCTGGAACCTTGGCCTCCTGGTTCATAAATCAAAGCTCAGCAACTTAGCCACACAGGCCAGGCTCTTGTTTTACTTTTTAAACATTTTTTAAACATTTATTTACAATTAAAAAATACCATAAATACAGCAGAGAGAGGGTGTGTGTGTGTGTGTGTGTGTGTGTGTGTGTGTAACCTAATCTGTCCTATTTTTAGCAGTGAAACTTCTATGTCCTTTCTTTTGTTTTTTGAGACTGGAAAATTCTATTTTGTATTTATAAATGACAAGGGACCCAGTGCACAAAATTTGTGCGGGAGGGTGGGGGGTATCCCTCAGCCCAGTCTGCTCCCTCTCCAATCTGGGACCCCTCGAGGGATGTCCAACTGTCCATTTAGGCCTGATCCCGGTAGGCCTGGGCAGGTAGGATTGGGCCTAAATGGGCAGTTGGACATCCCTCTCACAATCCAGAACTACTGGTTCCCAACCACTCACCTGCCTGCCTTCCTGAATGCCCCTCACCACTTCTGCCTGCCAGCCTGATCACTGCCTAACCACACCCCTGATGGCCCTCGCCTACAGGCCTGGGTCCCCCCCAACTACCCTTCCCTGTAGGCCCCATCACCCCCAACTTCCCTCCTCTGCTGGCCTGGTCACTCCTAACTGCCCTACCCTGCAGGCTTGATCACCCTCACCTGTCCTCCCTTGCAGATCTGGTCCCTCCCATCTACTCCCCCTCCCGCCCCCTGCTGGCCATCTTGTGTCCATGGGGGCAGTCATCTTGTGTGTTGGAGTGATGGTCAATCTGCATGTTACTCTTTTATTAGATAGGATAGAGGTCTGGTGCATGGTTGGGGGCTAGTTGGTTTGCCCAGAAGGGTGTCTCAGATCAGGGTGGGGTGGCCTTGGCGAGGGGTCTGTGATAGTTTGCAGCCTGGCCACATCCCCTGGTAACCCAAGCGGAGGCCTGGTATCTGGGGTTTATTTATCTTCTATAATTGAAACTTTGTAGCCTTCAGCGGAGCCAAGCCTCTTGCTCCCTCTGTGGCCACAGCCATTTTTATTGAGATTTATTTATCTTCTATAATTGAAACTTTGTAGCTTTGAGCGTGTGGAAAGCTTGGCTTCCTCCATTGCCAGGGAAACCCAAGCCTCCAGCTCTCTCCTTGGCCGCAGCCATCATGGTTGGGTTAATTTGCATATTCTCTCCTAATTGGCTGGTGGGTATAGCAGAGTGATGGTTAATTTGCATGTTACTCTTTTATTAGATAGGATAAGTAGTGATTCATATACTTTCACAATATTTGTGGTACTTTTAAGGGGGAAAATACCTGCAAATTTCAATACTGACTTAGTTTATATTCATTGTAATTTTACTTAAATATGTTAAACATAAAACCATCTATAGCCCTGGCCAGTTTGGCTCAGTAGATAGAGTGTTGGCTCAAGGGTCCCAGGTTCAATTTCGGTCAAGGGCATGTACCTTGGTTGCAGGCACATCCCTGGTAGGAGGCATGCAGGAGGCAGCTGATTGATAGTTCTCTCTCATCGGTGTTTTTGCTCTCTGTCCCTCTCCCTTGCTCTCTGTAAAAAATCAATAAAATGTACTTTAAAAAAAATAAATCTGTAAACCCTTATGCTTTTATACAACTAAACCAAGTTAAAATTAATTTGAAAGATGTTGTTTGCTAAAATTAAATTACCATTGATAGCCCTAGATGGTGTGGCTCAGTTGATTGGGCATTTTCCAGTATATCAAAAGGTTTCCAATTTGATTCCCAGTCATGGCACATGCCTGGGTTGCTGGCTCAATCCCCAAGTAGGGAGAGGGTTGGAGGGGCATATAAAAGGCATCTGATCAATATTTCCCACTCACATTGATGTTTTTCTCTCTTCTTCTCTCTAAAAATTGGAGGGGAAATTTTTACTGTTGATGGTTAAGAATAGTTTATTATATTTGAATAAGTGTATTGTGAATCAGTAAATCAAAAATTAAGAACAAAGAGCTCATAACTTAAGCCAATTATTATCCTCAAATTTTATAATAGAATAGTACAGGAAGACTATAAAGAAAATAGGATTTTTTGTGTATGTGATAAAAACTTAAAGTATCTTAGGAACACAGATTTAACTTTATTTACAAAAATAGCAGCTGGATGTGTCTAAGCATTCAGATTTTCTTGTTTATTTTCCAAAATATTTTCATATCGCTGATTGGTTTTCTCAATCTAGATTCTGTTGTTTGATTTAAAAGTTGGTTTTATTGCCTGGTCAGCTTGGCTCAGTGGTTGAACATCGACCTATGAACCAGGAGGTTATGGTTCGATTTCTTGTCAGGTCACATACTCAGGTTGCAGGCTCAATCCCATTGTAGGGTATGCAGGAGGCAGCCGATCAATGATTCTCTCTCATCATTGATGTTTTCTTCCTCTCTGAAAGCAACAAAAATATGTGTATATTTTTTAAAATTGGTTTTATTTGCAGTGATGGTATGGATTTTCTTTCATGTTAAGTTTTAGACCTAATAAGCTGTTTAAGAATTGTTGGTCGTATTAAATCAAGTCCTATACGTTTTAATATGGCAATTTAGGTTTTCTGTTTCATCTTGGGAATTTGACAGGCTTGAAAATGTTAGTGCTTTGGGGTAGGTCAGTGGTCACAAACTTATTGATCAACAGAGCCAAATATCAACAGTACAGCAATTGAAATTTCTTGTGAGAACCAAATTTTTTAAACTTAAACTTCTAACGCCACTTCTTCAAAATAGACTCGCCCAGGCCGTGGTAATTTGTGGAAGAGCCACACTCAAGGGGCCAAAGAGCCGCATGTGGCTCGCGAGCCGCAGTTTGCCGACCACGGGAGTAGGTAAAATGCCAGGCAAATTATTTTTCATGTATATATTTTTACATATAGTTGCTGTAATTTTTATATTAAGATATATAATAACAATATTTTTAATAATGATTGGATGTAGTTGGCATAATTTTCCAGTGTGTAAGCATTGGTTTTGATACTTACCTGACTCTTGAAGTAACATGGCTTGTATAGATTTTTTTTGAGATGTTTCAATGTTGTATGATACTAGATCATGTTAATTAGCTTTAAGGCATGAAGAGAGGAAGAGAGAGAACATGATGGTAAAAGAAAAGAAATATGTATCTGGTATGAAACTCATAGTGGTAGCATTTAATAGCTATTTATTATAATCATTTTCATATTAAATGTACATAATAAGATTACTTTTTATTATTTATTTTAAAATATATTTTTATTGATTTTAAAGAAGAAAGGAGAAGGAGAGAGATAGAAACATCAATGATGAGAAAGAACCATTGATCAGCTGCCTCCTATATCACCCCCACCCCGGGGTTCAGGGGGATCGAGCCTGCAACCCAGGCATATGCCCTCAAACTATGACTTCCTGGTTCATAGATCAAGGCTCAACCTATGTAAATTATTTTAAGTACAGTGTAAATTATTTTTGCAGTGTGATAAATAATATAAAGCAAATCTAGACCAGATATTACATTGTTTCTTTGGTACTACTACATCTGATTGAACATTTTTTTATTGTAACTGCAATACCAATTGTATATATATTTTTATATATTATAGCATATTATGTTTAAATTATACTATATATAGTTTGAAAGCAATACTTTGTTAATATCATCACCACTCCAGTGTTCAAATGTCCCATTTATTTCATAATTTTTTTAATAGTTGCTTCAAATCAGAATCCACACAGATCCACAAAATAGATTTGATTGTTATCTCTTGAGTCTCCTCTAATCTTTAAATCCTCCCTCCCTCACTTTCTTCTTTCCTTCCTTTCTTTGTCTCTCTCTCTCTCTCCTTGCCATTATTTGTAGGGGAAACTACGTTATTTTGCCTTATAGAATTTTCCATATTTTGTTTTTGCTGATTGCAGCTCTCTGGTGTCATTTAATAGGTTCTTCTATCCCTGTATTTCCTGACAGTGATGGTTAATTCCAGATACTTGAATTCAGTCTCAGTTTGGGGAGGAAGGTGGTATGGAAAGGACATAAAACTCTTCACTGTTTTAAAGTGTATCAGGAGCTACAAGGTGTCTGGTTGCTTCTCTGTTTTCTAATTTTTTTTTAAAAAAAAATGATATTAGACAGAGAAACATCAATTTGTTGTTCCACTTATTTATGTATTCATTGGTTGATTCTGACCAGGATGAACCCGCTATTTTGATAGGGATGACACTTGCCAACTGAGCTACCTGTCCAGGGATGCTTCTTTGTTTTCTGCATCAAAATATTGATGCTTCTTGATTATTTTATATTTTATCACACACTGTAAAACAATGATATTCCATAGAATTTTTTATAAGATGAAAATGTGCTTTATTACCACTGTCCATTTCAGTAGCCACTGACCATGTGTGGCTATTGAGTAGTAAAGAACTGAATTTTTTTTGCCCTAGCTGGTTTGGCTCAATGGATAGAGTGTCAGCCAATCAATGATTCTCTCACATCATCGATGTTTCTATCTTTCTCCCTCTCTCTTCCTCTCTGAAATCAATAAAATATATATATTTTTTTAAATAACTGAATTTTTAATTTGAATTTAAATAGTCACGTTTCTAGTGGCTGCCATATTAGAAAGTACAGCTATGAGACATTCAAAGCAGTATTAAAAAACAAAGCTAGCAGTAAATGCCTGTTTTCCTGATTTAACCAAAATCCTATACTCTCATCAGTAAATGTGATTATCAGCTTTTGTTTATATATAATACATTTGTCATAATTATGTAACCTTAATTTTTCTTATGTGCCAGCGATCTAGGGCAGCCCTGCAGAGGTACCTGTTCTATTGTAATCGCTATATGAACCACATGCAGAGTCTACGCTTTGAGCACAAATTGTATGCTCAGGTGAAGCAGAAAATGGAAGAGATGCAACAGCACAACATGTCCTGGATTGAGGTGCAGTTCCTGAAGAAGGCAGTCGATGTCCTCTGCCAGTGTCGTGCCACACTCATGTACACTTATGTCTTCGCTTTCTACCTCAAAAAGAATAACCAGTCCATTATTTTTGAGGTAAGAATACTGAGTGGGAAAAGGACCCAACCTTGTGTCATAGGACTATTTGATCTTTCATAGATAAAGATATAGAAAGTTTTAAAGGTTTCCTCTCTGCTCAAAAAGTGTAGGTTAAAAATGTATTTATTTGGAAAGCACAAAAAAATTAAATTTATCCTAAACTACATGCAAATTGATGTGTGTTAGCCACCAAGCTCTTAATTGTGCAGTCTTGAGTCAGCACTGAACTTGAATCTTGACTTCATTACTTACTAGCTTTGTTGACTTGGAGCAGATTACTTCACTTCTATATTTGTTTTAAAACGGAAGTAACACTTTTCTAAGATGTTATATATAAGGTTTAAGTGAGATAACCCATGTAGATTACTTATACAGCACCTCGTATGTCATAGTTCTCAATAAAAGCCTTTTTTCAAGCAAAACTAATATGTGGTATTAGAAGTTAATAAGGTGGTTATGTAATGACTTAAGGAGGCTTTAAACAGTAAAAGAATTTCAAGAAGGTATGTTCATTTCAAATTGATGCAAGAGACATTGGTATTGTTAGATGACTAAACAGTAACACTGACTAGCAGATGGGAATTTATTTATTTATTAAATGTATTTTATTGATTTTTTACAGAGAGGAAGGAAGAGGGATAGAGAGTTAGAAACATCAGTGTGAGAGAAACATCAATCAGCTGCCTCCTGCATACCTCCTACTGGAGATGTGCCCTCAACCAACGTACATGCCCTTGACCGGAATCAAACCTGGGACCTTTCAATCCTCAGGCTGATGTTCTATCCACTGAGCCAGACTGGTTAGGGCAGCAGATGGAAATTTAGATGGGTAAATGTATAGAACTAGCTAGTTCTATACATTTACCCATGAAATTATTTTTTTCTAAAATTTACTTCTAGGTAGAATGACAGGATTGAATCAGATGATTTCTGATGTCCTTAGGAATTTTTTTAAAATTAAATCTTTATTATTCAGATTATTACATTTGTTTCTCTTTTTCCTCTCCATAGCACCCCTCCACCCAGCTCCCACGCTTCCCTCTGCCCTTAACTCCCTACCATTGATCTCATCCATAGGTGTATGATTTTTGTCCACCCCTCACCCCTTTCCCCCTGAGAATTATCAGTCCACTCCCTTTCTGTGCTCCTGATTCTATTATATTCACCAATTTATTCTGTTGATCAAATTTTTTAATTCACTTAATTTTTAGATTCACTTGTTGATATATATGTATTTGTTGTTCATAATTTTTTGGCTTTTACCTTTTTCTTCTTCCTCTTCTAAAAGAGTACCTTTCAGCATTTCATATAATATTGGTTTGGAGTTGATGGACTCCTTTAGCTTTTTCTTCTCTGTGAAGCTCTTTATCTGCCCTTCAATTCTGAATGATAGCTTTGCTGGATAGATTATTCTTGGTTATAGGATCTTGCTATTCATCACGTTGAATATTTCTTGCCACTCCCGTCTGGCCTGCATCGTTTCTGTTGAGAAATCAGCTGACAGTCGTATGGGTGCTCCCTTGTAGGTAATGAACTGTTTTTCTCTTGCTGCTTTTAATATTCTCTCTTTGTCTTTTGCTCTTGGTATTTTAATTATGATGTGTCTTGGTGTGGTCCTCTTTGGATTCCTTTTATATGGGGTTCTGTGTGCTTCCTGGACTTGTAACTCTATTTCTTTTACCAGATGTGGGAAGTTTTCAGTCATTATTTCTTTAAATAGGTTTCCAGTATCTTGCTCTCTCTCTTCTTCTGGCATACCCACAATTCGGATGTTGGTACGCTTGAAGCTGTCCCAGAGGCTCCTTAAATTATCTTCACATTTTTGGATTCTTTTCTCTTCTTGCTTTTCCAGTTGAGTGTTTTCTGCTTCTTTATATTTCAAATTTTTGACTTGATTCTTGCCTTCCTCTAGTCTGCTGTTAGGAATCTGTATAATATTTTATATTTCAGTCAGTGTCTCTAGTTGGTCCTTTTGCATCTCCTCTTGGGACTTGATAAATTTATCCATCTTTTCTAGCATATTCTTGAAAAACCTTATAAGCCTGTTTTTGAACTCTATATCCAGTCGTTTGTTTTCCTCCATTTCTTTTGTTTGTGATCCCTTCCCTTGTCTCAGCATTTTCACTATGCTGGGGAAACTTCTGTGTTGAATTCAGCCTTATGATACCAGACTTGCAAAACCAAAGAAGCCTCTGTTGAGCTTGGGAGGGGTGGAGTCTCAGGGCTTAAGGGACCGCCTTGCCTTCCAGTCGGCCCCGCCCTCCACGGCCCCTGAATCTCACGTGACTGGGTAATCGCTGGAGCGGTCCTTGTGTGTGCGTACCCACAGTGACTCTAGACCGCTGCCTTTCCAGCTCCCCTGCGCACCAGGACCACACGATTCTAGGTCTCCAGGGTTTCGCCCGAAACAGGGGCTTAGTGGAGTCAGAAGTGGCACAGTTGGGAGGGTCTGTCTCCCGCCCACTCTCGAAAGCCAGCGGCACAATCAGCAATCTGTCCTCTTCGTAGTGCAGTGCGCGCCACCAGCCCTCTGATCTTTTGCAACTCCCCTAAATTTCCGTGCACTTCTCCCTTTTCACAGTTCAAACTCCCCCCGTATGAGTTTTGGCTGGATCTGGGGTTTAGTGTTGTAAGATAAGGGGTTCAATGCCGTTGGGAGTCTCCGTTTCCCTCCGCCAGAGAAAGCCAGCCAGGTACTCCGGCACCCACTCTCTCAGCGCACATGTCTCCGTACCTCAGCTTTTTGCAGCTCCTCTGGGTTTCTGTGAGCCCCTCTCTTTCCTTCTAGCTATAGAACTTACACTAAGCCAGCTTTCCTGTGTTTCTGGATGATGTCCGTTCTGTCTTTTAGTTGTAGTTTTGAAATTTTTGTGCGAGGCAGCAGTGTAGGTGTTTACCTATGCCGCCATCTTGGATTCTCCAGGAATTTTTAACATATTGCTTTAAAATGAGTTCCCCAAACTGGGAATCATGGCTTTTAAAAATTATCTTTATTATTATTATTATTATTAGAAATAGTTTATTGTGTCTTTACATTTAAACCTGAAAATATGCTACTAAAAACAGGTGCTTAGTTCCAAGTCTTCAGTAATAAGAGATATTTTAATCTTCCATACAGCATTCTCTTATAAGAAGTAGGTGCAGCCAAACATAAGCGTGAATGGGTTTTTATTTATTCCTCAAGTTCCCCTTTTAGTTTTAGCAAATAGCAGTTCTCAGAACTAGAAGATCTCTAGAGACTTTTAAGTAATTTCAAATCATCCTTGATACTCTTTCAAAGGTAATGGGTAAATCTTTAATTCTTTTAAAATTTAACAAATTGTCTTTGTAAAGATAGAACAAGTTTTTAGAGGTAAAAGCAATAAAGAGTTTTACAGATGCAGTTAAAATCACCTGTGAAAGTTACGGAATCTGTGTTGAAAGCAGTCAGTAGGCAAGGAAGCAGCTAAGATGGTTTATTTTTCAGCTTTTATTTATTTTCCTTTTAATTCTTTATTATATAAAGCATTACCTATGTCCCTTTTCCTCTCCATTGACTTCTCCCCAAGCAAATGCCCTCACCCCTGTAGTGTCTGTGTCCATTGGTTATGCTTATATGCATGCATACAAGTCCTTTGGTTAACCTCTTACCATTACCACTCCTGCTTTCCCTCTGAGATTTGACGGTCTGTTCAATGCTTCTCTGTCTCTGGATCTATTTCTTTTCGTCAGTTTATGTTGTTCATTATATTCCACAAATGAGTGAGGTCATGTGATATTTATCCTTCTCCAACTGGCTTATTAGCATAATGTTCTCCAGGTCCATTCATGCTGTTGTGAATGGTAAGAGTTCTTTCTTAAATGTTTTCCTCCTTTTGCAGAATAACCAAGCAGATCTAGAGAATGCCACAGAGGTGCTTTCAGGCTACCTTGAACGAGATATTTCCCAAGATTCTCTACAGGATATAAAGCAGAAAGTACAAGATAAGTACAGGTGAGATTTTTTAAATAGTTTTTGAGCAAAAGATTCTGCCATTAGTAGTCTGGTATGCCTTGATGGTGAAGTTAGGTGATAGTGAAAGTAAGTTTAGTTTCCAGTGTAACTAAGCTGCTGTTATGTTTCTCATAGATTATGTCTGTCCTTTGGGCAACAAATTGCAGATAGTGCTAGTTAAATGTAGCAGAGGAAATCAGCCATGTACCCTGCAGCAGATCTGGCTTCTTCCTTTCAACTTTATTTATTTGCTGCCCTGCAAGGAAAAGTTTAAAAAGGGCAATTGGCCCTTAGGATGACTGGTGAGACTAGGATGTTGGTCATATAGCCTGGGGATCCTGAGGATCATGGCTGTTGACAAGGGAACTACCAGGCTTTCTTTATAGAGTTTTTATTAGATTTTTTTTCCCTAAAGGAGAGATTTACTTTGTCCCAGGTGTAGATGGTATTTAATGATATGCTACTCGTAAGCTAAACATATAAAATGTTTGCTTTCTTCACATAGAGGTTCTCCCCTCCCCACCCCCACCCCAAAAAAACTGCCAAAGTTGTTTCCTGGCAAATAGCAGTATCTTTTTTTTTTCAATTATTGATTTCAGAGAGGAAGGGAGAGGGAGAGAGAGATAGAAACATCATTGATGAGAGAGAATCATTGATCAGGCTCCTGCAACCCAGGCATGTGCCCTTGACCGGAATCAAACCTGGGGCCCTTGATGCTCTATCCACTGAGCCAAACCAGCTAGGGCTAGCAGTATCTTTTTTTTTAAGTTTTATCTTTTATTTAAGCAAACCCTGTTCATTGTTTTTGTGCATTTGAAATGCATATACATATTATTGATTTTTTAAAAAGAGTAAGGGAGAGGAGTAGACAGTTAGAAACATTGATAAAAGAGAAACATTGGTCAGCTGCCTCCTTCACACCCCCTACAGGGGATGTGCCTGTAATCAAGGTACATACCCTTGACTAGAATCGAACCTGGGACCCTTCAGTCTACTGTCAAACACTCTGTCTATTGAGAAAAACCAGCCAGGGCTAGCAGTATCTTGTTAATAGTAGTAGAAACCTTTGGGAATTTGGAGGTTTATTCCTAAATAATATTTTTAGCCTACTACATTGTGCTTATGGCAATTTCACAGTTAACAAAGATTTTATAGGTCTGAAAAAATAACTCTTGAAATTATTTTTTCCTGAAATTTACTTCTAGGTAGAATGACAGGATTGAATCAGATGATTTCAGATGTCCTTAGGAATTTTTAACATATTATTGCTTTAAAATGAATTTCCCAAACTGGGAATCATGGCTTTTAAAAATTACCTTTATTATTATTATTGTTGTTGTTGTTGTTGTTGTTGTTATTATTATTAGAAATAGTTTATTGTGTCTTTACATTTAGACCTGAAAATGTGCTACTAAAAACAGGTGCTTAGTTCCAAGTCTTGATAATATGTAGGGGTGGCCTAAAGAATAAGTAAATGCTTTTTTCATTGTTGTTTAAATTATTGGAAGCTGACAACATTTTCTTTTCCTTTGATTATAGATATTGTGAGAGTCGACGAAGGGTTTTGTTACAGCATGTGCATGAAGGCTATGAAAAAGATCTGTGGGAGTACATTGAGGACTGAGAATGGCCCTGCATAAAATGAACTCTGAAAACTTTACCATCTAGAGTGTTCATGCAATTTAAACAAAACAAACACAAACTAGAGGCACTAAGCCCATTCTGACACTGCTGGTCTGTAGTATCAGAATTCTGTTTTGTTAACGGAAAATTTAAGTAAATTATATTGTAATAAAAAAAGGTAGATAAACCATTGTACAACAGTATTCTAGGCCGCCAACAAACGTGTGACAACCACACTGAAAGCCCTCGAACTTTAACGTGTAGCTTCATTCTAAAAGCTGACTCCTTTTTCTTTCTTTTTTTCCTGAGTGTATTATAGTTAAAATTTGCCACTGCTTTTCATGCCCAGCCTGGTCTTTTTGTTGTACTTTGGTAAAGAACCTCTTCCTTTTCATCCCCTACACATACAAATACATTCACACTCTGAGACTGATGCTCTTTTTCTCATACCCCAAAGTAATGAGTGAATGATGATTAGTTCCTTGTAAAGAAAATTCTTGGGGTGGGAAGGGGATAGCAACAGGAGGGATTAAACAACAACAAAAAACTTTGTATATGACTTTTAAAACAAGAGGACAACACAGTATTTTTCAAATTTGTATATAGCGCATATGCATGGACAAAGCAAGCGTGGCACGTGTTTGCATAATGTTTAATTACAAAAAATATTTATTCTTTAAAAATCTTCAAAATTATGTCTATTTGCTGTGCTTTTTAAAATTTCTTTCTTCT
>JAAGEH010000032.1:34945161-34961799 GCA_011751065.1 Lasiurus cinereus
TGTGTGTGTGTGTGTGTGTGTGTGTTTTACATTCTAGCTCCCAAGTTTTCTTTTCTTTCTTTTTTTTTTTTTGTCAGTGGTTTAGAGGAGTGGGGAAGTATTTCTCTCAGCTCTTGTATGTGCCCTAACCTTACCTTAGTCTTTTGAAGATTAATGCCTACAATACCTAGGGATGGGTCTCTCAGCTCTCCTGTCCCTTCTTAGCTTTCATGAATGCCTCAGATGGATTTCTCAGCATTCCTGCCTTGCCTTCTCAATTTGAAAGGATATCTAGCCCTTGGGAGAGGCTCCACTCACTTCACAGGTGATCTGTCTCAACTCATCTGTTACCCACCCCCTTTCCACTTCTGATCTATTGCCTCACTGTATTTGGTTACAATCCAAAAGGTAGGATTTGTGGATGGGTGGGTGGGTGCAGGCTTTTTCTGTGGATTTGGATCCTCTAGATTATAATGTCATGCCAGCCTTAATGAGGCTGTTAAATTTCAATGGGTTTCTCTTTCAGCTAGAACTTTGAGTAGCCATCGGTCTCTTCTAGCCTATGAAGGACTATTCAGCATTTCTGGAGATTGGTTCATTTAGGTTTTTTTATATCCTCAGTTTTCTGATTTATTTTTTTTTTCTAGCCAATCTGACCTTTGTTTGCTAGAGTAGGAGTTATATATATATATAATTTTTATTTATTTTTTCATCCAAATCAGCCATAGCCTGTTTGGCTCAGTGGATAGAGTGTGGACCCATGGATTGAAAGGTCCGGGGTTTGATTCTGGTCAAGGACACATACCTCAGTTGCAGGCTCAATCCCTGCCCTGGTCGGAGAACATGCTGGAGGCAACAAATAGATGTGTCTCTCTCACATCAATGTTTCTTTCTCTGTCTCTCCCCCTTCCCTTCTAATCTCTCTAAAAATAAATGGAAAAATATAGTTAACAAAAAATTAATTTAAAACATAGCAAATCAGAAATGAATTTTCAGAATGGGAATTTAAAAATGGTTTCTTTAACAATTTTAACAATTAGTTTTTTAAATTAAAATACATGGATAATAAGAAAAGTTAAATTTGATAATATATTAAACTATGAAAAGCAAGTAACTTCAGTCTAGGTCCCCTACTCATTTCTACTCCCTCTACAGAGATATTATTACCAATTTCTTCTCAAAATTTTATTTGTGAACATGTGAATATCTATCTCCCTCCTAATTTTTTCAAGACAAAAACAAACACACTGTATATTCTGTATTTTGATTTTCTCATATAACTTTCACAATCTTGAAAAATCTTTTAAGGACTACAGAACATGTTTTAGGATATATGTACTTTGTTTTATTTAAATAACCCCCAATGTTTTTTCTCACAAACAATGCAGTAGGTATGTCTTTGCCCACATTCACTGTTGAATATATCTATAGTATCAGGAATATTTTAAGTGGTTCATGAAGGTCCCTAGAGCTTCATGTTACTTTTTAAATTCTACCCAAGATGTTGGCTGGACTCTCAGGAGTTGGTGGTATGGGTTTTTGGAAGGGCAGGCAAAAAGTGCTAGGGAGTTGCCTGACAGGTGTATCAGAACAGAGCTGGCTATAGACCCTGTCAGACTACGAATGATATATTAAAATATTTAAAATGTCAGAACTTGCCGAAACCGGTTTGGCTCTGTGGATGGAGCGTCGGCCTGCGAACTGAGAGGTCCCAGGTTCGATTTCAGTTGGGGGCATGTACCTTGCTTGCGGGCACAACTCCATTAGGGGGCGTGCAGGAGGCAGCTGATCGATGTCTCTCTCATCGATGTTTATGACTTTTTATCCTCCTCCCTTCCTCTCTGTAAAAAGTCAATAAATATATTTTAAAATGTCAGAACTCAAAGGTGACTTCTCTATATAGATATTGAGGATGTTAAAAAGTTACTAATGCCTAATTCCTCTCATGCTTTCTCAGCTCCTACTATGGCGGGGGTGGGGAGAGATAATTACCATTTTATTTGGTATGCCTTATTCAGCTGTGTGACTCGAATGATCCTGATAAACAGCAAGCTTACTTCTAAAGAGGTTTTCTAGGGCAAATGAAGGCTGATGTGTCACACAAGAAACATTGTCTATGTCATTCTGGGATTTTTCTGTGAAAATGTTATTTTTTAGGAGATTTTTCTAGTTACCTATATAATTAAAGCACATTGTTTGGTTATTGCAATTTGAGAAGCCAACATGCTTTCTTATGAAGAAGAAGAAAAAAAAGCCATTGCACAGAAAGTGCTCTATCTTTCTCTTAAAATCTGGGGTCAAGGGACAGATTTTAAAACATATAGTAATAATAACAACAACAGCAGCAGCAGCAGCATCTATTTAATAATATAGGCATAAACAATGTCATTTACTCCCTACAGGATCCCTTTCAGGGAGATTTTTTATATTGAAAAACATGCTCATAAGCTGTCCACCAACACCTTCCCTAAGGCTCCCCATTTCAGTAATTGACTGTACTGTACTGTCTTTAAATATGTTTCTTTTTTATTTCAGAGAGATAAAGAGGGATAGAGAGAGAGAAACATTGATGAGAGAGAGTCATTGATCGGCTGCCTCCTGATTGTCCCCAACCAGGGACTGAGAATGCAAACTGGGCATGTGTCCTGAGCAGGAATCAAACTGGTGATCTCCTGGTTCAAAGGTCAGTGCTCAACCACTGAGCCTCACTGGCCGCGCCATACAATTGTTTTGAAAATTAGAAATCTGGTAGTATTTTTGTAATATCGATCTCCTTTTCCTTCACTCCCCATATCTAATTCTTCACTAGAGAAGGTTTATTTTACCTCCTAAATTTCTTGAGAATCTGTTCACTCTCCCCCCATCTTTGTAGTCCAAGTAAATTAAACTGTTTCATCATCTCATTA
Organism: Lasiurus cinereus; assembly: GCA_011751065.1. Lineage (NCBI taxonomy): Eukaryota > Metazoa > Chordata > Mammalia > Chiroptera > Vespertilionidae > Lasiurus > Lasiurus cinereus. The sequence continues at coordinate 34,948,047 of JAAGEH010000032.1, forward strand.
GTAGTATTCTTTAGTCTCCCCTAGATTATCAATTCTTATCTTCTTCTCAATTCATTCTTTACTTATTCTTTAACACAAACTCTTTAAGTATTCTTTCTGACCATGTCATTCCTTGATCAAAATTCTCTAGTCCCTTCCCAATGTCCTTGGAATAAAATTGCAGGTCTCTGTGGATCTGCACAAGTAGTCTTCCTTACCTCTCTGCCTACTGCCACCAACACTTTCCCCCATATGTCTTTTAAGTCTTTCTGTGCTGCAAATTGGCCAGAATTTTCCATCCTCAGGATCTTTGCACAAGCTCTCCCTTTGCCTTAGAATTCTTTCCTGGCTTGCTAACTTTCTCAGCCTTCATCCCCAAACTAATACTTTATCTTTTAGGTCTCATTTTAAGCATCTCTTACCCAGGGAAGTTTCCCTGTACAAAGAAGTCTAGGTTGAATCTCCCTGTTTATTATCTGTTACTACTCTATATTTTTCCTTCTTTAGTATTTACCATTGTAATTATATAGTTACTAGAGGCCCAATGCATGAAAATTCATGCATGAGTAGGCCTTCCTTTCCCTGGCTGTCAGTACTGGCTTCCCTTCCACACTTGGGACCCCAGCTTCCCTTCTCTGGCTGCCCAAAGGCACCCAGGATCCCAGCTGGCTTTCCTCAAGCCCTAGCTTTATCAGGAAGGACATCTGGAATGATGTCCAGTCTAATTAGCATGTTACCCTTTTATTATTATAGATGATGTTCTTTTAATTTTTCTCTATTATTATTTTTCTCTTTTTAAAATTTATTATTGTTGGAAGAGGTAATACATCCATAAAAATTCAAATTGTACACCAAGTATAAAGCCTTTTCCTTCCCTCTCCCTCTACTACCCAGTTCTCCTTACAAGTACTGTATTTTCCGGCGTATTAGACGACAGGGCATATAAGACGACCCCCAACTTTTTCAGTTAAAATATAGAGTTTGGGATATATCTAACCTATAAGATGACACCCGGCATATAAGACGACCCCCAACTTTTGAGAAGATTTTCCTGGGTTAAAAAGTCGTCTTATACGCCAGAAAATACGGGAACCACTTCTAGCTTTAAATATCCTTCCAGAGATATTTTCTAAGAACAGACATGATTATATATATAATATTGTTCTTTTATGAACACAAATACTAATACATTTATCTGTACTTTGTTTTTACCTGTTACTATCTTGACAATTCTTCTATACCAGTATGTGTATAGTTGCCTCTTTCTTTTTCATGTACCATATAGTATGGGCTTATGATAATTTATTTAACCTCAATTATTGAGCATCTGGGTTGTTTTTAGGCTTTGTTTATTACGAGCAATCTGCACTGAATAACTTTGTATGTAATGCCATTTCCCACATTTTTACCTGTAGAATAAATTCTTAAAATTGAGCTAATTGAGTTAAAGAATATGTGTGTTCTTAATTTTGGTAATTGCCAACTGCACTCAATGAAGGATGCACCAATTAGCCTCAGATGATGAATGCATGCTTCCTCACAACTATGCCAGTGAAAATTTTTGTCCTTTATCAATGTATGAGGCAGAAAGTATCTCTTGGAAACTTTAATTTGCATGTTTCTTCCTTGCAAAGTTTTATTTTCATATGCTTAACCATTTGTGTTTCTTATTTAGTGAACTGTTTCTTCATAAACTTTGCTTTTGTTATTATTTAATGTCTGACTCCCTCACTTCTCTCTAAAGGTTTGTTCTTCAGGTACAGGGATCCTGTTAGGTTTTGTCTATCACATAGTGGCTGGAATGAATGATGTTCAAGAAATGACTGACTTGCTCTGGCCAGTGTGGCTCAGTTGGTTGGGTGTCTTCCTGTGTACTGAAATATCACCAGTTTGATTACCAGTTGGGGCACATGCCCCAATTGTGGGCTTGATCCCCTAAGGGGTTTGCAGGGGGTAGTCCATTGATGTTTTGCTCTCACATCAACATTCACTTTCCCCCTCTCTCTCTCTTCTCTGAAAATCAATAAAAATATTAAAAAGAAAGAAAAAGAAATGACTGGCTCCCATCATGCAACAGTAAAATCTAGAACTTCATATCTGACTCTAAAGCCCACCCATATTTGCGATCATCCAGTGGAAAGACCAAGCATTTAATTCATTATACTAGAGGTCAGATAGGCAATGTAAAATGGCTGAAGAGTGTTGGAAGTGAGGACTGACAAAAAGGTGAACAAAGGCCTATCTGTAGTTTTCAGATTTACTTTACTACCTTGGAGGAATGGAGGCCCATTATTAGATCTTTATTTATCCTGAGGCCAGATTTCTGGCTTTCTTGTGAAATCTGACTTTTGTCCATGTAAAAATCCCCAAAGTTGTAGAAAATTTTTATAAATATTTAAAAGAATACACTTAGAAGCAAGATCTCAACAGAGAGAAAATTCTCAGAATGACAGTTTGCAGCTTCTTTTATGCATTTGGAATTAAGAAGGAAAGGGAAATTACATAAAGGTGGGAGAAAGCAAGTCAGGGATTAAACTTGCTTTCAGGATAATTAAAATTATTTGCTCTCTTCTAAAAAGCATCATTTCAAAGGTGCACAGAAACAATGGACAGGGCTTGCTTAAGGCAAAGATAAACCTTTCACTAAAGAAGTTATATGCCTGAGATATGACTAACCTACCATGACCTGCCCAGTTAGCAATTTATGATCAGATGACCCCCTACAGCTACTTTCTCTAGAACCCCCTTTTTTCATTCATTTAAAAAATATTTCCAGTCAAAATAAGACTGTGCTCAAATGCACCCCATCAGTAGTGGGTTTGCAAGCTGAGGCATAAATAAGAATGGAAGTATCAATGTAAGAAACATTCAAACCTATAGAGAATTTTTGTGAATTTATTTGAGCCTATCTGTTGACAATTGCAGGGAAGCAAAATTTTAAAAGATTGAGATAATATTCACTGAGAATGGAAGCTTTGCATATTATTTTGTATCTTATATAATAAAATCCTAATATGCTATGTGTTCGGTCATCTGTTCAACCATAGTAATATGCTAATGATATGCTAAAGCTGCTCAACCGCTCACTATGACATGCACTGCAGACAGTTGACCAATCAACCAGTCGTTATGATATACATGGACCACCAGACACTCCAACTGTTGGTTAGCTTGTTGCTGGGATCTGGCTAATCAGAACTGAGTGAGAAGGGTTAGATACACCCTGGAGCCCTCCTGCAGTCCTTCTCTGGCTGGCCAACCTCCCAAGTCCTGGCCCTGATTATACCCTCTTGCAATCTGAGACTCTTCAGGGGATGTTGGAGTGCCAGTTTTGGCCCAATCCCGCAGGCCAGGCCAAGGGACCCCACTGGTGCACCAATTTGTGCAGTGGGCATCTAGTATTACTATAAAAAGAGAAGATCCATGTGGGTTATATGAAATCCATTGGTGATAGATTAGGGAGGTGGGAGAAAACAAAGTGGGGAAACCTCTGGGATTGGGTAAAAAGTATTTATGATAGACATATATAAAAAATACTCTTAAAGGCCTGGTGCATGAAAATTCATGCACTGGAGGGGGTGTCTCTCAGCCCGGCCTGTCCCCTCTCACATTGTGGGAGCCCTCAGAGGCGGGAGGTGACCCAGCAATCAGGGGATGGTAATGCCCCATCACACCTCTGCTGCTGCCACTACCAGCAGTCTAAACTTTGGCCAGCCCTGGTTACCTGAGCCTTGGGCAGCCCTGGCCAGCTGCCATCTGAGGCTTGCCTGTGCCTTAGGCCAGCCCTGGGTGGCTGGGTGGCTAAGGGTACTGGGGTCTCCAGAGGCAGGCACTCAGAGGAGCCAGGCCCACCTGGGGGCGGGCCCAGCCTTGCCATGTGCCTGCCACCTTGACAGAGCTGAGGGCACTGGGTACCACCATCTTGTGCCCCAACTTTGAGGGCGTGGCAGTCAATTAGCATATTCCCTCCTTATTGGCTGTGGATGCTTCCATCTTTGTGATGGTAGGAGGATCAATTAGTATATTCCCTCTTTATTAGATAGGGTGTGTGTGTGTGTGTGTGTGTGTGTGTGTGTGTGTACAAATATTTTTTACATTATAGTATAATTAACAGTCAATAATTAATATGATAACAATAACAATGAGAGGATTTATGGTCTCCACCCTGGTGCATTGGTTGTGCCTTGAGGGGTCTAGAAAAAGCAGAGTTACCCAAAGAAATGTTATTGAAGCTGTGAAAGACAATAGACAGGCTCAATTAAAGTAAAGATTGCCTTTGTCAGGGAAGATAACAACCTAGGACATGACTACCTACCATAAACTGCTTTTAATTAAAAAGTTTTCATTTCAGACCATCCATTGTCTTACTTTAGGTCTCTGAGTTTGCAAGGCTGCTATACAGGCCTCCCCTGAACTAGTCAGGTTAGCATGTGGCCCCTTTTTGTCCACAGAAGGTTGATGAGGTGAGTACTTCAGTTAATTGGTGACAACCAAGAAACAAGGAGTTTTTTATGTAAAATGAAAATGAAAATGAAGTTCCTTGCTATAAGATTTGGCCTCAGGGGCTAGGCACTTCTGGAAGGAGAATTGAAATACAGTCCTCTTAAAGATATCCATACCTCTTAAAGATGGGGATAATTCTGAGAAATGCATAATTAGGAGAACTTGGTATTGTGTGACATCATAGTATGTACTTACACATACCTTTGCTATATGGTGTTAGCCCAGTGATTTTCAATCTTTTTCATCTTATGGCACACATAAACTTATTACTAAAATAAGTGGTATGCCAAAAAATATACGTTTTGCAAATCTGATAACAAAAAAGGTATAATTTTTGTTCATTCACACCAGACAGCTATTGTTGTGTTGTGTCCTTTCATTTATTTTTTTCAATAAAAATTTTATTTTATTTTCAACCTAAATGTTTTATTTTATTTTTTAGGTACTTTTATTTATTATTATTTTAAATTTAATAAATCTTTATTGTTCAGATTATTACAATTGTTCCACTTTTTTTCCCAAAAGCTTCCCTCCACCCAGTACCCACCCCACCCTCTGCCCTTAACCCCCCAATCCACTGTCCTCATCGATAGGTGGATGATTTTTGTCCAGTCTCTTCCCGCCCCCCCCACACCTCTTTTGCCCTGAGAATTCTCAGTCCACTCCCTTTCTATGCCCTTAATTCTATTACATTCACCAGTTTATTCTATTCATCAGATTTTTTTATTCACTTGATTTTTAGATTCACTTGTTGATAGATATGTATTTGTTGATCATAATTTTTATCTTTACCTTTTTCTTCTTCCTCTTAAAGAATACCTTTCAGCATTTCATAAATACTGGTTTGGTGATGGTGAACTCCTTTAGCTTTTTCTTATCAGTGAAGCTCTTTATTTGCCCTTCCATTCTGAATGATAGTTTTGCTGAGTAGAGTAATCTTGGCTGTAAGTTCTTGATATTCGTCACTTTGAATATTTTTTACAACTCCTATCTGGCCTGCATGGTTTCTGTTGAGAAATCAGCTGACAGTCCTATGTGCACTCCCTGGTAGGTAACTAACTGTTTTTCTCTTGCTGCTTTTAATATTCTCTCTTTGTCTTTTGGTCTTGGCATTTTAATTATGATGTGTCTTGGTGTGGTCCTCTTTGGGTTTTTTTGTTCAAAGTTCTCTGTGATTCCTGGACTCCTAAGTCTATTTCTTTCACCAGGTGGGGGAAGTTTCGGTCATTATTTCTTCAAATAGGTTTTCAGTATCTTGCTCTCTCTCTTCTTCTGGCACCTCCATAATTTGGATGTTGGTACACTTGAAAGTTGTCCCAGAGGCTCCTTACACTATCTCCATATTTTTTGGATTCTTTTGCTTTTTGCTTTTCTGGTTGAGTGTTTTTTGCTTCTTTGTATTTCAAATCTTTGACTTGATTCTTTTTTTTAATATATATTTTTATTGATTTTTTACAGAGAGGAAGGGAGAGGGATAGAGAGTTAGAAACATCGATGAGAGAGAGAGAAGCATCGATCAGCTGCCTCCTGCACACCCCCTACTGGGGATGTGCCCGCAACCAAGGTACATGCCCTTGACCGGAATCAAACCTGGGACCTTTCAGTCTGCAGGCTGACACTCTATCCACTGAGCCAAACTGGTTTTGGCTGACTTCTTTTGATCCTCTAGTTTGCTGTTCGATCTCTGTATAATATTTTTTATTTCAGTCAGTGTATGCTTAATTTATAGTTGGTACTTTTTCATATCCTTGACGATCTCACTAAATTTATCTATCTTTTCTAGTATATTCTTGAAAAACCTTATAATTGTGGTTTTGAACTCTATATCCAGTCATTTGCTTTCCTCCATTTCTTTCATTTGTGATCTGTTCCTTTGTCTTCGCATTTTGTCTGCTTCCCTGTAGAGTGGCTTTGTGTGCTAAGTGTCCTATAGAGCCCAGTGGCTCAGCCTCCCCAATTACCTGAGGTGGACACTCTTGGTACACCCTTTTATGGGCTGTTTGCACAGTCTTATTGTAATTAAGCCTTGATTATTGTTGGTTATTATTGGGAGAAATTGACCTCTAGGCCAATTGGCTATGAGGATCAGCTGTGTCTACTCTGGGAGAGCTTCTGTGATGGAGACACCCTTATGAGACAAGACTTGCAAAATTGCAAAAGCTTCTGGGCTCAGCTTGGATGGAGCAGAGTCTCAGGGCAGAGAAGACAGCATTGGTTTCCCATCAGCCCTGTCCTAATAGGCCCCTGTGTCTCAGTCCCATGATAATCACTGCAAGCACCTCAGAGAGAAAGCCACCCTTGAGTCCTACCCACAGCCACACAGTCCAGTTTCTCCTCGAATGAGTCTGGATCTCCAGAGTCTCGCCTGGAACTGGAGTTGAGTGCAGTCAGGAGCTTTTTTCTTCTTCCCACTTGAGAAAGCCAGCTCCATACTCAGTCGCCCACCCTCTCTGTGCACATGTGCCTCGGTACCTCTGCCTTCTGCAGTTCCTCTGAGTCTCAGTGTGTTTTTCTCTTTCCTGACAGTCCAGTTTCACGCTGTATGACTCTGGGTCCCAGAGTCTTGCCCACAACTGGAGTTCGCATAGTCAGGAGCTTTTGTCTCCCTCCTACTTGAGAAAGCTAGCCACGCACTCAGTTGCCAGTTCTCTCCATGCAAGTGCACATCTCAGTCCCTCTGCCTCCTGCAGCTCCTTTGAGTCTCAGTGTGCTTTCCTCCTAGTTGTAGAATTTCCACTCAGCCAGCCTTCCAGTGGTTCTGGATGATGTCCATTTTGTCTTTTAGTTGTAGTTCTGAAATTGTTGTGTCAGGCAGCAGTTTAGGTGTTTACCTATGCTGCCATCTTGGTTTCTGGTTGTTTTCATTTTTTTTATTTGATAATCTAAGGGAGAAGAGGTCAGTGCCTCTAACTAAATAGTCAGGTATTGCATGTTTTAAAAATTCTTGTGGCACACTTGTTGAAAATCGTTGGTATAGACCAGTGGTTGGCAAATTCATTAGTCAACAGAGCCAAATATCAACAGTACAATGATTGAAATTTCTTTTGAGAGCTAATTTTTTTAAACTTAAACTTCTTCTAATGCCACTTCTTCAAACTAGACTCGCCCAGGCCATGGTATTTTGTGGAAGAGCCACACTCAAGGGGCCAAAGAGCCGCATGTGGCTCGCAAGTTACAGTTTGCCGACCATTGCTATAGACTATTGCTCCTAGGCAATACAACATGTTACTCTAGTGAATACTGTTGGCAATTGTAACACAATGGTAGGTATTTTGTACATAAACATATATTAAAGGTACAATAAAAATGTTTGTGTTGCCAAAGGAGGAACACACAAGGCCAAAGTGGAAAGGGATTATAAATTTATTAGGTCATCTGGATACCAGATGGGCCGAGCCCCAAAATGGTGTTAGCATCCAGGGATGGGGAGTTAGAGATTTTAAAGATTCTAGGTGGGCTTTTTCAGGGCAGAGAATTCTTTGAGGCCAGAAAGAGACTTAGCCCCTAACTTAACCTTGGTTGGAGGACCGGCACTTCATTTGGGGTTTGTGAGAGCAATGGCTAGGAGCTGGAAGGCCTCCTTCTGGGCCTCTGCCTTGGCCTGATCTTGCCTTTATTTTTGGATTTGGGTCTCCTTGTCTCTATTAGTAAAGACCTTAAAGTCCTTTTGAGGAATTTGTGGATCTGTGTCTATTTTTTGAAGTTTGTGGTGAATGTTGGGACTGATTGGGATATAAAATGGGTGATCAGAGGAGGGTTCCCTCTGGGAAGGTGGGGTCTAAGGTGACAAATTTTTTAAGGCCTCTGTAAAGTGGGAGAGGAAGAGAGCTGGGTTTTCTTGAGTGATTTTATTGTTTACTAGTGGCCTGGTGCATGGAATTCATGCACAGAGGGGAATTCCCTCAGCCAAGCCTGCACCCTCTCCAATTGAAGACCCTTTGGGGGATGTCTGACTGCCAATGTAAGCCTGATACCACAAGGGGTTTCATAGGGATCGAGCCTAAACTGGCAGTGAGACATCTCTCTTTCAATCTGGTACCACTGGCTCCTAACTGCTCACCTGCCTGCCTGCCTGTTTGCTCCTAACCCCTCTGTCTGCCTGCGTGATCTCCCATAACCTCTCCGCCTGCCTGCCTGATCACACCTAACTGCCTCTGCCTGTCTGATAGCCCCCAACTGCCCTCCCCTGCTGGATTGATCTCATTCCCAATTGCCTCTGCCTGCCCAAAAACCCCTAAATGCCTTCCCCTGCTGGCTTTTTGTCCCCAACTGCCCTCCCCTACTGGCCTGATATTGCCCACAATGGCCCTCCCTCGCCAGCCTAATTTCAACCCCAACTGCCCTCCCCTGCCAGCCTGATCTCACCCTGGCTGATTTGGTTCTGATTGGTTTCTATGCCAGTCACTATCAAAAGCTCTGCCTCGCCAAAACCGGTTTGGCTCAGTGGATAGAGCATCGGTCTGCGGACTGAAAGGTCCCAGGTTTGATTCCGGTCAAGGGCATGTACCTTGGTTGCGGGCACATCCCCAGTAGGAGGTGTGCAGAAGGCAGCTGATCAATGTTCCTCTCCCATCGATGTTTCTGATTCTCTATACCTCTCCCTTTCTCTCTGTAAAAAATCAATAAAAATATATTTAAAAAAAAAAAAAAGCTCTGCCTCCTAGGCAGCCATTGGCTCCTCACAGTTCACCCAGATTTGATTTGGATTGGTCAGTTTCTATGCCAGTCAGCATCTTCAGGGCTATCTCTAGGCCTGATCAGAGAGACAGGACTGATCAGCAGCCCCCTTGGAGGCCCAAAGAGAAATAGAGAGGCAAGAGCTGATCAATAGCTGCTACGAAGTCTACAGATCAGACCCTGCTTCTCTGGCCAGGCCTCTCTCCAGGCCTAATCCACAGCCCCCTTGGCAGTCAATGCTAGGTCGCTGTGCCTGCAGCAGCAGCAGTCAGTGCTGGGTCGACACGGCAACTCAGCACTGACTACAGGACTGACTTCCAGTGTTCGGTTGAGCCTTTGTTGGTAGTTATGGTCCCTGGGTTTTTACATATTAAGATTATAGTTGACCACCTTACGGGCAGCCTTTTTGAGTCTGGCAATGAGACAAGTAATCATATGGCTACAGAGCCGGTATTCTGGAGAACTGAATCAATGCCAAATGGCTGTGTCCTGTCCACCAAGAGCATGGGCATGATCCTGAGGAGCTAGCAAAATGTGCTCCTTCTCCTCTGGGATGAGAGAGGAGGACAGGAGGACATAGATGTCATGCCAGGTCAGGTCATAGTGTGAGAATAAACAAGTCATTTTTTCTGTCAAAGAACAGTTTAGATAGCCCCCATTTTGGCCCCTGTGACTTGCAGCTCTCATGGGGGCCACTGTCCTGAAATGGCAAAGGCCAACCATCCCCTTGAATTAGAAATTCATGAAAGATAGTGTGCCTAAGCTCCAATCAAGAACTGATCAACAGGATTAAAAAGCTAAGCAGACTGCCTACTTGGTGTGTGCATGCTTCCAGACCATGTGTGCACACCCTTCTACATAGAAGTAAAGTTACTTGCCTTGCTGCCTGACTCCTGAGTATGTTTTGTGTTCTACTAGGACCCCTGAATTTGGGGGATCAGTTTATTTTTTATAATTTGGTGGTGCATCTAGGATACCATTTGTCATCATAGGGGGAAATTGGACCCCTCTCCTGAGGAGGTGCTCCCTGCTGCCAAGTTGCAGTAGCCTTGGTGAGAGGGACAGCCATTTCCCCTGGGCTGACTACAAGCTCAGGATTAAGAGTCAGCCAGCGGTGGGAGAAACCAAGATGGTGGCATAGGTGAACACCTAAACTGCTGCCTCACATAACAATTGCAAAACTACAACTAAAAGAGAGAAGAGACAAAATCCAAAACCATAGGAAAGCTGGATAAGTGGAAATTCTACAACTAGAAGAAAATAGAGGAGCTCTTGAAGACTCAGAGGAGCTCAAAAAGCTGAGGTACAGAGACACGTGTGTGGAGAGGACGGGCGGTTAAGTGCATGGCTGGCTTCCTCTGGCGGGAGGGAGATGGAAACTCCTAACTGCACTGAATCCCCATTTTGACTGCACTAAACCCCAGTTTTGGGTGAGACCCTGGGGACCCAGACTCATATGAGTCCCCAGAGTGCACAGAAGCTCAGGGAAGCCAGAAGGCAGAGGTCTGGAAGCGCACGTGTGAGTGCTTGCAGAGAGAACTGCAGCGATTACTGATGGACACTGAGACTCAGGAGCCTTATAGCACAGGGATGATGGGAAGCTAAGGCTGTCTGCTCAGCCCTGAAACTCCATCCCATCCAACCCGAGCACAGAGGCTTTTGCAATTTTGCAAGTCTTGTATTATAAGGCTGACTTCAGCACAGAAGTGCTCCCAGCATAGACACAGCTGATCCTCACAGCCAATTGGACTGGAGGTCAATTCCCCCCAAAACAATCAAGACTTAACTACAATAAGGCTATACACATAGTCCACAAAGGGGTGCATCAAGAGTTTCCACCTCAGATAACTGGGGAGGCAAAGCTACTGGACCATATAGGATACCTAGCACATAAAGCTACTCTACCAACTCAGGGAAGCAGTAAAAATGTGGAGACAAAGGAACAGATCACAAGTGAAAGAAATGGAGGAAAACAAAAAACTGGATATAGAGTTCAAAACCACAGTTATAAGGTTTTTCAAGAATTTCTTAGAAAAGATTGATAAATTTAGTGAGACTCTTGAGAATATGAAAAAGGATCAACTAGAACTTAAACATATTATACAGAGACCTAACAGCAGAATAGAGGAATGGAATAAGCAAGTTAAAAATTTGAAATACAAAGAAGCAGAAAACACTCAAATGGAAAAGCAAAAAAAGAAAAAGAATCCAAAAATTTGAAGATAATGTAAGGAGCCTCTGGGACAACTTCAAGCATACCAACATCAGAATTATGGGGGTTCCAGAGAATCCAAGATGGCGGCATAGGTAAACACCTACACTGCTGCCTCGCACAACAATTTCAAAACTACAACTAAAAGACAGAACGGACATCATCCAGAACCACAGGAAAGCTGGCTGAGTGGAAATCCTACAAATAGAGGGAAAGAGAGGGGCTCACAGAAACCCAGAGGAGCTGCAAAAAGCTGAGGTACGGAGATGCGTGCACGCTGAGAGAGCGGGCGCCAGAGGACCTGGCTGGCTTTCTCTGGCGGGAGGGAAACGGAGACTCTCAATGGCATTGAACCCCTTATCTTACGACACTAAACCCCAGATCCAGCCGAAACTCATACGGGGGAGTTTGGACTGTGAAAAGGGAGAGGTGCACGGAAATAAAGGGGAGTCGCAGAAGATCGGGGCCGGTCTCGCACGCGCACAGTGCTGCGCGGAGGACAGATTGCTTTCGCGAGTGGGCGGGAGACAGACCCTCCCAACTGTGCCACTTCTGAGTCCACTGAGCCCCTGTTTCGGGCGAAACCCTGGGGACCTAGACTCGTGTGGTGCTGGCGCGCAGGGGAGATGGAAAGGCAGCGGTTAGAGGCACTGCGGGTGCGCGCGTGGGCACAGGGACCGCTCCAGCCATTACCCAGTCACGTGGGACTCGGGGGCCGTGGAGGGCGGGGCCGCCTGGAAGGCAAGGCGGTCCCTTAAGCCCTGAGACTCCACCCCTCCCAAGCTCGGCAGAGGCTTCTGCAGCTTTGCCTCTGCTATCATAGGGCTGAATCCAACACAGAAGTTTCCCTGGCATAGTGAAAATGCTGAGACAAGGGAAGGGATCACAAACAAAAGAAATGGAGGAAAAAAAAAAAAAAAGACTGGATATAGAGTTCAAAACCACCTTATGGGGTTTTTCAAGAATATGCTAGAAAAGATGGATAAATTTAGCAAGACCCAAGAGGAGATGAAAAAGGACATACTAGAGATGCAGGGGAGCCAACTAGGGATGGAAAAGGTTCAACTGGAGATGATAGAGGACCAAATAGAAATTAGACATACACTGACTGAAATAAGGAATATTGTACAGAGCCCTGGCAGCGGACTGGAGAAAGGCAAGAATCAAGTAAAAAAATTGAAATATAAAGAGGCAGACAACATTCTACTGGAAAGGCAAGAAGAGAGGAGAATCCAAAGGTCTGAGCATAATGTGGGGAGCCTCTGGGACAGTTTCGAGTGTGCCAACATCAGAATTGTGGGGGTGCCAGAAGAAGAGAGAGAGCAAGATACTGAAAACCTATTTAAAGAAATAATGACTGAGGGGGACCGGGATCCAGGGAAGGAGCCGCCCGCGTTCCCGGCCCAGAGGCGGGCTCGCGGGCGAGGTCGAGGCCCCGGGGCCTGGGGGGACATGCCCCGCAGCACAGGATGCCGGGCTGGGCCCCGCAATGGGGAAACTCACGCATGGAACGCGGACTAACGGAGCTCCGCTCGGCGCCCCGCGGTCCTCCTCCCAGTGCTGGACTGAGTCCCCGCTGCTGGCGACACCCGCCGGGGCGAGGGACGGGGCTCGGGGGCTGGGGCGCTGGGGCGCTGGGACACTGGGGCCAGGCTGCAGACTCTGAGACCCTCGCACTGAAGCTGAGGCTGAGACCCTCACGCTGGGGCTGGGGCTGAAACCCTCGCGCTGAGGCTGAGGCTGAGGCTGAGACCCACGTGCTGAGGCTGGGGCGCTGAGACCCTCGTGCTGAGGCTGGGGCTGAGGCTGGGACCCTCGTGCTGAGGCTGGGGCTGAGGCTGAGGCGCTGAGACCCTCGTGCTGAGGCTGGGGCTGAGGCTGGGACCCTTGTGCTGAGGCTGAGGTGCTGAGACCCTCGCGCTGAGGCTGAGGCTGAGGCGCTGAGACCCTCGTGCTGAGGCTGGGGCTGAGGCTGGGACCCTTGTGCTGAGGCTGAGGTGCTGAGACCCTCGTGCTGAGGCTGAGGCTGAGACCCTCGTGCTGAGGCTGAGACCCTCGTCCTGAGGCTAGGGCTGAGGCTGGGACCCTTGTGCTGAGTCTGAGATGCTGAGACCCTCGTGCTGAGGCTGAGGCTGAGACCCTCGTGCTGAGGCTGGGGCTGAGGCTGGGACCCTTGTGCTGAGTCTGAGGCGCTGAGACCCTCGTTCTGAGGCTGAGGCTGAGACCCTCGTGCTGAGGCTGAGGCTGAGACCCTCGTGCTGAGGCTGAGGCGCTGAGACCCTCATGCTGAGGCTAGGGCTGAGGCTGGGACCCTCGTGCTGAGGCTGGGGCTGAGACTGGGACCCTTGTGCTGAGGCTGAGGCTGAGGCGCTGAGACCCTCG
>JAAGEH010000032.1:34961899-34992839 GCA_011751065.1 Lasiurus cinereus
GTGCTGAGGCTGAGGCTGGGACTCTCGTGCTGAGGCTGGGGCTGAGGCTGAGACCCTTGTGCTGAGGCTGAGGCTGGGACCCTCATGCTGAGGCTGAGGCTGAGGCGCTGAGACCCTCTTGCTGAGTCTGGGGCTGAGGCTGGGACCCCCGTGCTGAGGTTGAGGCTGAGGCTGAGGCGCCGAGACCCTCGTGCTGAGGCTGAGGCTGAGGCGCTGAGACCCTTGTGCTGAGGCTGAGGCTGGGACCCTCGTGCTGAGGCTTGGGCTGAGGCTGGGACCCTCGTGCTGAGGCTGAGGCTAAGGCGCTGAGACCCTCGCGCTGAGGCTGAGGCTGAGCGGTGCGTCCTCGGGTCTCGAGCCGCCAGGGCACCTGCCCTCTGGGCTTCTGGTGCGGCTCGGGCCAGGCCGGACCTGCAGGAGCGAGCGCCAGTGCTGGTTCCCTTAACCCCTGCAACCCCGCGGCCCCCCGCCCCCCCATGTGTGTGTGCTGCCGCTGTGGCAGCAGGAGGAGGTGTGCTCAGTGGGTAGAGCGTCGGCCTGCGGACTGAAGAGTCACTCACGGCGGAGCCCACGGAGGACTTGCTGCTCCAGACCCACCCGTGACTGATAATTCTCAGGGGGAAAGGGGTGAGGGGTATACAGGGAGAGGCTGGACAAAAATCATACACCTATGGATGAGGTCAACGGGAGGGAGGGAAGGGTGGGAGCTGGGTGGAGGGGTGCTATGGAGGGGAAAAAAAGAAAAACAAATGTAATAATCTGAATAATAAAGATTTAATTAAAAAAATAAAATAAATAAAAAATAAAAAATAAATAAAATAAAAGAATTATGGGGGTTCCAGAAGAAGAGAGAAAGCAATACTGAAAACCAATTTGAATAAATAATGACTGAAAACTTCCCCACCTGGTGAAAGAAATAGACTTACAAATCCAGGAAGCGCAAAGATACAAAGAAAAGGAATTCAAAGGGGACCACACCAAGACACATCATAATTAAAATGCCAAGACCAAAAGACAAATAATATTAAAAGCAGCAAGAGAAAAACTGTTACCTACAAGGGAGTTCCCATAGGACTGCCAACTGAAACTATGCAAGCCAGATGGGAGTAGCAAGAAATATTCAAAGTGATGAATAGCAAGAACCTACAATCAAGATTACTCTACCTATCAAAGCTATCATTCAGAATGGAAGGGCAGATAAAGAGCTTCACTGATAAGAAAAAACTAAAGGAGTTCATCACTACCAAACCAATATTATATGAAATGCTGAAAGGTACTCTTTAAGAAGAGGAAGAAGAAGAAAAAGATAAAGATAAAAATTATGATCAACAAATACATATCTATCAACAAGTGAATCTAAAAATCAAGTGAATAAAAAATCTGATGAACAGAAAAAACTGGTGAACATAATAGAACCAGGGGCATAGAAAGGAAGTGGACTGCCAGTTCTCAGCGGGAAGGGCAGTGGAGGATTCGGGAAGAGACTGGACAAAAATCATACACCTATGGATGAGGACAATGGGGGGAGGATAAGGGCAGAGGGTGGGGTGGGAACCGGGTAGACAGGAGCTATGGGGGGTGGGGGGAAGAGGAACAATTGTAATAATCTTAACAATAAAGATTTATTAAATTAAATAAAAAAGAGCTAGCCCGCAATGCATAAAGGGCCCACGCAAGAGCCATGGTAATCAGGTATGCATAAACCAAGGTGGAAAATTGGACTGAGTACTACTTTGGCAATTGAATATCCTTGGATGTTGGGCATAAGTGACTGGGATGTGTCTTGGACATAAAGTGATCGTGGAATTCTGATCTTTGGTTCTCCTACAAGAGAAGTGGCCAGAGAGGAATGATGCAGATTTCAGGGTGTATGAGAAACCATCAACATGAGGGATTGAGCACATAGTCACAAAGGATCTGCCGAGGATGGGAAACAGAAATTCTAGACTTAGGGAATACATTCCCCCAAAATATTCCATTGGGGAGAATGCTAGATTCTGGGGAGGGGCAGTTCCCGAACCAGGGACAGAGACATTGCTCTGCTTTAGTGGTTCTTAATGCGGGATATTCTGTAGTATAAACCTTTAGTGTGTTGCATGCACCTGTATAAGAGTTTTTCTGTTGATGTTTTATGTTTCTTTGTTGTTTGTTTAATTTGTTTAAAAATGGGGACAAGTTCTGTTTTGGGGATGCCCAATTACTTGTGGTGAGGCTGAACACATGACAGAGACTGCAGGAAAGCCCCAGCAGCCTCAAAGAATTCTTATGCTTGGGGCCTCTTCTGGTCTCCCTCTCAGGACTTCAGCCACCAGAAACTCTTAGCTAGTGAGATTTCTGTATGTGTGCTGGAAATGTAATGTTGCTTTCTATCTTTTAGGGACTTTAGTTTGCCCTTTCCTGGTTTATGGATATAGAAAAGTAAGCTATACCGGCTGGGTTGGACAAAAAGATTAAAATTTCCATGATAATGGGCAATTCTTGAATGAGGATGGGCCAAATTACAAAGGTGACTTCCAGGACTCAGGGGCATGAGACTCCCAGCCAGATTGGAATGTCCTTTCTTTGAACAGAAAGGGCAAACATGCTTAACAGCATAATTAATATTTCCTATAACCATAACTAGTCCCCCAATATTCTGTTTTTCCACATAACACTGGGAGGAACAGATCTGTAGAAGTATCCTCTTGCAGTGAAGTAGGGGTATTCCTGTTCTTATAGAGAAAAATAAAATACTACTTTCACATTGAGTTATCCTTCTTACAAAATTGTTCAAGAAAAATACTCTAGGAGGAGGAAAAATGGTGGCGGAATAGACAGACGTGTCTGGAGCCTTGTCACTGGGCAGAGGGAGAGGGAGCAGCAGAGAGTCGCACTGGGAGTGTTTGTTGGCAAGTTAAAAGTCAGTTATCCTCCAGGAGGTGGGGGACTGCTGGACAGGGCTCCCCTGACCAGGCAGCCCCACTGCCATGGGGAGGCAGCTGATCAATGTTTCCCATCGATGCTTCTAACTCTCTATCCCTTTCCCTTCCTCTCTGTAAAACATCAATAAAATATATTTAAAAAAAAAAAGAAATAGAGCTGAAAAGCCAAGATGGCAGCATAGGTAAACACCTACACTGCTGCCTCGCACAACAATTTCAAAACTACAACTAAAAGACAGAATGGACATCATCCAGAACCACAGGAAAGCTGGAAGAGTGGAAATTCCACAACTAGAGGGAAAGAGAGGGGCTCACGGAGACTCAGAGGAGCTGCAAAAAGCTGAGGTATGGAGATGCAAGCGTGGAAAGAGCAGGTGCCAGAGAACCTGGCTGGCCTTCTTGGCAGGAGGGAGACGGAGACTCTCAAAGGCATTGAACTCCTTATCCTGGGACACGAAACCCCTGATCCAGCCAAAACTCATTTGGGGGGGAGTTAGGACTGTGAAGGGGGAGAAGTGTATGGAAATTTAGGGGAGTTGCAAAAGATCGGAAGTCTAGCAGTGAGCACGGCACAGCGCCACAGAGGACAGACTGCTGATTGTGCCACTGGCTTTAACGAGTGGGTGGCAGACAGACCCTCCCAACTGTGCCACTTCTAACTTGACTAAACCTCAGTTTCGGACGAAACCCTGGGGACCCAAACTCCTGTGGTCCCGTAGCACAGGGCAGCCGGAGAGGCAGCAATCTAGAGGCACTGCAAGAGAGCGCGCGTGCGCACAGGGAATGCTCTAGTGATTACTCAGTCACGTGAGACTCAGGGGCCGTGGAGGGCGGGCCCGACTGGAAGGCCAGGTGGTCCATTAAGCCCTGAGACTCCACCAATCCCAAGCTCAAGTGAGGTTTTTGCAGTTTTTCAAGTCTGGTATAATAAGGCTGAACCCAACACAGAAGTTCTCCCAGCATAGGGAAAATACTGAGACAAGGGAAGGGATCACAAACAAAAGAAATGGAGGGAAAAAACAATTAGATATAGAGTTCAAAACCATGCTTATAAGGTTTTTCAAGAATATGCTAGAAAAGACGGATAAATTTATCAAGTCCCAAGAGGAGATGCAAAAGATCCACTAGAGATGATAAAGGACCAAATAGAAATTAAATATACACTGTCTGAAACAAAAAATGTTATACAGAGACCTAACACCAGACTAGTGGAAGGCAAGAATCAAGTAAAAAATGTGAAATATAAAGAATCAGAAAACACTCAACTGGAAAAGTAAGAAGAGAAAAGAATCCAAAAGTGTGAAGATAATATAAAGAACCTTTGGGACAGCATCAAGCATACCAACATCAGAATTGTGGGGGTGCCAGAAGAGAGAGAGCAAGATACTGAAAACCTATTTAAAGAAATAATGACTGAAAACTTCCCACATCTGGTAAAAGAAATAGACTTACAAGTCCAGGAAGCACACAGAACCCCATATAAAAGGAATCCAAAGAGGACTAAACCAAGACACATCATCATTAAAATACCAAGAGCAAAAGACAAAGATAGAATATTAAAAGCAGCAAGAGAAAAACATTCAATTACCTACAAGGGAGCACCCATATGACTGTCAGCTGATTTCTCAACAGAAACGATGCAGGCCAGATGGGAGTGGCAAGAAATATTCAACGTGATGAATAGCAAGAACCTACAACCAAGAATAATCTATCCAGCAAAGCTATCATTCAGAATTGAAGGGTAAATAAAGAGGTTCACAGAGTAGAAAAATCTAAAAGAGTTCATCAACTCCAAACCAGTATTATATGAAATGCTGAAAGGTACTCTTTTAGAAGAGGAAGGAGAAAAAGGTAAAAGATAAAAAATTATGAACAACAAATACATATCTATCAACAAGTGAATCTAAAAATTAAGTGAATTAAAAATTTGATCAACAGAATAAACTGGTGTATATGCTAGAATCAGGAGCACAGAAAGGGAGTGGACTGATAATACTCAGGGGGAAAGGGGGGGAGGGTGGTACAGGGAGTGACTGGACAAAAATCATACACCTATGGACTCATCAATTGGGAGAAAGGTAAGGGCAGAGGGAGGGGTGGGAACGGGGTGGAGGGGAGCTATGGAGGGCAAAAAAAGAGAGACAAATGTAATAATTTGAATTATAAAGATTAAATAAATAAATAAATAAATCCTCAGGTGAGGATTAGAAAAAAAAAAGATATAGGAAGCGAAGAAGGAACTGTGGGGTAAAGACTAAAAATGGCGACAAATAATTACCTATCAATAATTACTTTAAATATAAACGGAATAAATGTTCAAATCAAAAGACATAGGGTAATCGATTACATAAGAAAACCTGATCCATATATCTGCTGTCTACAAGAAACCCACCTCAGGAAAAGAGATGCACACAGATTGAGGGTGAAGAGATGGAAGATCAAATTTCAAGCAAATGGAAATGAAAAAAAAAGCTGGGGGTTGCAATACTTATATCTGACAAATTAGATCTCAAAGTGAAAGACATAACAAGAGATAAAGAAGGCCACTTCATAATACTAAAGGGAACAATCCAACAAGAAGAAATAACTCTGGTAAACATATACGTACCCAATATAGGAGCACCTAAATACATAAAAAAAACTCCTGGAGGATATCAAGGGAGAGATTGACAGCAACACAATCATAGTAGGAGACTTTAATACTGCACTGTCATCAATGGACAAATCCTTTAAAGAAAAAAATTAGCAAAGAAAAATCAATCCTAAATGACTCACTAGACCAGATGGAATTAATTGACATCTTCAGAACATTTCACCCCAAAAGCCACAGAATATACATTCTTCTCCAGTGCACATGGGTCATTTTCAAAGATAGATCATATGTTGGGTCATAAGAAAAGTCTCTTCAAATTCAAGAAGGTAGAAATCATATCAAGCGTTTTCTCAGACTACAGTGGAATAAAACTGGAAATCAACTATAATAAAAACAATATAAAGAAATCAAACACATGGAGACTAAACAGCATGGTATTAAATAATGACTGGATAACCAAAGAGATCAAGGAAGAAATAAAAAACATCATGGCAACAAATGACAATGACAACACAACAATACAAAATTTATGGGACACAGTGAAAGCAGTCTTGAGAAGGAAGTTCATAGCCCTACAAACCTACTGTAAAAAAACAGGAAATAATGGTAATACATTTCCTAACCCTACAAGTCAAAGAGCTAGAAAGAGAGCAACAAGAAAAGCCCAGTGTAAGCTGAAGGAAATCGTAAAGATCAGAGTGGAGATAAACAACATGGAGACCAAAGAAACAATTCATAAGATGAACAAAATCAAGGGCTGGTTCTTTGAAAGCATAAAAAAGATTGATGGACCTCTAGCCAGGTTCACCAAGAAGTAAAGAGAGAAGACCCAAATAAACAAAATTAGAAATAAAAGAGGAGAAATAACAACAGACCCCGCCAAAATACAAAGGATTGTTAAAAATACTATGAACAACTCTATTCCAACAAATTGGACAACCTACAAGAAATGGACATATTCCTAGAAAATTATAACCTTCTAAAACTCAATCAGGAAGGATCTAAACATCTCAATAGTCCAAACACTATTGAAGAAATTGAAACAGTCATCAAAAACCTTCCAGCAAACAAAAGCCCAGGACCAGATGGTT
Organism: Lasiurus cinereus; assembly: GCA_011751065.1. Taxonomy (NCBI): domain Eukaryota; kingdom Metazoa; phylum Chordata; class Mammalia; order Chiroptera; family Vespertilionidae; genus Lasiurus; species Lasiurus cinereus. The sequence continues at coordinate 34,968,505 of JAAGEH010000032.1, forward strand.
ACACAGGAGAGTTTTACCAAGCATTCAAGGAAGAATTAAAACCTAAGAATTAAGAAGAAAGAACACTTCCAAACACTTTCTATGAAGCCAGCATCACCCTAATACCAAAACTAGATAAAGAAAACACAATGAAAGAGAATTATAGGCCAATATCTCTCATGAACATAGATGCCAAAATCCTCAACAAATCAGATCCAGCAGTACATCAGAAAGATCATACACCATGACCAAGTAGGATTCATCCCAGGAATGCAAGGATGGTAAAATATCCACAAATCAATAAACGTCTTACATCACATAAACAAATTGAGAGATAAAAATCACATAGTCATATCAGTTGATGCAGAAAAAGCATTTGACAAAATCCAACACCCTTTCTTGATTAAAAAAACTCTCAGCAAAGTGGGAATCAAAGGATCAGACCTAAACATCATAAAAGCCATATATGATAAACCCACAGCTAAAATTATACTCAATGAGCAAAAACTAAAACCATTTCCCCTAAGAACAGGAACAAGACAGGGATGCCCACTCTCACCTCTCCTGTTCGACATAGTACTAGAAGTATTAGCCATTGCAATTAGACAAGAAGAAGAAATAAAAGGCATCCAAATTGGAAAAGAAGAAAAACTGTCCTTATTTGCAGGTGACATGATACTGTACATAAAACACCTGAAGGACTCCATCCCAAAACTTATTGATTTAATAAATGAATTCGGCAATGTAGCAGGATACAAAATTAATGCCAAGAAATCTGTGGTATTTCTATGCACTAATAGTGAAATTACAGAAAGAGATACTAAAAAAGCAATACCATTTACCATCGCACCAAAAAAATTAAGATACCTAGGAATACACCTAACTGAAGAGGTAGAAAGACCTATATGTAGAAAACTACAGGACACTGAAAAAAGAGATAGAGGAATATGTTAACAGATGGAAGAGCGTACCATGCTCATGGATTGGGAGAATCAACATCATTAAAATATCCATACTACCCAAAACAAGCTATAGGTTCAATACACTATCCATTAAAATACCAATGACATATTTCACAGACCTAGAAAGAATTCTTCAAAGGATTCATCTATAACAAAAAAAGACCACGAATAGCCACAGCAATTCTGAGAAAGAAGAATAAAATAGGTGGGATCTCAATACCAGATTTTAAGCTATATTGCAAAGCAACTGTTCTCAAAACAGCCTGGTCCTGGCAAAAGAACAGACATATAGACCAATGGAATAGAACAGAGAATCCAGATATCCACCCAAACCACTATGCTTAATTAATATTTGACAAAGGAGGCATGAACATACAATGGAACCAAGATAGCCTATTCAATAAATGGTGTTGGGAAAATTGGACAGATACATGCAAAAAAATGAAACTAGACCACCAACTTATACCAAACAAAAAAAATATATTCAAGATGGATAAAGGACTTAAACATAAGATGGGAAACCATAAAAATACTAGGGGAATCCACAGGCAGCATAATCTCAGGCCTATGTTGAAAGACCTTCTTCACTGATACTGCTCCAAAGGCAATGGAAACTAAAGAAAAAATAAACAAATGGGACTACATCAAAATAAAAAGCTTTTGCACAGCAAAAGAAACCATCAACAAAACAACAAGAAACACCACTGTATGGGAGAACATATTTGCAAATGTTATCACTGATAAAGGTTTAATCTCCATCTACAGCCAACTTATACAACTTAATAAAAGGAAGATAAGCAATCTAATAAAAAAATGGACAACAGACCTAAATAGGACCTTTTCGAAAGACAACAGAAGGAAGGCCAAGAGACACATGAAAACATGTTCAAAGTTACTAATTATTGGAGAGATGCAAATCAAAACGACAATGTGATATCATCTCACACTTGTCAGAATAGCAGTCATCAACAAATCAACGAACGACAAGTGTTGGCGAGGATGCAAAGAAAAAGGACCTCGTGCACTGTTGGTGGAAATGCAGAGTGTTGGAGCCACTGTGGAGAACAGTATGGAGTTTCCTCAAAAAACTAAAAATGGAACTCCCATTTGACTCAGCAATCCCACTCTTAGGAACTTATCCTAAGAAATTACGAACACCAATCAGAAAGGATCTATGCACCCCTATGTTCATAGCAGCACAATTTACAATAGCTACAATTTGGAAACAGTCTAGGTGCCCGTCAGCAGATGAGTGGATCAGAAAACCATGGTACATCTACACAATGGAATTCTATGCTGCCATTAAAAAGAATAAATTCTTACCATTTGCAGCAACCTGGATGGAACTGGAGAGCCTTATGCTTAGTGAAATAAGCCAATCAATGAAGCAGAAGCACCACATGATCTCACTCATTTGTAGATAATAAAGAACATTGTAAACTGATGAACAAAAGGATAGACACAGATGCAGTAAAGCATCAAAGAGACTTTCAAATTGCAGCAGGAAGTTTAAGGAGAGGTGGGGTAGATAAGAGATCAGTCAAAGGACTTGTATGCATGCATATACGCATAACCAATGAACACAGACATTGGCGGGGTTGGGGTATGCCTGGAGGGGGCAATAGGGAGATATGTATACATGTAACACAATAAAAAAAAATGAAACTCAAAAAAAGAAAAGAAAAATACTCTAGGTAATAATTGGATTTAAAATTTCAAATTTGTTAAGATGTAATAAATAGATGTAACTCAAATGAAGAATTTATGATAAAACTTTAGTAATAATCATAAATATGTTAATAATACTAATAAAAATCCAGGCATTCAAGAGGAAATTGACTATGCTCTCTGCTGGAGGAAGAGACCAGTCGTCCTTCTCCCTGTAAAAGTAGGTAAGCCTAAAAGAGAACAGGCAGATAGAGATATGAAATCCTTGTTCTGCCTTCCCTTCTCTATGTGACCAGGGGACAATCTGAGGGAACAGCCAAGATAGTGATTTACAATCCGAGCTAGCCCACAGGAGGAGGGCTGTCCTGATAATGCCCTGTCCCTGAGGCCTCTGTGCCACCTAAAACCAGCTTTTTCTAGGTTACAAAAGGAGTTAGAGCAGAAAAAAAAAAAAAGAGTTAAAACCTCTGCTGGAAGTGAAAGGAAATGAACTCCCCTCCATCTTGTCCTATAGGGCTGGGACCCGTGCCTAAACCCCCTCCCTTTTCTAGGAGTGGCCACAGGTGTGCCAGCAATGTCTTAACTTCCCCGACCCCCACCCAAATGGACCAATGAAGCTCCAAGAACACAGCGAGGATCCTAATAAGGCTAAACCACAGAAAGACCCTAATTCAAGTGACCAATCTCTATAACCCTCATCACTTTCCTAAGCCCCCTAATTATCCTACCCCATAAAACTCATTGTTCCCGCCCGGCTCGCTCTCTCGCCTCGCTGCTGCGCCAGAAAGAGGCTGAGAGCAAAACCCGGGTTTGAATAAAGACTCTTTGCTTTTGCATCGGATAAGGCTCCTTAGTGGTGGATTATTGGGGACCCCGAACTCTGGGCATAACAGAAGACCTGCGTGGCTTAGCTAACCAGCTAGACCCATTTTTTGGGGGGTCACAAGTGTATATATAGACCCGATAATGTCTATCTTCAGAATACTATTCTCAGGAAAGAAGGGGAAATGATTTGAAGGTCGGCTATGGCTATTTGGGAAAGGGAGCACTTGGCTGGTCCTGGATTGCTTTCAGCAGATGTAAAATTTCCAAACTCAGGTTCCCCAATGGGACCTTAACAACAAGGCCCATAGGGATCTTGAGAGATCTCTCAGGGAAATAATAATTATAAAAGGATTAGGGAAGCAGTTCCCTGATGTCAGGACCTAAATAAAACCTTTCAATATTCAGCAAGGCAAAGAAGAAGGCCTTCTGAATTTTACCAAGAAAAATGATCAAATGAGAAAGTATTCTGGGCCAGACCCTGAGGACCTGTTTGGCCAAGAAATATTAAAAATTATATTTTGTCACCAATAGTTAGCCTGACATCTCAAGAAAACTACAAAGTTAGAGAACTAGAAGAATAGAAGTACAGAACGTTTTTAAAAAAAGACTCAGAACGTTTAAGTACATAAAGATAAGAAAAGCAGAAACAAAAACTAACATAATTTTCACAACTGTAGAACAAGTGGCCTAGAGAAGGGCTGGCCTAGAGAGCCAGAATCAGAAGCCACAACAGTATCACTCAAACCTTAGCATGTTATCTCTAAGGAAAAATATGGCATTTTTCAATTCAAGCAGGTAAAGGGCTGCAGACAGGCTGCACGGCCTTCTCCCTTCTCCCCCAGCCCTTTCTTCCAGCCTCATAGGCCTATACATAACTTTCCAAAGTTTTTGATAACTTAAGGCTTTAGAGCATTGCTTCGTTAAATAACAAACATATAAATATTTTGAAATAACAAAATACTGAGACATTAATTAATTTAAGTTTGCCCCTTAGGGAACAGATAGAGGATGGATTTAAATCTATTAGTGAATAAGCCTTGTATTTTATTTGAAACTAGAGGCCTGGTGCATGAAATTTGTGCACAGAGGGGGATACCCTCAACTCAACCTACACCCTCTCCAGTTGGGGACCCCTTGCGGGATGTCTAACTGCCATTTTAAGCCTGATCCCAGGGATTGGGCCTAAACTGGCAGTCAGACATGCTTCCCACAATCTGGAACCACTGGCTCCTAACTCCTCACCTGCCTGTCTGCCTGATTACCCCTAATGGCTTCTGCCTGCAGCCTGATCACCCCTAACTGCCTTCTCCTGCAGGCCTGATGTTGTCCCCAACTGCCCTCCTCTGCTGGTCAATTTGGTTCTGATTGATAGGTTCCTATGCCAGCGTCAAAAGCTTCACCTCCTAGGCAGCCATTGGCTCCCCACAGCACTCACCTTTGATTCTGATTGGTCGGTTCATGTGTCAGTCAGCATCAAAAGCTCTGCCTCCTAGGAAGCCATTGGCTCCCCAAAGAACCCAGATTTGGTTGTCATTGGTCAGTTCCTATGCCACTCAGCGTCAGAAGCTCCATCTCCTAGGCAGCCATTGGATCCCCACGGCACCCACCTTTGGTTCTGATTGGTTGGTTTTTATGCAAGTCAGCATCTCCAGGCCTACTCTGGGCCTGATCAAAGAGGTGGGGCTTAACAGCAGCCCCCTACTGAGGCCAGGAGAGAAAGAAAAGACTGGCTGCTGGCAAAGATCAGAAATAAAGAGGAAGAGAAAGAGAGAGGAAAGTATACTGATCAACAGCTTCTAATGAGGATGCAGATCAGACCCTGACTTTCTTTCTGGGTCTCAGCCACCTAAGCAGTCAGTGTTGGGTCACCGGGCTGCAGCTGGGCAACCCAGAGCTGACTTTCAGATGCTCTGCATTTGGTGGCAGGCTTGGACCCTTCCCAAGCCCCAAGCTTTAGACTTGGGAAGCGCCAGCCTCCCCACCTCTTCCCTCGCCCCCGCTTCTGATCAGACTCTACCCCTCAGATGGCTCGCTGGGAGTGACCTGGGTGCTGAGAAGGTTCCTGGGACCCAGGTATGTATGCAAATTAACCACCATTTTGTTGGGTTAATTTACATACTCACTCTCATTGACCGTGGGCATAGTGGAGATAGTCAATTTACATATTTCTCTATTATTAGGTAAGATACCCCTTAAAATGTGAATGGATTGCTAATCTGAAGAATGTTAACTACTAACATGCCACCTAAATATTTCTAAGGCTTAAAAATTCAAAAATTATAAAAAGAAATTATGGTTTTGATATATTAGAGAAAGTATGAGGCATGAAAATGCATTTTGAAGGACAAAGAAAATGGTTTCTTTTTTAAAAATTTTGATTTAATTTAATATTTTTATTTTTTAAAGAATTACATATAGTAGTACATATATCTCCTTTGTCCCTATTGACCTTCCTCCAGCCTTCCCTAACTTCTGACTCATGCCCTCATCCCACCCCTGCCAGTGTCTTATGTCAATTGGTTGTGTTTATATACATGCATGAATAGAAGTCCTTTGGTTGATCTCTTCCCCCACCAGCCGCGACACCTCCCAAACTTCTTGATGTAATTTGACAGTCTGTTCGGTGCTTTACTGCATCTGTATTTATCTTTTTGTTCATCAGGTTATGATGCTCTTTATTTTCTATAAATGAGTGAGATCATATGGTATTTTCCTTTTATTGCCTGGCTTATTTCACTTAACATAATGCTCTCCAGATTCATCCTTGCTGCTGCAAATGCTAAGAATTGTTTCTTTGTTATAGCAGCATAGTATTCCATTGGGTAGATGTGCCATCATTTTCTAATCCACTCATCTGCTAATGAGCATTTAGGTTATTTCCAAATCTTAGCTATGGTGAATTGTGCTGCTATGAACATAGGGGTGCATATATCCTTTTTGTGTGGTGTTTCTAGTCTCTTGGGATATATTCCTAGAAGTGGGATTACTGGGTCAAATGGGAGTTCCAGTTTTAGTTTTTTGAGGAAACTCTATACTGTTCTCCACAGTGGCTGCACCAGTGTGCATTTCCACCAGCAGTGCACAAAGGTTCTTTTTTCTCTGTCCCGACCCACGGGTTAAGTCAACGAGGACCCTAGAGGGAGAGTGGGGATGAAAGGGACAAGAGACACAAGGAATGGAGACAAGACAAAGTTCTGATCAAGTCTCATTTATTCAGCAGTAGATCGGGGTATTTATGGGGAGAAGGAGGAATGAGGAAGTTAGCGAAAATTCCTAGCCCTAAGGCGAAACGCCTAGCTTTCCAGAGATAGGGAAAGAGATAGGGTTTGGGGTAATAGAAACCTAGCCTGAGGTTAGTGCTAATGTGGCTGAAGCTTACTACAAAATGGCTATCAAGCACAACAAGTTTCCCACAGGTCCCCCTTTTCTTTAAACTTTGAAAGGCCAAATATCCTTGAGGGGACTGTGCCTGTCTTAGGTCAGCAACTACCATACGCTACCAACCCACCTTACCCGTCATTGGAAAGCAGGGCAGCATAAGGCCCAGTTCCTGGCTTAGGCGGTGGTCGGTGTCACGTATAAGTTCCAGTTGCCCATCTCTGGCTAACCAGCCCAGCACACCAAGGTGGAAAGTTTGCTATTAGAGTAATTCCTCAATTACTCTATCGAATGTCATCGTATTCCTTGAATATTAGAGTAATTACCTCAATTACTCTATTGAATGTTATCGTATTTCTCCTTTTCAAGGAGTTTGCAACTTTCCCTTTTGGCCATCTCAAGTTTATGATAATGGACCTGTATAGATTGCATCTTAATGGCATCCACTTGTTGCTTAATAAAAGCCATCAATTTATTAAAAAGAAAAGGTCCTAGCGATAGGATTATTAGTAAGCCAAGCAGAGGTTCTAATAAGAGAAGGAGGTAGGGTAATATTCCATTTAGCCTGCTCCACAAGGGGTTGTCAAATAGTTCTCTTCTTCTTTTTATTAGGTCTTCTTGTAGCTTCTTTATCTTATCACGAACAATGCCCGATTTGCATAAAAGCAGCAGCGTTCCTGTAGAACCAAACAGATCCCTCCCTGTTCTGCTGTCAATAAATCTAATCCTCTTCTATTCTGGAGGACTACCTCTGCTAAGGAGTCTATCTGATCTTGAATATCATAAATAGTACTGGGTAAGGCCTGAACATCATCAATCAGCTGATTAGAGAGTTTAGTATATGAATGAACGGCAACTCCTAATCCTGCTGTTCCTGTAGCTAAAGCTCCAGAAACCCCTAATACTACCAATAGGAGAATATTCTCAGGGTGAGTTTTCATCCCTGGAGTTATCTGAGTGATTATCCTCAACTTCTTGAGTTTGACTGATTTGTTTAACTAAGCCTTCTGGTAGCCACCTTGCAGATTTCATTTCCTTAGAGTAAATGCATACTGATCCTCCTCGGCCCCAGATAAGAACTGGATCTGGGCCATGCCAGGAGTTAGTCAAAGGATCCTTCCATAGTACTGAAGCAAATTGTCTCTGAGTTTCTGTATGCCAAAAGCAAGTGGCTGCTGATTGTCCATTTGCATCCAAATTTTAAAAATTGAGAATAAATAAGGAATGAAATAACATATTTCTGGGTGACCCCCTCGTTGGGTACCATTCCCCCTTTTTTATTTTATCTGTTGTGAGTTTTAAAGAGAGATGTGCCCTTTCAACGATTCCTTGACCTTGGGGATTATAAGGAATACCTGTTGTATGATGGATATTGAGGTGCTTACAGAATTGAGAAAAGGCTGAGCTGGTATAGCCTGGGCCATTATCCATTTTTTATTGCTGTGGACATCCTAAGACTGCGAAAGCAGTTAACATATGGCTAATTTCATGTTTAGTGGCTTCACCGGTTTGGAGGGAAGCATGAATAAAACCGCTAAAAGTATCTATAGTTACATGTACATATTTGAGGTTACCAAATTCAGAGATATGGGTAACATCCATTTGCCATAATGCATTAGGTACTAACCCCCTAGGGTTGACTCCGAGATGTAATACTGGGAGATGTATGACACAAGAAGGGCAATCTTTGACAATTTGTCTGGCTTGTTCCCTAATAATATTATGCATAAGCCAGAGAGTCTGTGCATTGAGATGGTGTAACTGATGACTTTTCTGTGCTTGAGCAATTTTTATGGAAGAGTCATCAGCATTGATAGCAGGTAATTCAGAAATATGACCTTGTGGGCGAGTGGCCAGATCTGCTTTCTGATTTCCTTCCGCTAGAGGACCAGGAAGCCCAGAGTGAGCACGTAAATGTCCTATAAAAAAGGGGTGTGTTCTTTTTGTGATAGGTACCTGTAGTTGCCTAAATAAGTCTCCAGTATTAGAGATGCCCTTAATTTGGCCAGCAGTTTCTAATAAGGGTACAGAGTGTGCGATGTAAGCGCTATCTGTGTAGATGTTAAGAGACTGATTAGGAAATGCTGATAGGACCGCAATAACAGCATGTAATTCTGTTAATTGGGCGGAGGAGCTGTTTGTGATAAATTGTACCACCTTGTCCTGGTAAGTATAAGCAGCTATACCTGTAGAAGAGCCATCAGTAAACATCAATAGGGCATTATTTAAGGGGGTAAATGTGGTGATTTTAGGGAATACTAATTCATGTTTATTAGCAAAATCAATAAGTTTGTCTGGTGGATAATGATTATCTAGGATGCCAGTATAAGAAGCTAAGGCAATAGGCCAGAATTCAGTAGTCTGCATGAGCCAATTAACTTGTTCTTTGGTATAAGGCTGTATGATAAAATCTGGTTCTTTACCAAAATATCTTTTCCCTTGTTCTCTGCCTACGATTATAAGATCAGATACTGCTTGATAATATGGCCCAATGACCTTTTTAGGTGTAGCAGGCAGATGAGCCCACATTAGGGGGGCTGTTTGCCAAAAAACAGCGCTTGGTGAAAGAGCTGTTTTGCAAATGATGAATTTCAAAGGTTTATCATAGTCTATAAATGTAACAGTTTGTGACTGAATGGCTTGTTCTACTATATGTTCTACTATATGGCTTGTCTTCCTTCCGGTGTCAGCTCACGGGGAGATGTAGGATTAGCATCCCCGTGTAGAATATCGTAAAGAGGTTTTAAATCACTTTTACTAAGCTTTAGATAGGACATGAGCCAGTTGATATCTCTGAGGAGTTTTTGAAAATCGTTTAAAGTTTTGAGCTTGTCTAATCTTAATTCTAACTTCTGAGAGGAGACCTGAGATCCTTTCATTTGAAAGCCAAGATATGTATATGGATCTGTTAATTGGACTTTATCAGGGGCGATCTCTAATCCTTTATCTTGTAAAGCATTTTTTAACTCATTATAACATCTCAAGACCTCACCACCATCCTTCCCAGCTATTAAAATATCATCCATGTAATGAATAATATACATTTCTGGCCAATGATCTCTTACTGCTTGTATTGCAAGAGCAACAAAAGATTGACATAAGGTGGGACTATTAGCTATACCTTGTGGGAGAACAGGCCATTGAAACCTTTTCATAGGAGACCTAAAATTGATAGTGGGTAGGCTGAAGGCAAAGCGCTTTTGGTCCTCAGGGTGTAGAGGAATGGTAAAAAAGCAATCTTTTAAGTCTATGATTACTTTAAAATGCCCTAAAGGTATAGCAACAGGAGAGGGGAGTCCAGGCTGTAGGGCTCCCATTAGCACCACTGTTTTATTTACTGCCCTTAAGTCTTGTAACAAATGCCATTTACCTGACTTCTTAATGACAAAGAAGAGGCTGACCTTGGGCATCTGTCTTGGATTTACACTCATTAGCCCAGTGTTTCCCTCTTTTGCATCTATGGCATAGACCTGGAGCTTGAGTTTTAGTGTTTGTATTTTTGCTCCCCTTACATTCTCTAGCAAAATGCCCTGATTCCCCACAGTTAAAACATTTATTCTTATTTTGCTGTGATAAGTATTGTCTAACTGTATATCTTTGCATGATAAGCGACTCCGATATTAGAGCAAAGGCGGATGTAGCCTGATAAATCAGTCTTTTTCTTATAGGGCCAAATGGCCGCTTGGCAAGCAGCATTAGCATTTTCAAAGGCCAATTGTTTTACAAATTCCGTGCCTGCATCAGCATTACCAAAAATTCTTAATTTCTGCTGTTCTTTTAAATCCTCTTTATCTATTTGAAGGATTTTTTCTCCCTTTTCAATTACATTAGCAACTATAGGATCCCGATGCCTCTGTGATATGACCTCATCGATTAAATTCCAGTATGAAAAGGCAGTTATAGGAACCTTTTCAGGCCCAAATCTTTCATAAAAATCTCTAAGGGCATCTCCAACCCTTTTCCATCTCTTACTATCAATAGTTCCTTCAATAGGGAACCAAGGACAAATATCTTGAATATAATAAAAAAAATCACATAACTGTTTAATTTTAACCTTTACTCCTCATGCCTTTAAAGCTTTTCTAAGTCCATTAACAAACATTTCATGCTGACTCATTTCTTGACCCATAATCGCTGTCTACTCACCGAGGTGTAGAAAACGCAGCAGGTTCCCGAGTCAACTTATCCTGTCTTTTCCTTTTTGTGCCGGCTCTCTAGACAGCATCCCTCACTGGATTCCCCGTTCTCGAGCCACGTTGGGCGCCACTTGTCCTGACCCGCCGGTTAAGTCAACGAGGACCCTAGAGGGGGAGTGGGGATGAAAGGGACAAGAGACACAAGGAATGGAGACAAGACAAAGTTCTGATCAAGTCTCATTTATTCAGCAGTAGATCGGGGTATTTATGGGGAGAAGGAGGAATGAGGAAGTTAGCGAAAATTCCTAGCCCTAAGGCGAAACGCCTGGCTTTCGGGAGATAGGGAAAGAGATAGGGTTTGGGGTAATAGAAACCTAGCCTGAGGTTAGTGCTAATGTGGCTGGAGCTTACTACAAAATGGCTATCAAGCACAACAAGTTTCCCACATTTCTCTGCATCCTCACCAGTACTTGTTTTTTGTTGATTTGTTGTTGATTGCCATTCTGACAGGTGTGAGATGTTATTGCATTGTCATTTTGATTTGCATCTCTTGGATAATTAGTGACTTTGAGCATGTTTTCATATGTCTCCTGGCTTTCCTTCTGTCTTCTTTCAAAAAGTATCTATTGAGGTCAGTTGCCCTTTTTTTTTTTTTTTACTGGATTATTTATCTTCCTTTTATTAAGTTGTATAAGTTCCCTGTAGATGTTGGAGATTAAACCTTTATCAGTGATAACATTTGCAAATATGTTCTCGCATACAGTGGGCTTTCTTGTTGTTTTGTTGATGGTTTCTTTTGCTATGCAAAAGCTTTTTATTTTGATGTAGTCGCATTTGTTTATTTTCTCTTTAGCTTCCATTGCCCTAGGAGCAGTATCAGTGAGAAATTGCTTTGGGATATGTTAGAGATTTTGCTGCCTGTGGATTTCTTTAGTATTTTTATCTTTTGCCATCTTATGATTAAGTGCTTTAACCATTTTGAGTTTATTTTTGTGTATGGTGTAAATTGGTGGTCAAGTTTCTTTTTTTTTTTTTTGCATGTATCTGTGCAATTTTCTCAACACCGTTTATTGAAGAGACTGTCTTGACTCCATAGTATGTTCTTGCCTCCTTTGTCAAATATTAATTGAGCATAGTGGTTTGGGTCAATATCTGAGTTCTCTATTCTATTCCGTTGGTCTATATGTCTGTTCTTGTGCCAGTACGAGAATATTTTGAGAACAGTGGCCTTGTAATACAGCTTGAAATCTGGTATTGAGATCCCACCCACTTTGTTTTTCTTTCTCAGGATTGCTGTGGCTATTGGGGATCTTTTTTTGTTCCAGATGAATCTTTGGAGAGTTCTTTCTAGGTCTGTGAAATATGCCATTGGTATTTTAATGGGGAGTGCATTCAATGTAGAGATTGCTTTGGGTAGTATGGACATTATAATGGTTTTGATTCTACCAATCCATGAACACAGTATGTTCTTCCATTTGTTTATGTCTTCCCCTATCTCATTTTTCAGTGTCCTGTAGTTTTCTGCATATAGGTCTTTTACCTCCTTAGTTAAGTTTATTTTTAGGTATATTAATTGTTTTGGTGCAATGGTAAATGGGATTGTTTTTTGTCTCTCTTTCTGTAAGTTCACTATTGGTTTATAAAAATGCCATAGATTCCTTGGCATTAATTTTGTATCCTGCTACATTGCTGAATTCATTTATTAAGTCTATTAGATTTTTGATGGAGTCTTTATGTTTTTTTATTTATAATATCATGTCATCTGCAAATAAGGACTTTAATTCTTCTTTTTCAATTTGGAAGCCTTTTATTTTTTCATCTTGTTTAATTTCAATGGCTAATACTTCCAGTACTATGTTGAACGGGAGTGGTGAGAGTGGGCATCCCTGTCTTGTTCCTGTTCTTAGGGGAAATGGTTTTTGTTTTTGCTCATTGAATATGATGTTGGCTGTGGGTTTATCATATATGGCTTTTATTATGTTGAGGTATGATCCTTCTTTTCCTACCTTCCTGAGATATTTTATCAAGAAAGGGTGTCGGATTTTGTGAAATGCTTTTTCTGCATCAATTGCTATACTATGTGATTTTTATCTCTCAATTTGTTTATGTGATGTATCATCCTTGCATCCATTGGATAAATCCTACTTGGTTATAGTGTATGATCTTTCTGATATACTGCTGGATCCTATTTGATAGAATTTTGTTGAGGATTTTGGCATCTATGTTCATGAGAGATATTGGCCTATAATTCTCTTTTATTTTGTTGTCTTTATCTGGTTTTGGTAGTAGAGTGATACTGGCTTCATAGAATGAGCTTGGAAATATTCTTTCTTCTTGAATTTTTTTGAATAATCTGAGGAGGAGAGATTTTTGTTCTTCCTTGCATGTTTGGTAAAATTCCCCTGTGAAGCCGTCTGACTTGGGCTTTTGTTTGCTGGAAGCTTTTTGATAACTGCTTCAATTTATAGTTATTGGCTTATCAAGCTGTTGAGATTCCTCCTGATTGACTTTTGGAAGATTGTATTTTTATAGTAATATGTCCATTATTTCCAGGTTGTCCAGTTTGTTGGAATAGAGTTGTTCACAGTATTTTTTTTTTAAACAATCCTTTGTATTTTGGAGTGTCTGTTGTTATTTCTCTTCTTTCATTTCTGATTTTGTTTATTTGGGTCCTCTCTCTTTGCTTCTTATTGAGTCTGGCTAGAGGTTCATCAATCTTGTTTATATTTTCTTTAAATAAATCTTTATTGTTCAGTTTATTGCAGATGTTTCTCTTCCCCCCCATAAGTCCCCTCCATCTGATTGCCAACCCCCCACCCCATAGCCTTACCCCCACCACTGTCCTCATCCATAGGTATAAGATTTTTATCTAATCTCTTCCCACACCACTCACACCCTTTCCCCCTGAGAATTGTTAGTCCATTCCCATTCTGTGGCCGTAATTATATTATATTCACTAATTTATTCTGTTCATCGATTTTCTTTCACTTTATTTTTAGATTCACTTGTTGATAGGTATGTATTTGTTACCACTTTTTCATAATTTTTATCTTTACCTTTTTCTTCTTCTTCCTCTTCCGAAAGAATACCCTTTAGCATTTCATATAATCCTGGTTTGGTGGTGAGGAACTCCTTTAGTTTTTTCTTATCTGTGAAGCTTTTTATCTGAAATTTAAATTCTAAATGATGGCTTTGCTGGGTAGAGCACTCTTAGTTGTAGGTTCTTGCTATTCATCACTTTGAATATTTCCTGCCACTCCCTTTTGGCCTGCATAGTTTCTGTTGAGAAATCAGCTGACAGTCCTATGGGTACTCCCTTGTAGGTAATTAGTTGTTTTCCTCTTGCTGCTTTTAATATTCTCTTTTTCTATTGCTCTTGGTATTTTAATTAGGATGTGTCTTGGTGTGGTCCTCTTTGGATTCCTTTTGTTTGGGGTTCTGTGTGCTTCCTGGACTTGTAAGTCTATTTCTTTCACCAGGTAGAGAAAGTTTTCAGTCATTATTTCTTCAAATAGGTTTTCAGTATATTGCTCTCTCTCTTCTTCTGGCACCCCCATAATTCTGATGTTGGTATGCTTGAAGTTGTCCCAGAGGCTTCTTACACTATCTTCACATTTTTGAACTTTTTTTTCTTTTTGTTTTTCTGGTTGGGTGTTTTTTGCTTCCTTATATTTCAGATCTTTGGTTTGATTCTTGGAGTCCTCTAGTCTGCTGTTGGATTTCTGTATATTATTCTTTATTTCAGACAGTGTATGCTCAATTTCTTACTGGTTCTTTTCCCTTTTTTTGGCATTCTCATTAAGATCCTTGAGGTCTCACTAAGTTTCTCAGAGGTCTTACTAAGTTTCTCGGCTATTTGTAGAAGATTCTTGAGTAACCTTATAAATGTGCTTTTGAACTATATGTCCAGTAGTTTGCTTTCCTACATTTCTTTCAATTGTGACATGTTTCTTTGTCTCCACATTTTGACTGCTTCCCTGTGTTAATGGAATGGCTTTGTATACTAGTTGTCCTTTATGGCCCAGTAGCTCTGCCTCCTCAATCACCTGAGGTGGATACTGTTGGTGGACCCCTTTGTGGTCAGTCTTGTTTTAGTTAAGCCTTGATAGCTATTGGTACACTGGGAGGGATTGACCTCCAGTTCAACTGACTATGAGAATTAGCTGTGTCTATTAATGGAAGAACTGCTGTGCTGGAGACATCCCTGTTGTACAAAACTTGCTTTAGTGGTGCTTTGGCACTTGCTGAGTCTGCCTTGAGTGTGTCACTTGTGTATGTGAGGAGTTGAATCTGGTGTTGTCTCATACTGACCTCTAGGTACACTGGTTCCTAGATCTCCAAGGAGGTTCAAGTCAACTAGTGTGTGAGGCCACCCAGCAGGAGCTACAGGGAGATACGCATATTTCTCTTTTTTGCTTGGAGTTTGGAAGTTTTGGATTTGTGAGGCAGGAATAATGTAAGAGAAACAGGCCAACAAAAGGGGAAAAGTGAGGAAGAAGTTGATGGCATAAAGGTAAAGTTGAGATAGAGTAAAATGATGTTAAAGGAAAGATGAAAATAGAATGTAGAACACTAATCCCAAAGTAAAATAAAGAGAAAAGAAAATGACACTTTTTTACAAAAAAGGTAAAATAGAAGTACTAATAATACTGATTGAAAATAAAAATGTAATAATGAAAAAGGTAAAATGAAGAGGAAAAAAGAAAAAAAATTAGTTTCTTAAGTAAAAGATGAAAAAAATAAATAAAAATGTTCCATAGTGAAGGTCATTCACTTCCTCTATTGTTGTTTGGTACGCCTGTTTCCTAGTCAAGACAGTATTGAAGTTCCCTGTGTCCCACTGCTCCTCAGTGTTGTAAGCCAGTCCTGATTTTCTTGTATTCCTTTATTTGTGTTACACAAGAGCCAATTTGTGATTCAACCACTGGGTGGCAGTGTTTCTCGATTGACTTCTGGGTCTATAGGGCCTCTCTAGCTAGTGTTTCGATTTTGTTTTCCCTGTGGCACTTAATACTGGTTTAGAGGAGTGGGTTTGCCCCAGAGCTGGTTCTCTGATGGTTATTCCCTGTTCTGATCCTCCGGTTCCAGAAACACAACTTTCTCCTGCAATTTCTTAGAGTGTCTCCAAATGGATGATTGTATGTATTGGGCTTAGTAATGAGAAGCAAGGAGTTAAAGGGCAGTGGGGGGTGAAGATGGGGAGGGGAAGATAGAGTAAGTGTGAGAACTCTGGGTCTGTGCGCAAGTTTGTGCAATCTTTTTTCCCCTTGGGTCTAAGCAGCCGGTGCACTTTTTAAATTTTTAGGCTGTTCTTTCACGCTGAGATCCAAATGGGTTGTTTTTTAGATTTCCCTTCTGTTAGGAGCTCTGCAGACCCTCTTTCAAATTCATGGATCATGCCAGCCCCAATAGCCACGGATTTTTCTAGGTGCAGATTTCCCCTGGTCCTCCAGCTCCTGCATGCGCATTTCTCTCTCCAGCTGGGACTACAGACCTCACCTTATCCCAGGCAAAATCTGACCTTCAGTGAAAGAGTGTAGATCTCCTCCAAATCTGTGTGCTTGTGCACTTGGGTACTGGTGTTCTCAGGTTCGCAGCTGTTCAGTGGGTGCTATAGTTGTAGATTCCCTGGAATTTTCATGCTTCTGGTAACATCCACTTTCCCCTTCAAGATGGCACGGTCTCTGCATCCAAAGCCAGTCACTCAGGGAGGGAACCCAGCAGCAAGTACAAGCTGCCCAGTCCAGGGAGCCCCCTTCAGAAGTCCCTTATGGTCTCCTGGAGTATTGTTGTGCCTCAACTCACCAACAAACACTCCCTGGGTGACCACACACTCTCCTTTTATTTTCTCACTCAGACGTTCTTGAAAATGGTTTCTAAAGCTGATTATTTCAGAAAGTTGTCAGATTTATAAAGAAAGATTTTTGAAAGTTATAAAATGTTTGTAAAAAAATATTGAAAAGAAGTTGAATAAATGACACAGGCCACTAAACCAGAATAAATAGAATAAGAAAATTGAAATAAATATCAATTTGGAGCCATCTAGTAAATTCTATCTAAACTAAGAACAATTAAGAATAAATGATTTGCATTTTGCCTCCCTTAAGCAGAGAGTAAATAGTTTATATCAATGTATTCATGGAGACTGATAAAAGAAATTCAATTATTATCATTTGCTCTCTGTACCAAGAACAAATGAAGTTAGAAAAAAAACCTTATGTTGGTTAGTCCTTTTCTGAAGCAAAAGTTCTATAAATTATTGTATGTTAATAGAGGCCTGCTGCACAAATTCATGCACCAGTGGGGTTCCTTAGCCTGGCCTGTGGGATTGGGCCAAAACCGGCTCTCTGACATCCCCCAAGGGATCCCAGATTTTGAGAGGGTTCAGGCCAGGCCAAGGGACCCCATCAGTGCAAGGTCAGAGCCAGGGAAGGATGTGGGAGGTTAGCCACTTGGGGAGACACTGAGGGAGGGCTCCAGGGCATATATGGCCCATCTCAGTCCTGATAGGCCAGACTTCATCAGCAAGCTAACCTACTGGTTGTCGAGTCTGCCTCCTTGTGGTCAGTACACATCTTAGCTACTGGTTGACTGGTCTTCCCCTTGGTTGTCAGTGAATGGTTTAGTGTCCTTAGCATATCACTAGCATATTATGCTCTGATTGGTTGAACAGCCAACCAGATGACCAAACACTTAGCATATTAGGTTTTTATTATATAGGATATTAATCAGGTATTTTTTTAAAAAGATAATCTTAGTTGTGAGATCTGAAGTTTTACTAGCTTATGTTTGTATTTAATACCCTCTTGTCACTTTGAATGCTATATAATCTTTTGGTAGAATGGGTTTGACAACCTTCCTAGGATTTAAATTTTAAGAAAAATAATTTTTTCCCCCTAGAGTTAGTTGTACGTAGTTTGAATAGGTCCTGGAATGCCTTAAGGTTTTCAGACAATGGAAACTAGGGACCAAATTTCTTAAGATACTGGTTATCTCTTCTACTTTAACCTCTCTCAGGTTAGAAGGCCTCCTGACCCAAGGCCCTCTTGATTTTCCAGTTCATTGCCATTGATCAGAAAACTATGTTTGTTCTAATCAAGATTCGGAAGGGAAACAAGTTAGAACCCTCCTAGGAAGTACTCTAACTGTTTTGCTTACCACAGACACTGCTGTTTGGACTGCATAGTAAGGTTGGACTCAATACATGGCTTCAAGGCAGACACACCTCAACTTGAACAGCCATACCAGGACATATCCCCTTGAAATTGATGCTAAAAGCTGTGAGCTGTCTTAATAACCATCATGTACTGAGTTCTATTTGTTTTAGAGGTCTGGCAAATTTCAGGGACTTACAATGTGGGCTGGGAAAATGTGTACAATCTGGATC
Source organism: Lasiurus cinereus (assembly GCA_011751065.1). Classification (NCBI taxonomy): domain Eukaryota; kingdom Metazoa; phylum Chordata; class Mammalia; order Chiroptera; family Vespertilionidae; genus Lasiurus; species Lasiurus cinereus. The sequence goes on from JAAGEH010000032.1 coordinate 34,986,840, forward strand.
ATGCATACCCAGTTATTGATTATAGATAACTTAAGTGATTTGGATATTTCAGCCTTAGGTCCAAAGTTTGGCTATGAAATATGTCACAGGACAAGATCCCTTCGCCCAATAGCTGGCAAACTCATTAGACAACAGAGCCAAATATCAACAGCACAATGATTGAAATTTGAGAGCTGAAAACCGACTTCTGCACATGGGCCACGAAGTTTCAGCCGCACTGTATATGCACACCTGCATGTGGTATTTTGTGGAAGAGCCACACTAAAGGGGCCAAAGAGCTGCATGTGGCTTGCAAGCCACAGTTTGCCGACCACTGCTTTAGGCCACTGCCACCACCATGCAAATAGAAGTAGGATATAAGGGAACAAATGTACTCGCCCTAAGTAAAAGTGACTGTTATGGTTGTGTGGCAGGAAGGCTAGAAGCCCAAGTGGTCCCATTCTCATTCGGATGGACCTCAGACAGTAATGGGATGGGATCTATGCTTGTCCTGTATCAGGACGAAATTGTCTGGGGAAATGCTTTCTGTAAGACTCTCCCTGTTGTTCTCATCCAACAGAGGTAAAGAGCAAGGACTCCCCCCCCCTCCCAAAACAACAACAACAACAACAACAACAACAACAACAACGATTCAGCCCCATCCTCCAAAGTAAACTATACCTCCTGCCTCTCAAGGAAGGGAACAGTGCTTGGAGTTTATGAGAAATTTATCGGGATGCATAAATGGCCAAATGTCCTCAGAAGCCAATCGTGCTGCACTGTCAATCCCTGTGCTGATGCCTGGTGGTATGATGGGGGATCCTTACTTGTGGCCTTGCTCAGCAAATGGAGTGGATCTTGGCGCTCTGATAAAATTGGCTATCCCTTTCACTTTGGCACATCGTAAACATTTTTCAATGGCCAGACAGACTAGGAAAAGGAGAGAGAATCCAGGGGACTCCTTTGATCCCCATATATACACAAATCCCATTGTGTTTCAGGAGGAGTACCCAAGGAGTTTAAAGCTAGAAATCATATTGTGGCAGGATTTGAATCTGCCCCATTCTGGAGGCCTATTGTAAACAACTTTGTGGCTGGATTAATTATATTTACTATTAGAGGCCCCATGCACGAATTCGCATTCCCTCATCAGTTCCTTCTGAGCCAAACTATATGTGGGGCAACAAACAACCCTTCCCCAGCTTCCTGAAACCCTCAGCAGATTGGGCAGTTCCCCTCCCGTCCTGTCTTCCACTTCCTTCCTTCCCTGCTCAGGCCCCTCCTTCTTCTCCAGCCCCAGAACTTCCGTTTGTCTGGTTGCCTGGGAAACCGCTTTTTTCCGGCCGCGCAGCAGCCGTGGGCCGGCGGAGATGGCTGAGGAGAGACACCCCACGGTGAGCACAGATTCTGTTTTATGTTCCGGGCGCCAGGCGAGACTGGATGGGGCAGGGTCCTACGAGACCGGCGGAGCATAGCGGCGACACAGGCCGTCAGGCGGCCTTGGTTTTTCGCGGATGGTCCTGGACTAATGGCGATCCGGGCGGGCGACTCCCGGTGGGCGGGAGACAGGAGCCAGCTCCCGGGACGTGGTTTGCCTGAGCTGGGCTGAATTCTTTGCAGCATTTAGCCTATGGTTCTCTTGGGGTCATCTGGACGGGAAAGGGGGGTTTTCATTTAAAAAAAAAAAAAAAAAGAGGCTCTTTCCTAGCCCCATTTCTTCCGTCTCATTAGGTTTGGAAATGTACTAACCATCCAGAGGCAGACATTTCTTTTTAATCCCCGGGATTAGGAATTGAATGTGACAAAGCCTGGAAGCATTCAGCATCACTGTCTTCTGTTGATGGGGCAGAGCCATGTTTTCTCAGCTGTGATTAAATTTAGGATCGGACCCTAGGAATTAAACTCCACAAAATTGCCATTACGAAGTGGCCAGCTAAATTCGGGGTGACCCAGTAGTAATTTTTGAGGCGTGTATTCATGATTGGATGTAAAGTTACAAATGTGAAACTTTGTTTTCCTTATTTTAGTATTGGGTTTCAGAGCTTGTTTTGATCATTTGTTAGAATTCACTCGAAGTTTATTGCCCTTCGGGAAACAAAGACAAATGTTGGCTGTTACAGAGCAGGCCAATATTATTTATTATATGTTAGAGGGGGGTCGTTTGTTTTCTATTTTCTTTATATTAGCGGAGAAACGAAATTATTTTAGTGTAATCAGAAAACTGAGTACAGAGCAGGAAGCCCTATGCAAAGATTTTTGTAAGCTACGAATTAAAAAAACCCATATAATTAGTGTTACTAGGTTTTCAATATTGGAAACATACCAAAGAAAATACTTCACCTAAAATAATTTTAAATGTAAAGCATCATGTAAGTTATCCTTACTACAAATATTCTTTAGTGTTCATTGTAGGTATAGATAGGTGTACAGGGATAGTTTATGAACTTGATTTCTGTGAAGGCAGTAGAATACACCTGTGATTTTGAGTCTCTAATAGTGATTTAAAGGGAATGGATTATATATATATATATATATATATATATATATATATATATATATATATAGATAGATATAGATGTGTGTGTGTGTGTGTGTGTGTGTGTGTGTTTCAGAGAGGAAGAGAGAGAGAGAATTAGAAACATTAATGATGAGAGAGACACATTGATTGGCTGCCTCCTGCATGCCCCAAACTGGGGATTGAGCCCGCAACCCAGGCATATGCCCTGATAGTGAAGAATAGTAACCTCCATCTTGTATAAGAAACTGCTGTTTGAAATTCTCTGCTATTATTAGATAGTCCCTAATCCTGTAAACTCTATCATTGTAAACTCTGTCACTTTAAGACAGTCCTTTATTCCATAAAATGACTTTGTTTTTAGTTCAAATAGAAAAAATATAAACTTAACTCTCTGACTTTGCAAGCTAGCCATCCAATGTTAGACTAATATAGACGAATACTACTAATAATGTTCATATTCTTATGCCAAGTACTAACTCATTATGTATTCAAGATTACAACTGTCTGTAACAATAACTGACACAGAGCTCTTTGTAATATCTGCAAACAAAGAGGCTCAAAAAGTATAAATATGCAAACTTCCTGTATGTGTTGCTCAGAGATTTGGAAGAGACACCTCCCTCTGGGCTGCACACAATAAACGACTCCTAGTTGGCTAACTAAGACGTCTTGTATCTCATTCCTTGCTTTACAATAAACCACAGTGACTTCCTGGTTCATAGGTGAATGCTCAACCACTGAGCCAAGTTGACTGGGCAAAGAATGGCTTTTTTGTTTTGATATGACTTTAGCACTTGAACCTGAAGTTTAATTATTTTCATTATTGTCAAATTTATTGCCAACAGTGTTATATTTATAGTAGCTATGTTTTGAAGTTACTACTGCATGGAAATTTGAGTTTCTTCCTTTTTGGAAATGATCTTGCATCTTGTAATAAAATGACATGATAATCCTACTCCTAGACCTGTATCCTATCGAAATAGAAGCAAAAGCATATAGTACAAGTGTGTTTATTGCAGTACTATATACACTTGCAAAAAGCTGGAAACAGTGAAATGTCCATTGGTGAGGTAATGGATGACTTTTGATATTTCCATATATAAAAAGATTATACAGCCATTAAAAAGAATGTTAGAACTATATATATTGACTTGGGGGGATCATCATAGTATATATTTAAGTAAGAGCTAGATGTGAAGTGAGGTATATTGTGATCTTAATTTCGTGACACAAAGGAAAAAAACATAGATCTGTGGATGTGAAAATATATATATGGAGAAGACAAAGACTTAAAACTCATAGAGAGAACTTTGGACAAAAGTGTAAGTAAAAGTCTATGATTGAAGGTCTTGAGGCCAGAGATATCCCAGCAACATGGAGTGAAGCTAGCCCAATGTGAGGCACACAGGAATTCTGATTTGCTACCTAAGTTATTTATTTATTATTAGAGGCCCGGTGCACGTAATTCATGCATGATGGGGAGGGTGTCCTTCAGCCCAGCCTGCTCCCTCTCCAATCTGGGAACCCTCGAGGAATGTCTGATTGCCAGTTTAGGCCCGATCCCTCTCACAATTCAGGACTGCTGGCTCCCAACCACTCGCCTGCCTGTCTGCCTGCCTGTCTGCCTGCCTGATTGCCCCTAACCACTTCTGCCTGCCAGCCTGATCACCCCCTAACCATTCCCCTGCCAGCCTGGTCACCTCTAACTGCCCTCTCATGCTGGTCCGGTCACCCTCAACTGCCCTCCCTGCTGGCCCAGTCACCCCTAACTGCCCTTGCCTTCAGGCCTGGGTTGCTCCCAACTGTCCTCCCCTGCAGTCCTGGTCCTCCCAACTACCCTCACTTGCCAGCCTGGTCACCCCTAACAACCCTCCCCTGCAGCCCTGGGTCCTCCCTAACTGTCCTCCCCTGCAGGCCTGGTACCCCCCAACTGCCCTCCCTTGCCAACCGGTCACCCCCTTAACTGCCCTCCCCTGCAGGCTAGTCCCCCCAATTGCCCTCTCTTGCCAGCCTGGTCACCCCAACTGCCCTCCCCTGCAGGCCTGGGTCCCCCCAACTGCCTTCCCCTGCAGGCCTGGTCCTCCCAAACTGACCTTCCCTGCAGGCCGGGGTCTCCCCCAACTGTCCTCCCCTGCAGGCCTGATCACCCCAACTGCCCTCCCTTGCAGGCCTGGTCCCTCCCAACTTCACTCCCTGCTGGCCTGATCGCCCACAATTGCACTCTCCTGATGGCCATCTTGTGTATTGGAGTGATGATCAATTTGCATATTACTTCTTTATTATATAGGATGGTTATTTTGATTTTAATATGTATTTCCCTAATGGATAATGATACCTGTTAGCATCGCCAAGGAAGGAACATATCAAGGAGGAACAAATGAAGATAAGGAATAGGAATGTTAATGGTCCTATGAAGGGTAGTAGCCAGATATACCAATTTATATTCTTTAGCCTGTAGTCCATGATGGATGTTCTCTAATATTTGCATGATATTGATTGATGTTCTCTAATCTTTGCGGCCCTTTCTGTTAATTTTTGGGTGGCATCCCTGACTAGGTGAGGCAGTAATAGAAAATGCTTTGGCCAGACCTCTGTGGAAAGGCCAAGTGTGTTAAGATTGTGGAGGAGACATCCCAGAGGAGTGTGTTTTTGTTGTTGTTTGTTTTCTTTTGTTGTTTTTTTTGGAGGGACAGAAAAAGAATTCTCCATGGTGTAAATTAGGAAAAGGAGAGAAGCAACAAAGGGATACCTTGGAAGCTAGACTAGAGGGAACATTCCCACTGTCTACTTAGGCTCAGGAGGAAGGAGGACAGTCTGTTCTGCATGATGGGCATCCCTCTGCCTTCCCTCTGAGGTTTGATGGTCTGTTCCATGCTTCTCTGTCTCTGGATCTATTTTTGTTCGTCAGTTTATGTTGATTATATTCCACAAATGTGTGGGATATGTACATATTCAACTTCATTATTTATGGGAAACTTTAAGGTGGTTATAATAATTTATGCTTCTTCCACTAGTTCTTGTTGCTTACATCTTTTTTTATTTTTTTTATTTTCCAATTTGGATATAATCTTTTTTTTTTAATTTTTTTTAATTTTTATTAATTTTTTATACATATCTCCCCATTGCCCCCCCTCCCTCCCAGGCGTACCCCGACCCCCCAGTGTCTGTGATCATTGGTTATGTTTATAAGCATGCATACAAGTCCTTTGATTGATCACTTATTTACCTCACCTAACTTTAATCTTTCTGCTATAATTTCACAGTCTGTTTGATGCTTTATGATTTTTGTCCTCCTGAGAATTATGAGTCTACTCCCTTTCTGTGCTCCTGATTCTATTATATTCACCAGTTTATTCTGTTGATCAGATTTTTAATTCACTTAATTTTTAGATTCACTTGTTGACAGATGTGTATTTGTTGTTCATAATTTTTTGTCTTTTACCTTTTTCTTCTTCCTCTTCTAAAAGGGTACCTTTCAGCATTTCATATAATACTGGTTTGGA
>JAAGEH010000032.1:34993239-35058961 GCA_011751065.1 Lasiurus cinereus
AGGTGTTTACCTATGCCGCCATCTTGGATTCTCTCTCTGCTTACATCTTTGATATTGTTACAACTTTAGCTTTTGTGCTTATGGTGGATATGAAGTGTTTATGTGATATTATTTATATTTCCCGGATTTTTAGTGAGGTAGAGCATCATTAATTGTCTCTTTTCTTTTTCTGCGCAGTTCCTAGTTCATATGTTTTGGTTATTTTTCTACTTTGCTATTTGTGTTTCATATTTTTAGTTATTTCTAGTTTCTGGCTGTTTTAATCCTTTGTTATTTTTTGGTTGTGTTTTGTATTGCAAACATCATCTCTTAGTTTTCTGTCTTTATTTCCTTTTTGGAACAGAAGTTACTAATTTTAATGTAGTTGAATGTTTGGATAATTTTATTTTTGAAGTTTGTTTTTCAATCCCTGTTGATATACAATATTATATTAACTTTAGATCTACAACATAGTGATTAGACATTTATATATCTTACAAAGTGATCACTGTGATAAGCCTAGTACACATCTGATACCATACATAGTTACTACAATGTTTGAACATTGGTATAGCCACCATGGAAAACAGTATGAAGGTTCTTCAAAAAATTAAAAATAGAACTACTATATTATAGAGAGTGCCTGCGAGAGCACCTGAGCAAAGGTCATCAGTGATATCCAGTGGCATTGGCAAAGCCATGTCCTGGAAACATGCCTTGCCAAAGGCAGAAATTTTGTCAGTCCTGACCTATAGCTCAGGTGCCAGGGGGTAGGTATCATTATCTAAGTTTAGCCAGGCACCAGGGTGGACACAATTATCTGGGCTCCAGGCCTGATAATTATGAGAAGCCACAAGAATGAAGAATTCAGTTTAATCTTTAAGCATGATTTCACATAATTTCCTTTGTCTTAAACTCCAGTAAAACTTCCTGGTATCATGCTGTATATAATAAATGTGCTGCACTAGCTCTAGGTCATGGTCTTTCCATCCAAGAACCTGGTGGCTATACCAATGTTCAACCCCAGCAACAGTGCATGAGGTTTCCCTTTTCTCCACATCCTTGCCAATGTTTGTTGCTGGTTGATTTATTGATGATAACCATTCTGACAGGTATGAGGTGATATCTCATTGTGGTTTTAATTTGCATTTCTCTGGTGATTAGTGACATTCAGAACCTGTTTGTTTGTTTTCTTAATCCTCACACAAGGCTATTTTTACATTGATTTCTAGAGAGGAAGGTTGGGGAAGAGGCAGAGAAACATTGATGTGAGAGAGACACATTGATTGGTTACTTGCTGCACATGCCCTATCAGGGCTGGGGATTGAGCCTGCAACTGAGATATATGCCCTTGTCTGGAATAAAATCTGGGGCCCTTCAGTCCTCAGGCCAACACTCTATCTACTGAGCCAAACTGGATAGGGTGCATCTCTTCTTTTTCATAAATGTTTTTTTATTGACTTTTAGAGAGGAAAAGAGATGGAGAGAGAAACATCTATGTAAGAATGAAACATTGATTGACTGCCTCCTGCAAGCCTCCAACTAGGGACTGGAAAGGTGGGGATTGAGTCCACAACCCAGGGATGGACCCTGACTGGGAATCGAACCAGCAACCCCTTGGTGTACAAGAAGATGCTTTACCAACAGTCAGATAGACCAGGGCAAGCATATAAAAGTCTAAGCGACCATTATGCCAGTCGACCGAATGATCGGTTGACCAGTCACTATGATGTACAGTGACCACCAGGGGCAGAAACTCAATGCAAGAGCTGCCCCGTGTTGGTCAGTGCACTCCCATAGCCAGCCTCCTGCAGCTGGCCAACCTTCCACAGTCCCTCCTCCAGTCTCGCTAGCCCTGATCAGCCCTAATTGGGATTGGGTGAGACGGCCCCAATCACCACAGACCAGGCTGAGGGACCCCATCCATGCATGAATTTGTGCACAGGGCCTCTAGTCTTTTCAAATGTCTATTGGCCATGGGTATGTCCTCTTTGGAGAAGTGTGCATTCAGGTACTCTGCCCATTTTTAATTCAGATTGTTTTCTTTTTGGTGTTAAGTAGTATGAGTTCCTTATATATTTTGGATATTAACCCCTTAAAGCATGTATCATTCGTGAATATCTTCCCCCACTCAGTATGTGGTCTTTTTGTTTTGTCAATGACTTCCTTTGCTGCACAGAAACTTTTGAATTTGAATTTGTTTCCCTTGCATGAGGACACATAGCCAAAAATATTGCTAAGAGCAATGTCAAAGTGTTTACTGCCTGAGTTTTCTTCTAGGAGTTTTATGGTTTTAGGTCTTACATTTACATATTTAATCCATTTTGAGTTTATTTTGTATATAGTTTAAGAAAATAGTCTAGGGTTAAAAATGGTGGTGGAGTAAGTGATTGCTACACAGACATGCTCCCAGGACCAAACTGGAATTACAAGTAAAATGCAAAAAAAATCCTGAATAATCAATTGACAATTAGCTGGAGAGAATCCTGATAACCACAGATGGAAAGTGAAGACCACATAGAGATTGGTAGAAAGGTGGAGGCAAGAAAGGGTTGGACAGGCTTCCACAGACAGAAAATGAAGTTCTGGAGAGATATCTCTGCTATGGGGGGTTACCACTGAGAACTCTGGGGTCTAATCCCCAAGCTGGCCCCCTCCCCAGCAGAGAGCCCCAGAACTGAGAAAGGTGTCCACATCACTTCTGAATGTTAAAAGCAGGAAGATTACTGTCTGCCAGGGAAAGATGGCTGGAAATGCAGTTACCCTCTTAATGCGCCAATGCACAAAATTTCCTGTGCTGCCACTCACCATGGGCTGAGGCAGAGGAAGGGCAGACTGGACTGAAGCTTTGTGAGTAGAAGCCAGGATTGGGGGCCCTGGAGTTAGAGCTCAGACACTCTGTTTTTTTGTGCTGAGTCAGTCCCGAAGGCTGTGGGTGTCATCTCTCTCAGGAAGAGAGTTGCTATCCTGATAGTTTTGACCAGGGCAGTGGTCAGGAAACTGCAGCTTGCGAGCCACATATGGTTCTTTGGCTCCTAACGCTACTTCTTCAAAATAGATTTGCCCAGGCCAAAAACTGACTTCTGCACATGCACCACGAAGTTTCAATTGCATTGTACATACATGCCCACACGTGGTATTTTGTGGAAGAGCCACACTCAAGGGGCCAAAGAGCTGCATGTGGCCCACAATCTGAGGTTTGCTAATTATTGGCCTAAGGGGAAGACAGTTGACCCACCCTATTAAAAAAACATCTCGCCCCACCTGTGGAAAAACTCACACCTGTGGATGATTGCCTGAGGGTACTCAAGACTGAATCAAATCAGTCTGCAGGCAGAGGTGGTCTTTGGAGGTTTTGAGGATTTTCCTGATCTAATTAGTCAGAAACTGTTTGATACTGTCCTGCACTAGAGATTGAGCGGCATAGCAGATCTACCTAATACTTAGTGGCAAACCCAAACAGGCAGCCAAAATGGGGAGATACAAAATAACCCCCAAATGAAAGAACAAGAAGATTCCTCAGAAGAAGTGAAAAATGAAATGGGGATAAGAAATTTATCTGATATAGGATTTAGAATAATGATGTAAAGATGCTCATCATCAGGAGAAAAGATATAGTAACCATGAAAGAAGACAGTTGGAAATAATGACATAGCATAAATAAAGAACACATTGGAAGGAATACACAGCAGATTATGGGTTGGTTCAATGACTTAGGGTTGAAAAAAATCAATCAGGGAACCAAAAAGAAAAAAAATTGAAAAACAGGAGGAGAGCTTAAGGGAGCTATGTGGGACAACATGAAACGTAACAATATTAGAATAGCAGATGTGTCAGAAGAGGCAGGAGGGATAGAGTATGTATTTGAAGAAATAATTGTAGACCCCTAGTGGTTTGGCACAGTGGATAGAGTGTTGGCCTAAGGACTAAAGGGTTCCAGGTTTGATTCCTGTCAAGGGCACATGCCTGGGTTGCGGGCTTGGTCTCCAGTGGGGTACATGCAGGAGGCACCTGATCATGATTCTCTCTCATCATTGATGTTTCTATCTGTCTCTGAACCTCATCTCTGAAATCAATAAAAATATTAAAAGAAAAAGAAGAAATAATGGCAGAAAATGTTCCTAACCTGGTGAAGTAAAAAGTCATACAAGTTTAGGAAGCACAGAGAGCTCTAAACAAGAAGAACCAATACAGGCCCATGCCCCAACACATCATAATTAGAATGCCAAAAATTAAAGACACAGAGAGAACCTTAAAGGCTGCAAGAGAAAAGAAAACTTACTTATAAAGGAGTTCCCATAAGGCTGACACCTGATTTTTCATCAGAAACTACAGGCCAGAAGGAAATGGCATGAAGTACTCAAGATAATGGAAAGCAAGGACCTGAGATCAAGATTACTATATCCAACAAGGCTATCATTCAAAATCGATGGTCAAATAACATGCTTCTCAGATAAAAATAGGCTAAAGGAGTTCATCATCACCAAGCCAGCATTACAAGATATGCTAAAGAGATTGCTGAGAAGAAGAAACAGAGAGAGAAACCTAGCTGTACAGAATTAAAATGGCTATAAATAAGTACTCTCAATAATAACCCTAAATGTAAATGGACTAAATCCTCCAATCAAAAGGTTGTGAAACTTTTCTTTCAGGTAATTGTCAGCAACAAACAGTAACAAAAGGAATGGATAAAAAAATATGACCTTTCTACAAGGGACCACTTCAGAGCAAAATACTCACATAGGATGAGAGTAAAGGGATGGAAAAAAAGTTTTCATGCAAATGGCAATGAATAAAAAGGTGGGGTAGCAGTATTCATATGTGACAAAATAGACTTCAAAATGAAGACCATCAAAAGAAACAACAAAGATCATTACAAATACTAATGAGATCAATCCAACAAGTGGATAAAACCCTGGTAAACATAAGCACCCAATAAAGGAGCACCTAATCATATAAAAAACTTCTAGAGGACTTTAAGGAGGAGATCAACAACAATACAGTCATAGTAGGGTACTTTAACACCCCACTGAGTTCATTGGATCTTCTAGGCAAAAAATTAAGGAAACAGTGACTCTAAATGACATACTGGTTCAGATGGATTTAATTGATATTTATAGAATACTAGTGGCCCGGTGTGTGAATTCATGCACTTTGAAAGGAATTAATTAGAATAAGTATTTTAATATTGCTATTCGCCCTTTCCCTATAATAGAAGTGTCAACCATATTCATGATTGTCAATGACAGATCGAAACACACACATGCCATTGGCACCAGTGAGAGCTTTATGTGTATGACACATCTGCAAGTCAACTTAAGCTTTTATATATATAGAATAAACTTGCTTAGTTAGACCTGCTTTCTGATGTAGCGAAACTTTATCCAGCCCAGTGAAGCACCCCAACTTTTCTTTAAGGTACTTGTCAGCAACACAACAGTAAATATCAATACAAAGCAGATTATTATTGTAGGTAATGCAGGAAGAAGTAAGGGTAAAATATTTAACTGCAGCAGAATATTTGACTATATTTTGCACAGTGAGAAAACTTGAAGTCTTTTTCAAGGTTCACCATTTCTTACTCTTTTCAGTTGGGTCAAGTTTCTAAACTTTCTAAATATCTGTTTTCCCTCTAATGGAAAGAAAATAGGATTCCATCGAATCTCTCATCTACCAACTCCAGGACTTCTGTGAACATCATAGAGATGAGACACAAGAAAACACTTCACAGATATTTGTTTACAGTGTAAAGTATTTCCACCTGGCTATAAAGCAAGTCATGTTCCTGGGCTGAAGACACTGCAAGGAGGCTAGTGGGAGATGAGCCAGACATTGCTACGTGATGCCATTACCTGGACAGAGGGAAGGACACTTAGCATATTAGTCTTTTATATATATAGATTTTCACCCCAAAGCTGCAAATATACATCTTTCTAAAGTGCACATGGTTCATTCTCAAAGATAGACCATATATTAGGACATAAAATAAGTCTCTAAATTTCAAGAAGATTAAAATCATATCAGGCATTTTCTCAGATCACAATGGAATGAAATTAGAAATCAACTACAATAAAAATGCCCCCAAACATTCAAACACATGAAGACTAAATAGCATGTTATTAAATAATGAATGTATTACCAATGAGATCTAGAAAGAAATAAAAAGCTTTTTGGATACAAATGAAAATGAACACAGCAACCTAAAATATCTGGGATCCAGCAAAAGCAGTACTAAGAGGGATGTTCATAGCACTATAGGCCTATCTTAAAAAAAAGATATATATCTATATCTATATATCTATATCTATATCTATATCTATATCTATATCTATATCTATATATCTATATATCTATATATCATCTATCTATATCTATATCTATATCTATATCTCTCTCTATATATATCTATATATCTATATATATATATATCATAAACTAACTCTTTAACTAAAATTACTAGAAAAGCAACAAGAAAAGCCCAGAGTAAATAGAAGGAAGGAAATAATACAGATTAGAGCAGAAATAAATAACATAGAGACTAAAAGAGTACAAAAAAAATCAATGAAACCGAGACATGGTTCTTTGAAATGATAAGCAAATTTGATAAACCATTAGCCAGACTCATCAAGAAACAGAGGGAGGACCCAATAAATAAAATAAGAAATGCAAGTGGAGTAGTAGTCACTGACACCACAGAAATATTAAGGATTGTAAGAAGATGCTATGAATAGTTATGCCAACAAGCTGGACAATGTGGATGAAATGGACAAATTCCTACAAAAATACAATCTCCCAAAATGGAATTAGGAAGAAGAAAACCTGAATAGGCCAATAACAACTAATGAAATAGAAGCAATAATAAAAAAGTGTCCCAGCATACAAAAGCCTGGGTCTGGATGGCTTCACAGGGGAATTTTAAGAAACATTCAAAGATGAACTAACATCTATACTCCTCAAAATATTCCAAAAAATCCAAGAGGAAGGAACACTTCCAAGCTCTTTTTTGAGTCCAGCATTATATTAATTCCAAAACCAAATAAAGACACTATGAAGCAAGGTAATTACAGACCAATATCCCTGATGAACATATATGCTAAAATCCTCAACAAAATATTAACAAATCAGATCCAGTGATATATTAAAAAGGCCAAGTGGGATTTATTCCAGGATGCAAGGCTGGTACAATATCTGCAAATCAATAAATGTGATACATCACATAAAATAAAATGAAAGACAAAAATCACATGATCATATCAATTGATGCAGAAGAAGCAAGCATTAATTAAAATCCAAGTTTTTTGGTAAAAACTGTCAGCAAAGTGGGAATAGAAGGAGCATTTCTCAACATAATAAAGGCCACATATGACACACTTTCAGTGAACATTATACTCAGTGGACAAAAATGAAAACCATTTCTCTTAAGAACAGAAACAAGACAGGGATGTCTATTCTCACCACTCTTATTCAACACTAGATGCCTCGTACATGAATTTCATGCATGGTAGAGTCCCTAGGCCTGGATGGTGATCAGGGTCAGTTGGGCCTTCTGGCTGCCAGCTGGGGCCTTCTGGCTGCTGGCTGGGGCCTTTCTTCCCCGGCTGCCAGTTGCCACCTGGGGCCTTCCTTTGTTCTGTACCACCCCCTGGTGGTCAGCGCATGTTGTAGCAAGCAATCAAACTCTGGAGGGGACACTGCATATTAGCCTTTTATATATATATAGATAGTACTGGAAGTTCTAGCCACAATAATCAGACAAGAAGACAAAATAAAAGGCATCTAAATTGGAAAGGAAGAAGTAAAACTCATTATTCGCAGATGACATGATGTGCATAGATAACCAACCTTAAAGACTCCACTAAAAAAAAAAAATTCTACTAGTTTAAATAAATGAATTTGGCAATGTAGTGGGACACAAAACACCCCAAAATCGATGAATTTTTAAAAAATATATCAATAATGAATTTTCAGAGAGAAACTAAACAAACAACTGCACTTACCACTGCAATAACAAAATAATAAGTTACTTAGAAATAAATGTAACCAAGGAGGTAAAAGACTTGTAATTTAGAAAACTACAGGATATTGAAAATAAAAAGATATATATAAGTGGGAGCATATTTCATGTTCATGGATTGGTAGAATTAACATCATTAAAATGTCCATACTACCCAAAGCAATCTACAGAGTCAATGCTATCCCTATTAAAATGCCAACAGCATATTTCACAGATTTAGAACAAATTCTCCAAAAATTTATATAGACCCAAAAAAGACCCCGAATAGCTGAATAAAGAATAAAGAAAAGAAGAATAAAGCTTGAGGAATCACAATACTAGATATCAAGTTATATTACAAAGCCACCGTAATCAAAATAGTCTGGTACTAGAACAAGAATAGGCATATAGATTAATGGAACAGAACAGAGACGTCAGTAATTGACCCAAGGCATTGCACTCAATATTTGATAAAAGTGGCGAGAGCATACAATGGAGTCAAGACAGTCCCTTCAATATATGGTATTGGTAAAATTGGACAGGTACATGCAAAAAAATTAAAAATAGACCACCAATTTACAGCATACATAAGAATAAATTATAAATGGAGAAAATATTTAAATGTAAGTCATAAAACTATAAAAATTCTAGAAGAAACCATAGGTTAGCAAAATCTCAGATATATTTCATAGCAATAACTTTGCCCCCTTATATTCTAGGGCAAGGGAAACTAAAGAGAAAATAAAAAGCTTCTTCACAACAAAAGTAACCATGAACAAAATGAAAAGGGAGTCCATTATATGGGAGGACATTTTTTGGCTGTGATACATGTGATAAGGGTTAATAAAATATATAAGGAACTCATACAACTTAATGAAAGGAAGATAATCCAATTAAAAAATGGGCAAAGTACCTAAATAGACACTTCTCTGTGGACATGCAGATTGCCAAGACATATGAAAAAATGCTCAAAGTCACTGATCATCAGAGAGATGCAAATTGAAACAACAATGAGCCAGGCCAGTGTGGCTCAGTGATTGAGCTTAGACCTGTGAACAAGGAGGTCATGGTTCGATTTCTGGTCAGGATACATGCCTGAGTTGCTGGCACCATCCCTATGTGAGGTGTTTAGGAGGCAGCTGATCAATGATTATCCCTCATTATTGATGTTTCTAGCTATGTCGACCTCTCCCTTCCTCTCTGAAATCTATCTATCTATCTATCTATCTATCTATCTATCTATCATCATATATCATCTATCTATCTATATATATTAGAGGCCCAGTGTCCCTCAGCCCAGCCTGCACCCTCTTGCAGTCCAGGACCCCTCACTTCTTACAGCCCACCTGCAGTGGAGGCAGGAGAGCCTCTCACCATCGCTGCTGGGCTTACTAGCCAACAGCTCGGCTTGGGGCTGAGTGATGATCCCCATGTGGGAGTGTACTGACCACCAGGAGGCAGCTCCTGTATTGAGCGTCATAATGACCAGTCGTTCTGCTGTTTGATTGATTTGTATATTATGCTTTTATTATATAGGATATATATATGTGACTATGAGGCATCACCTCACACCTTTCAGAATGGCTATCATCAACAAATCAACAAGTGACAAGTATTTTTGTGCATGTGGAGAAAAGGGAACCCTAGTACACTGCTGGTAGGAATGCAGATTGGTGCAGCCATTATGGAAAACAGTATGGTATTTCCTAAAAAAATTAAAGAAGGAACTGCCATTTGACCCAGTGATCCACTTCTAGAAACCAGAAACACCATTCAGAAAGAATGTATGCATATCTATGGTTATAGCAGGCCAATTTACAATTGCTAAGGTTAGGAAATGGAACCCTGGACCTTTCAGTCTGCAGACCAATGCTCTATCCACTGAGCCAAACCAGCTAAGGCTGGCTTTTCCATTTTAGACTTCAATCCATTTTAATTCATTTTAATTTCCCTGATTAAGCCTTTTCTCTCTTTTTTTAAAAATTAATTTTTTATACAAATCACCCCATTGGCCCCCCTCCCTCCCAGGCATACCCCAACCCCCCAGTGTCTATGTTCATTGGTTATGCTTATATGCATGCCTACAAGTCCTTTGATTGATCTCTTATCTACCTCACCTAACTTTAATCTTCCTGCTTTAATTTCACAGTCTGTTTGAAGCTTTACTATTTCTGTATCTATCCTTTTGTTCATCAGTTTACAATGTTCTTTATTATCCCCCAATGAGTGCGATCATGTGATGCTTCTCCTTCATTGACTGCCTTATTTCACTAAGCATAAGGCTCTCCAGTTCCAACCAGGTTGCTGCAAATGGTAAGAATTCCTTCTTTTTAAAGCCAGCATAGAATTCCATTGTGTAGATGTACCATAGTTTTCTGATCCACTCATCTGCTGACGGGCACCTAGGCTGTTTCCAAATTGTAGCTATTGTAATTTGGCTGCTATGAACATAGGGGTGCAGAAATCCTTTCTGATTGGTGTTTGTAATTTCTTAGGATAAATTCCTAAGAGTGGTATTACAGGGTCAAGTGGAAGATCCATTTTTAGTTTTTTGAGGAAACTCCATACTGTTCTCCACAGTGGCTACACCAGTCTGCATTCTCACCAACAGTACACAAGGGTTCCTTTTTCTCCGCATCCTCGCCAACACTTGTTGTTTGTTGATTTGTTGATGATTGCCATTCTGACAGGTGTAAGATGGTATTGCATTGTCGTTTTGATTTGCATCTCTCGGATGATTAATGACTTTGAACATGTTTTCATGTGTTTCTTGGCCTTCCTTCTGTCGTCTTTTGAAAAAGTTCTATTTAGGTCCGTTGCCCATTTTTTTATTGGATCCTTCATCTTCCTTTTATTAAGTTGTATAAGTTGGCTGTATATTTTGGAGATTAAACCTTTATAAGTGATAACATTTGCAAATATGTTCTCCCATACAGTGATCTTTCTTGTTGTTTTGTTGATGGTTTTTTTGCTGTGCAAAAGCT
Organism: Lasiurus cinereus; assembly: GCA_011751065.1. NCBI lineage: Eukaryota > Metazoa > Chordata > Mammalia > Chiroptera > Vespertilionidae > Lasiurus > Lasiurus cinereus. The sequence goes on from JAAGEH010000032.1 coordinate 35,004,196, forward strand.
TTTTATTTTGATGTAGTCCCATTTGTTTATTTTTTCTTTAGCTTCCATTGCCTTTAGAGCAGTATCAGTGAAGAAGTTCTTTTGGCATATATCTGAGATTGTGCTGCCTGTGGATTCCTCTAGTATTTTTATGGTTTCCCTTCTAATGTTTAAGTCCTGTATCCATTTTGAGTTTATTTTTGTATTTGGTGTAAGTTGGTGGTCCAGTTTCCATTTTTTGCATGTATCTGTCCAATTTTCCCAACACCATTTATTGAAGAGGCTATCTTGGCTCCATTGAATGTTCATGTCTCCTTTGTCAAATATTAATTGAGCATAGTGGTTTGGGTGGATATCTGGGTTCTCTATTCTATTCCATTGGTCTATACGTCTGTTCTTATGCCAGTACCAGGCTGTTTTGAGAACAGTTTCTGTGTAGTATAGCTTCAAATCTGGTATTGAGATCCCACCTACTTTATTCTTCTTTCTCAGAATTGCTGTAGCTATCCGTGGTCTTTTTTTGTTCCAGATGATTCTATGAAGAATTCTTTCTAGGTCTGTGAAATAGGTCGTTGGTATTTTAATGGGTAGTGCATTGAATCTGTAGATTGCTTTGGGTAGTATGGACATTTTCATGATGTTGATTCTCCCAATCCATGAGCATGGTATGCTCTTCCATCTTCCTCTATCTCTTTTTTCAGTGTCCTGTAGTTTTCTGCATAAAGGTCTTTTACCTCTTTAGTTAGGTTTATTCCTAGGTATCTTAATTTTTTTGGTGCGATGGTAAATGGGATTGCTTTTTTAGTTTCTCTTTCTATAATTTTACTATTAGTGTATAGATATGCCACAGACTTCTTAGCATTAAGTTTGTATCCTGCTACATTGACGAATTCATTAAGTCCATAAGTTTTGGAATGGAGTCCTTTGGGTTTTTTATGTACAATATCATGTCATCTGCAAATAAGGACAGCTTTACTTCTTCTTTTCCAATTTGAATGCCTTTTATTTCTTCTTGTTGTCTAATTGCAATGGCTAATACTTCCAGTACTATGTTGAACAGAAGAGGTGAGAGTGGGCATCCTTGTCTTCTTCCTGTTCTTAGGGGAAATGATTTTAGTTTTTGCCCATTGAGTATGATGTTAGCTGTGGGTTTATCATATATGGCTTTTATGATGTTGAGGTATGATCCTTCTATTCCCACTTTGCTGAGAGTTTTTATCAAGAAAGGGTGTTGGATTTTGTCAAATGCTTTTTCTGCATCAATTGATATGACTATGTGATTTTTATCTCTCAATTTGTTTATGTGATGTATCACATTTATTGATTTGTGGATATTGTACCATCCCTGCATTCCTGGGATGAATCCTGCTTGGTCATGGTGTATGATCTTTCTGATGTACTGCTGGATCCGGTTTGCTAGAATTTTGTTGAGGATTTTGGCATCTATGTTCATGAGAGATATTGGCCTATAATTCTCTTTCATTGTGTTGTCTTTATCTGGTTTTGGTATTAGGGTGATGCTGGCTTCATAGAAGGTGTTTGGAAGTGTTCCTTCTTCTTGAATGTTTTTGAATAGTCTGAGGAGGATAGGTTTTAATTCTTTTTTGAATGTTTGGTAAAACTCTCCTATGTAGCCATCTGGACCTGGGCTTTTATTTGCTGGAAGCTTTTTGATTACTGCTTCAATTTCTTCCATAGTTATTGGACTATTGAGATGTTTGGTTTCCTCCTCATTGAGTTTTGGAAGGTTATATTTTTCTAGGAAAATGTCCATTTCTTGCAGGTTGTCCAATTTGTTGCAATAGAGTTGTTCATAGTATTTTTTAACAATCCTCTGTATTTCCAGAGGGTCTGTTGTTATTTCTCCTCTTTCATTTCTGATTTTGTTTATTTGAGTCTTCTCTCTTTGCTTCTTGGTGAGCCTGGCTCACCAATCAATCTTGTTTATCCTTTCAAAGAACCAGCTCTTTGTTTTGTTGATCTTTTGAATTGTTTCTTTGGTCTCCAAGTTGTTTATCTCCGCTCTGATGTTCACTATTTCCTTCCTTCTGAGTACACTGGGCTTTTCTTGTTGCTCTCGTTCTAGCTCTTTGAGTTGTAGGTTTAGGTAAGTTATTACCATTGTTTCCTGTTTTTTGCAGTAGGCTTATAGGGTTATGAACTTCCCTCTCAAGACTGCTTTCACTGTGTCCCATAAATTTTGTATTGTTGTGTTGTCATTGTCATTTGTTGCCATGATGTTTTTTATTTCTTCCTTGATCTCACTGGTTATCCAGTCGTTGTTTAATAGCATGCTGTTTAGTCTCCATGTGTTTGATTTCTTTCTATTGTTTTTATTATAGTTGATTTCCAGTTTTATGCCACTGTGGTCTCAGAAAATGCTTGATATGATTTTTATCTTCTTGAGTTTGAAGAGTCTTTTCTTATGACCCAACATATGATCTATCTTTGAAAATGACCCATGTGCACTGGAGAAGAATGTATATTCTGTGGCTTTGGGGTGAAATGTTCTGAAGATGTCAATTAATTCCATCTGTTCTAGTGAGTCATTTAGGATTGATGTTTTTTTACTGATTTTTTGTTTAGAGGATTTGTCCAATGGTGACAGTGGAGTATTAAAGTCTCCTACTATGGTTGTATTGCTGTCAGTCTCTCCATTAATATCCTCCAAGAGTTTTTTTTATGTATTTAGGTGCTTCTATATTGGGTTCATGTATGTTTACCATAGTTATTTCTCCTTGTGGGATTGTTCCCTTTAGTATTATGAAGTGGCCTTCTTTATCTCTTGTTATGTCCTTCACTTTGAGATCTAATTTGTCAGATATAAGTATTGCTACCCCAGCTTTTTTTTTCATTTCCATTTGCCTGAAATACCATGTTCCATCCCTTCACTCTCAATCTGTGTGCATCTATTTTCCTGAGGTGGGTTTCTTGCAGACAGCAGATATATGGATCATGTTTTCTTATCCAATCGGTTACCCTATGTCTTTTGATTGGAGCATTTAATCCGTTTACATTTAAAGTTATTATTGATAAGTACTTATCTGTTGCCATTTTTAGTCCTTACCCCCGAATTCCTTCTTCGCTTCCTCTTTCTTTTTATTACAGCAGACCTTTTAACATTTCTTGCATTGCTGGTTTGGTGGTAATATATTCCCTTAGTCCTTTTTTGTCTTTGAAGCTTCTGATTTCACCTTCAATTTTGATTGAGAGTCTTGCAGGGTACAGTATTCTTGGATTTAGACCCTTCCTTTGCATGACTTTGCATATTTCATTCCATTCCCTTCTGGCCTGACAAGTTTCGGTTGAGAAATCAGTAGCTAGTCTTATGGGGGTTCCTTTGTAGGTAACTTTCTGTTTCTCTCTGGCTGCTTTTAAGGTTCTTACTTTGTCATCGGTGTTTGCCAATTTAATTATAATGTGCCTCGGTGTCGGTTTGTTGGGGTTCATTTTGCTTGGGACTCTGTGAGCTTCTTGGATTTGTGTGGGTTTTTTCTTTTCTATATTGGGGAAATTTTCTGTCATTATTTCTTCAAACACGTTCTCTAATCCTTGTTCAGTTTCCACTCTTTCTGGGACCCCAATTATGCGGATGTTGTTTTGTTTCATGTTATCCCAAAGTTCCCTTAGAATCTCCTCTTGCTTTTTAACTTTTTTTTTCTAGAAGCTGCTGAACTTGGGTATTTTTTCCTACCGTGTCTTCTAGCTCCCTGGTGCGGTCCTCTGCTTCTTCTAGTCTACTTTTGATGCTTTCTATTGAGTTCTTTATAGCAGTGATGTCATTTTTCATTTCTTCTTGATTATTCTGCATTTCTTCTTGCTGCTCCTTCACCTCCTCTAGGTTCTTCTTCATTTCATCTTGGCTCTTACTCATATTGTGAAATTTGTCTTCCATTCTTTTCAACCACATTATGATCATTTCTCTGAATTCTTTCTCTGGTAGGCTTTTTCTGGTTCTATTCAGTTACTTCCTTTTCTGGTGAAACCTGCCTTTCTGTCTTATGTGGGCTGTTTCTTTTTCTGCCCATGATCTTTCTTCTCCGGGTGTCTGGTTATGTAGTTCTCTCTCCCTGACCCAGGCAAAATCTGACCCTTCTGCGCACCGCGTGGATCTTCGAATCCACCACCTTCGCGTCCGTGCCGCCTGGGAAGCCGTGCTTCAGCCGCAGCTTTCAGGTCTCGGCAGACATCTACCTCCCCCTTATCTCAGGCGCAATCTGACCTGTCCGTGTACTCTGTGGATCTCTGGTTCCGCCGCGTGTCTGCGCCGATTGGAGAGCAGAGTTCTGGGTCCCCGGTCCCTGGCTGCTCGATGGATGCCCAGCCGAAGGCTTCAGACTGCTGCAGACATCCACCTCCCACTGCAAGATGGCTCAGGCTCCGCGTTCGCGCTGGTGGCTCTGGCCAACAAAAGCCCCGTGGTAGTGGGGCTGCCTGGCCGGGAGAGCCCCTTCCAGCAGTTCTCCACCTTCTCCTGGAGGACAACTGACTCCTAGCTTGCCAAAAAACACTCCCAATGCGACTCTCAACTGCTCTCTCTCCTTCTGCCCAGCGATAAAGCTCCAGAGGCATCCGTCTACTCCGCCGCCATTTTCTCCCTCTTCAAGCCTTTTCTCTTGAAGTCTATTTTATCTAACGTTAATATTGCTAATTTGGTTTTCATTTTATTTCTGTTTTCATGGTATATCTTTTGCCATCTTTTTACTTCGTGTTTTTTCCTTGTTTTAGATTTGACTTTATATAAATAGCATATATCTGTATTTAGAAAATTCATTTTTATAATATGTTTATTAATTGGGAAATTTCATTTTTTTCTTCTTCCTCTTTTCATGCAATACCTCCCACCCTTTTGGGCTGAGTTTCTTTTTCCTCTCCCTTTTGCTTTTCTCATTTTATTTCTTAGGGGTTATATATTTTATTCTTTGGTCTTCCTTTAGTGAGTACCCCAGTTTTTAAATTGGAACATGCTTAAAGTTCAAACATAGTTTGAATAATACAAGGATCCTTGAATACTTTATTGCCTCTCGCCTTCTGCCAATGCATGCCATTGTTATTCAGTTTCACAGTTTTTCTTTTTTTTTAAATGTATTTTTATTTTTATTATATATACTAGAGGCCCAATACACAAAATTCGTGCACGGAGGGGGGTGTCCCTCACCCCAGCCTACACCCTCTCCAATCTGGAATATACCTTTCACAATCCAGGAATGCTGACTCCCAACTGCTCTCCTGCCTGCCTGATTGCCCCTAACTTTTTCTGCCTGCCAGGCTGATTGCCCGCTAACCACTCCCCTGCCAGACTAATCGACATCTAACTGCTTCCTGCCAGCATGATTGCCCCTAACTGCCCTCCCTTGTGGGCCTGATTGCCCCCAGCTTCCTTCCCCTGCTGACCCAGTCACCCCTAACTGCCCTCCCTTGCCAGCCTGGTCACCTCTGACTGCCCTCCCCTGCTGGCCTTGTCCCTCCCAACTACCATCCCCTGCAGGCCTGGTTCCCCCAACTGCCCTCCCCTACAGGCCTGGTTCCCCCCAACTGACCTCCTCTACAGGCCTGGTCCCCCCCAACTGCCCTCCTCTGCTGGCACAGTCACCCTTAATTGCCCTTCCCTGCAGGCCTGGTCACTCCCAACTTCCCTTCCCTGTAGGCCTGTTTTCCCCTAACTGCCCCCCCCTCTACGGGCCTGATCACCCCCTACTGCTCTCCCTTGCAGGCCTGGTCCCTCCCAACTGCCCTCCCCTGCTGGCCTGATTGCCCACAACTTCCCCTGCTTGTGTCCACATGGGGGCAGCCTTCTTTGACCACATGGGGGTGGCCATCTTGTGTATTGGAGTGATGGTCAATTTTCATATTACTCATTTATTAGATAGAATATGTTTTTATTGATTTCAGAGAGGAAGGGAGAGAGAAACATTAATGATGAGAGAGAATCATTGATTGGCTGCCTCCTGCATGCCCCCTACTGGGGGGGGATTGAGCCCATAATCCGGGCATGTGCCCTTGGCTGGAATCCTTTAGTCTGGCCAATGCTCTATCCACTGAACCTAACTGGCTAGGGCATTAATGTATTTTTATTCATATCAGAGAGGGAGGGGGGTGAGAGAAACATCAATGATGAGAAAGAATCATTTATCGGTTTCCTCCTGCCTGCCCGAAACTGGAGACTGAGCCTGCAACTCTGGCATGTGCTCTGACTGAGAATTGAATCATGACCTCCTGGTTCATAGGCCGATGCTCAACCACTGGGCCACACTGGCTGGGCAGTTCCACAGTTTTTATATTTCTCAATTCAACACCATAAAGTTATACTTTTTTTTTTCTATAGAAATTCAGTTTATTCTTAGACTATTTTTCAAAAGAAACAGTGGTGTGCTGTTTTTCTAAAATATGCCTTTATGGATTTATATATAATATGTATATTATAAAATCCATGCATGTATTTACGTGATTCCTATATACGAAAGTACAGCACTGTGGTATGTACATATCTATAGGTACATTCCTTCTGATCATCCCTTCTGTGCTGCTCCCAGGTGAGGCAGCTCGCAGCTGGCTCAGCCAGGTGCTTCTGAGTGAGGGCCTCAGTAGAGAAGATGTGTGGCTGCTGAGGGAGCAGCAGGTTGTAGGACTCATCCTTCTGCAGACTTGGTGAGCACAACAGTCAGAACAGTATCTGGAGGCATCAACCAGTGGTGACAATGCTGCCCTTGAAAGGGAGGTGGCTACAGAGCCTTCTGGGGCCATTCTGTGTCCTGGACTTGCTTGTCTGAACCAAGAACTTATATAAGTGAGGGGAGCAGGAGGCTGGGAGGCGAGGATCCCTCCCAGCCTTGGCCCCATGAAGGGGAAAAGGCTGGATGAAAATTATACTTTTTGATTATTTGTTTTATTCAGTCAGTAGATGCTTAGAATAGTTTCATATTTTACCAATTCCTTTGCTCATTCTACTTCATTCTCGTGTTATTTTCCCTTTTTATAATGCATATCCTTTACAAGTTTATTTGGTGAGTCTAAACACTCAAATTTTACTTTTCTGAAAATTATTTTAATCTGCCATTGTTCTTGAAAATTAGTTGATTGGTCTAACAGTTTAAAAGAATGGGTTGTCAAAGTGGTTTTTTAAAGGGTCAATACTATTTTGAATTTTGTGGGCCATATAGTTTCTTCAAGTAACTAAACTAGGCAGTTTGTAGTGAACAAGCAACTACAGACAATATGTCAACATGTGAGTGTGACGGAAGATTTTGTTGATAGACACCAAAGTTAGAATTTTATATAATTTTCATGTGTTATGAAATATTAATTTTTTTAACCATTAGAAAGTGCAAAAACCATTCAGCTGGTTTGTAGGCTGTGTAAGAAACAGGCTGGAGCCCTAGCCTGTTTGGCTCAGTGGATAGAGTGTTGGCCTATGGACTGAAAGGTCCCAGGTTCAATTCCAGGCTCTTCCCTGGCCCGGGCTCTGGTCAATGCTCGTGCAGGAGGCAACCAATCGATGTCTTTCTCTCACATCAATATCTTCCTCTGTCTTTCCCTTTCTCTTCCACTCTCTGAAAACAGGCTGGATTTGACCTTAGGCCATAATTTTTGCTGACCTTTTTTCTAGATTAGCACTTACTTTACTTAGCACTGGATATTTGGTAGTAATCCTATAAAATAAAAGGCTAGGTGGTGTCATGCCTTCATGTGATGCTCTTGTGTGACATCATAACAAGATGGCTGGCAGGGGAGGGCAGTTCTGGGCAAACAGGCTAGCAGGGGAGAACAGTTGGGGGCGATTGGGCTGGTAGGGGAGGGCAGTTGGGAGTGAGATCAGGCCAGCAGGGGAGGGCAGTTGGGGGTGCCCAGGCCTGCAGGGGAGGGCAGTTGGGTTTGATTAGGCCAGCAGGGGAGCAGTTAGGCATCAATCAGGCTGGCAGGAGAGCAGATAGGAGGTGATTAGGGACAATCAGGCAGGCAGGCAGGTGAGTGGTAAGGAGCCAGCAGTCCTGGATTGTGTGAGGGATGTGATTGGGCCTAAAACAGCAGTCGGACATCCCTCAAGGGGTCTGATATTGGAGAGGGTGCAGGATGGGCTGAGGTACGCCCCACTCATGCATGAATTTCGTACACCAGGCCTCTAGTTCTTCTTATAATGTCTTTTTTTTTCCCAAGTATAATTTATTTATTTATTTTTTTGTGTGTGTGTCTGCAGGGCAATTTATTTATTTATTAATTTTTTATACATATCTCCCCATTGCCCCCCTCCCTCCCAGGCGTACCCCGACCCCCCAGTGTCTGTGATCATTGGTTATGTTTATAAGCATGCATACAAGTCCTTTGATTGATCACTTATTTACCTCACCTAACTTTAATCTTTCTGCTATAATTTCACAGTCTGTTTGATGCTTTATGATTTTTGTCCTTCTGAGAATTATCAGTCTACTCCCTTTCTGTGCTCCTGATTCTATTATATTCACGAGTTTATTCTGTTGATCAGATTTTTAATTCACTTAATTTTTAGATTCACTTGTTGACAGATGTGTTTTTGTTGTTCATAATTTTTTGTCTTTTACCTTTTTCTTCTTCTTCTTCTAAAAGGGTACCTTTCAGCATTTCATATAATACTGGTTTGGAGTTGATGAACTCCTTTAGCTTTTTCTTCTCTGTGAAGGTCTTTATCTGCCCTTCAATTCTGAATGATAGCTTTGCTGGATAGATTATTCTTGGTTGTAGGTTCTTGTTGTGCATCACGTTGAATATTTCTTGCCACTCCCGTCTGGCCTGCATCGTTTCTGTTGAGAAATCAGCTGACAGTCGTATGGGTGCTCCCTTGTAGGTAATAAACTGTTTTTCTCTTGCTGCTTTTAATATTCTCTCTTTCTCTTTTGCTCTTGGCATTTTAATTATGATGTGTCTTGGTGTAGTCCTCTTTGGGTTCCTTTTCTTTGGGGTTCTGTGTGCTTCCTCGACTTGTAAGTCTATTTCTTTTACCAGATGTGGGAAGTTTTCAGTCATTATTTCTTTAAACAGGTTTTCAGTATCTTGCTCTCTCTCTTCTTCTGGCACCCCCACAATTCTGATGTTGGTACGCTTGAAGCTGTCCCAGAGGCTCCTTACATTATTTTCACATTTTTGGATTCTTTTCTCTTCTTGCTTTTCCAGTTGAATGTTTTCTGCTTCTTTATATTTCAAATTTTTGACTTGATCCTTGCCTTTCTCTAGTCTGCTGTTAGTACTCTGCATAATAGTTTTCATTTCAGTCAGTGTCTTTATCATCTCCTCTTGGGTCTCACTAAATTTATCCATCTTTTCTAGCATATTCTTGCAAAACCTTATAAGCGTGGTTTTGAACTCTATATCCAGTCGTTTTTTTCCCTCCATTTCTTTTGCTTGTAATCCCTTCCCTTGTCTCGGCATTTTCACTGTGCCGGGGAAACTTCTGTGCTGGAATCAGCCGCAGAAGCCTCGGTTGAGCTTGGGAGGGTGGAGTCTCAGGGCTTAAGGGACCGCCTTGCCTTCCAGTCGGCCCCGCCCTCCACGGCCCCTGAGTCTCACGTGACAGGGTAATGGCTGGAGCGGTCCTTGTGTGCGCGCGCGCACCCGCAGCGCCTCTGACCGCTGCCTTTCCGGCTCCCCTGCGAACCAGGACCACACGAGTCTAGGTCCCCAGGGTTTCGCCCAAAACAGGGGCTCAGTGGACTCAGAAGTGGCACAGTTCGGAGGGTCTGTCTCCTGCCCACTCGCAAAAGCCAGCGGCACAATCAGCAATCCGTCCTCCGCGTGGTGCCGTGCGCAACCAGACCTCCGATCCTTTGCAACGCCCCTAAATTTCCGTGCACTTCTCCCTTTTCACAGTCCAAGCTCCCCCGTATGAGTTTCGGCTGGATCTGGGGTTTAGTGTCGTAAGATAAGGGGTTCAATGCCGTTGGGAGTCTCCGTTTCCCTCCTGCCAGAGAAAGCCAGCCAGATACTCCGGCACCCGCTCTCTCAGCGCGCGTCTCCGTACCTCAGCTTTTTGCAACTCCTCTGGGTCTCTGTGAGCCCCTCTCTTTCCCTCTAGTTGTAGAACTTACACTCAGCCAGCTTTCCTGTGGTTCTGGATGATGTCCGTTCTGTCTTTTAGTTGTAGTTTTGAAATTGTTGTGCGAGGCAGCAGTATAGGTGTTTACCTATGCCGTCATCTTGGATCTCTTTTTTCCTTCTTATAATGTCTTAATGTGATATATCTTTCATTTTTAATTGTTGAGAAGTCAATTGTCAATCTAATTATCCTTTATTTTTTTGGTAATGTGGTTATATGTTTTTCTTTGGTTTTGTTTTATTTATTTTTAATATGTTTATTAACTTTTAGAGAGGAAGGGAGAGGGAGAAAGAGAAACATTGATATGAGAGCAGAACATTAATTGGCTATCTCCTGCATGCCCCCTACCAGAGATTGAGCCTGAAACCTGGGCATCTGCTCTGATTAGGAATCCAACTTGCAACCTTTCGAGGCATGGGATGATGCTCAATCAACTGAGCCACACCTGGCAGGGCTTCTTGGTTGCTTTTAAAACTTCTTAGTGTCTTTGGTTTGGGTCCCTGTGATATATATAAATGTAGCTTTATTTTCATTTAACCTGGTCAGGATTGGTTGAATACCCAGAATCTAAAGATTTGTGTATCATTACTTATGGAAATTTTCAGCTATTATTTTTTGCTTATATCATATTATACCATATCATATAAAACATAGGCAGTAGAAGGATCCATTTGAAGGTTTTTTGCAGTTACAATGTAAGATATTGTCTAGTGGCCTGGTGCACAAAATTTGTGCACATTAAAAGGGGATTAATTAGAGGAAATATTTTAATATTGCTGTTTGCCCTTTCTCTGTAATAGAAGTGTCAGAGATGAAAGAAAATTAGTAAAATGTATATGAAAATCTTCCTGTCAGAGTCTGGGGCAGATCACGGAACCCAGAGTCAAGTCCCCACCCACCACGTGCACCTCAAAAAAGACCTGGGTCCAGACCTGACTGGCCCCTCCACCATTGGACTAGATCAAGACTCAGCTGGTCCTAACCTTGTTAAGCCCCACAGGGCGGGGGGCACAGCCTCAGGTCCCCTGGCTCGGTACTGGGGTGGAGGGCATGACCTGAGGTCCCCCAGCCCAGGCCAGGGAGAGAGCCTTGGGGTCCCTTGTCAAGCTCCACTGTGGGTTCAGCCATCTTGTGTTACGGAAACCCTGACTTCACTGTGGGTGCTGCCATTTTTGTGGTGGAGTGATGGCCAATTTGCATATTCTCTCTTTATCATATAGGATTACTTAATATGATGTGTTACTTAAAAAAGAATTCCCTCCTAGTACTGAGTGCTAGACAGTTTCAATGTAGATGATCTGATAAGCTTCCTTTTAAAATGTTTTAAAATTTCATTAGACACAAGCTTTTAATAGAGCTCAGTTATTTAAAGTACTGTACTCTCTAAAAGATGACAAAAACTAGAGTTTCAAGTCTTTATTTAAAAAAGCTGTATTGAAAAACCAAGTATAGAGTACAAGACTGTAACAAGGGCTATGGCAATTCCATGGAATCTTTCATGCAGTCGGTCAGTGGATATCACACTAATCTGCTGTGTGGACATAGGCATGTCTAGCATAGAGTTGTGAAGTTGCATCTGGGTCCTGTTGTCAGTTCGTTACTCTTGAACTGCAACAGGCCAATAAAGCCAGTACAAAGGATTAAGTTGGAATGCGCCTCTCCCCTCTCATACCTCCAACCTTCAACTTCTGAGTGTTGGTTCTTTCTAGGATCTGTGTTGTATCCTTGTAAAGTTTACTGTTTCATTTATTTACTTATTATTTATTTACTTATTTATACATTTATTATTACTGAATTACATGTGTACATATTTTCCCATTGCCCCCCCCCCGCCCACTCCCATGCATACCCTAATCACCCAGTGTTTTGTGTCCATTGGTTATGCTTATATGCCTGCATACTAGTCCTTTGGTTGATGTCTTATCTATCCCACCTGTCCATAACGTTCCCGCTGTAATTTGACAGTCTGTTTGATGCTTTACTGCCTCGGTATCTATCTTTTTGTTCATCAGTTTATAATGTTTTTTATTATCCATAAATGAGTGAGATCATGTGGTATTTTTCTTTCATTGACTGCCTTATTTCACTTAGCATAATGCTCTCCAGTTCCATACAGGTTGCTGCAAATGGTAAGAATTCCTTATTTTTTATGGCAGCATAGTATTCCATTGTGTAGATGTACCATGGTTTTCTGATTCACTCATCTGCCGATGGGCACCTAGGCTGTTTCCAAACCTTAGCTATTGTAAATTGTGCTGCTATGAACATTGGGTACATATATCCTTTCTGATGGGTGTTTCTAGTTTTTTAGGATATATTCATAGAAGTGGGATTACTGGGTCAAATGGGACTTCCATTTTTAGTTTTTTGAGGAGACTCCATACTGTTCTCCACACTGGCTGCACCAGTCTGCATTCCTTCCAGCAGTACACGAGGGTTCCTTTTTCTCCGAATCCTCGCCAACACTTGTCATTTATTGATTTGTTGATGATTGTCATTCTGACAGGTATGAGATGATATTGCCATTTTGATTTGCATCTTTTGGATAATTAGTGACTTTGAGCATGTTTTCATGTGTCTCTTGGTCATCCTTCTGTCTTTTTTTCGAAAAGATTCTATTTAGGGTCCATTGCCCATTTTCTTTCTTTTTTTTTTTTTTAATAGAGGCTGTTAAAGAATATTTATTTATTTGTTTGTTTGTTTGTTTGTTTGTTTTAACAGAGAGAAAGGGAGTGGGGTAGAGAGTTAGAAACATCGATGAGAGACATCAATCAGCCGCCTCCTGCATGCCCCCCACTGGGGATGTGCCTGCAACCAAGATACATGCCCTTGACCGGAATTGAACCCGGGACCTTTGAGTCCACAGGCTGACGCTCTATCCACTGAGCCAAACCGGTTCAGCTGCCCATTTTCTTACTGGATCATTTATCTTCCCTTTATTCAGTTGCATGTAGATGTTGGGGAATTAAACCTTTATCAGTGATAACATTTGCAAATATTTTCTCCCATACAGTGGGTTTTCTTGTTTTGTTGATGGTTTCTTTTGCTGTGCAAAAGCTTTTTATTTTGATGTAGTCCCATTTGTTTATTTTCTCTTTAGCTTCTATTGACCTTGAGGAGTATCAGTGAAGAAATTCATTCAGCATATGTCTGAGATTTTGGTGCCTGTGTATTCCTATAGTATTTTTATGGTTTCCCGTCTTATGTTTAAATCCTGTATCCATTTTGAGTTTATTTTTGTGTATGGTGTAAGTTGGTGGTCTAGTTTCATTTTTTTGCATGTATCTGTCCAATTTTCCCAACACCATTTATTGAAGAGACCATCTTGACTCCATTGTATGTTCATGCATCCTTTGTCAAATATTAATTGAGCATAGTAGTTTGGGTGGATATCTGGGTTCAATAATCTATTCCAATGGTCTATATGTCTGTTCTTGTGGCATTGCTTTGTAATACAGCTTGAAATCTGGTATTGAGATCCCACCTACTTTATTCTTTTTTCTCAGGATTGCTGTGGCTATTCGGGGTCTTTTTTTTATTCCATATGAATCTTTGGAGAATTCTTTCTAGGTCTGTGAAATATGCCCTTTTATTTTAATGGGAAATGCATTCAATGTATAGATTGCTTTGGGTCATATGTACATTTCAATGACGTTGATTCTCCCAATCCATGAGCATGGTATGTTCTTCCATCTGTTTACGTCTTCCTCTATCTCTTTTTTTAGTGTCCTGTAGTTTTCCGCGTATAGGTCTCTTACCTCCTTAGTTAAGTTTATTCCTAGGTATCTTATTTTTTTTTATGAGATGGCAAATGGGATTATTTTTTAGTCTCTGTAAATTCACTATTGTGGTATAGAAATGCCATAGATTTCTTGGCATTAATTTTGTATCCTGCTACATTGCTGAATTCATTTATTAAGTCTATTAGTTCTTGGATGGAGTCTTTCAGGTTTTTTATGTACAGTATCATGTCATCTGCAAATAAGGATATCTTCTTCTTTTCCAATATGGATGTCTTTTATTTCTTCTTCTTGTCTAATTGTAAGAACTAATACTTCCAGTACTATGTTGAAAAGGAGTGGTGAGAGTGGGCATCCCTGTCTTGTTCCTGCTCTTAGGGGAAATGGTTGTAGTTTTTGCCCATTGAGTATGATGTTAGCTGTAGGTTTATCATATATGGCTTTTATGATACTGAGGTATGATTCTTTTATTCCCACTTTGCTGAGAGTTTTTATCAAGAAAGGGTGTTGGATTTTATCAAATACTTTTTCTGCATCAATTGATATGACTATGTGATTTTTATCTCTCAATTAGTTTATGTGATGTATTACGTTTATTGATTTGCGGATATTGTACCATCCTTGCATTCCTGGGATAAATCCTAGTTGGTCATGGTGTATGATCTTCCTGATGTACTCTTGGATCTGATTTGCTAGAATTTTGTTGAGGATTTTAGCATCTATGTTCATGAGGGATATTGGACTGTAATTCTCTTTTATTGTGTTGCCTTTATCTGGTTTTGGTATTAGGGTGATGCTGACTTCATAGAAGGTGTTTGGAAGTGTTCCTTCTTTTTTAATGTTTTTGAATAGTCTGAGGAGGATAGGTTTTAATTCTTCCTTGAATGTTTGGTAAAACTGGCTTGTGTAGCCATCTGGCCCCAGGATTTTGTTTGCTGGAAGCTTTTTTTGACTGCTTCAATTTCTTCCATAGTCATTGGCATTTTGAGATGTTTAAATTCTTCCTGATTGAGTTTTGGAAGGTTATATTTTTCTAGGACTATGTCCATTTCCTCCAGGTTGTCCAGTTTGTTGGAAGAGAGTTGTTCATAGTATTTTTTAAAATATATTTTATTGATTTTTTACAGAGAGGAAGGGAGAGGGATAGAGAGTTAGAACCATCAATGAGAGAGAAACATGGATCATCTGCCTCCTGCACACACCCTACTGGTGATGTGCCCACAATCAAGGTATATGCCCTTGCTTGGAATTGAACCTGAGACCTTTCAGTCTGAAGGCCAGCGTTCTATCCACTGAGCCAAAACAGTTTTGCTTAATTTTTTAACAATCCTTTGTATTTTGGTGTGGTCTGTTGTTATTTCTCCGCTTTCCTTTCTGATTTTATTTGAATCCCCTCTTTGTTTCTTGGTGAGCCTGGCTAGAAGTTCATCAATCTTGTTTATCCTTTTTAAGAACCAGCTTTTGGTTTTGTTGATCTTTCTAATTGTTTCTTTGGTCTCTATGTCGTTTATCTCCACTCTGATCTCTACTATTTCCTTCCTTCTGCTTACACTGGGATTTTTTGTTGCTCTCTTTTAGCTCTTTGAGTTGTAGTGTTAGGTAATTTATTACCATTGTTACTTGTTTTTTGCAGTAGGCTTGTATAGCTATGAACTTCCCTCTTAAGACTGCTTTCACTGTGTCCCATAAATTTTGTATTGTTGTGTTGTCATTGTCATTTGTTGCCATGATGTTTTTTATTTATTCCTTGATCTCTCTGGTTACCTAGTCATTGTTTAATAGCATGCTGTTTAGTCTCCATGTGTTTGATTTCTTTGTATTGTTTTTATTGTATTTGATTTCTAGTTTTATGCCACTGTGATCTGAGAAGATGCTTGATATATCTATCTTCTAGAATTTGAATAGACTTTGCCTATGACTCAACATATGGCCTATCTTTGAAAATGACCCATGTGCACTTGAGAAGAATGTATATTCTGTGGCTTTGGGGTGAAATGTTCTGAAGATGTCAATGAATTCCATCTGGTCTAATGAGTCATTTAGGATTGATGTTTCTTTTCTGATTTTTTGTTTAGGAGACTTTTCCAATGGTTATAGTGGGGTATTAAAGTCTCCTACTATGATTGTACTGCTGTCAATTTCTCCTTGTTATCCTCCAGGCATTTTTAAAAAAAATGTATTTAGGTACTTCTGTATTGTATGCGTATATGTTTGCCTGAGTTATTTCTTCTTGTTGGGTTGCTCCCTTTAGTATTGTGTAGTGGCCTTCCTTATCTTTTGTTATGTCCTTCACTTTCAGATCTAATTTGTCAGATATAAGTATTGCTACCCCAGATTTTTTTTCATTTCCATTTGCCTGAAAATCCGTCTTCCATTCCTTCACCCTCAGTCTGTGTGCATCTTTTTTTCTGAGGTAGGTTTCTTTTAGACAGCATATATATGGGTCATGTTTTCTTATTCAATCTTTTAGCTTATGTCTTTTGTTTGTAGTATTTAATCCTTTTACATTTAAAGTTATTTGTCACCATTTTTATTCTTTACCCCTGCGTTGCTTCTTCGCTTCCTTTTTTTTTTTTTTTTTACAGCAGACCCTTTAACATTTCTTGCATTGCTGGTTTGGTGGTAATAAACTCCCTTAGTCCATTTTTGTTTTTGAAGCTCCTGATTTCACCTTCAATTTTGATTGAAAGCCTTGCTGGGTACAATATTCTTGGATTCAGACCCTTCCTTTGCATGACTTTGTATATTTCATTCCGTTCCCTTCTGGCCTTATCAGTTGCTAGTGTAATCGGGGTTCCTTTGTAGGTAACTTTCTGTCTCTGGTTACTTTTAATATTCTTACTTTGTCGTTAGTGTTTGCTAAATTAATTATATTGTGCTTTGGTGTTAATCATTTTGGGTTTATTTTGCTTGGGAGTCTGTTAGCTCTTGAATTTGTGTGGGTTTTTTCTTCACCTTATTAGGGAAGTTTCTGTCATTGTTTTTTTTCCAAACAGGTTTCTATTACTTGCTCAGTTTCTGCTCTTTCTGGAACCCCAATTATGCGGATGTTATTTTGTTTTGTGTTATCCCAAAGTTCCCTTAGGCTCTCTTCCTGCTTTTTAATTTTTTTTTTCTAGAAGCTGCTCTACTTGAGTATTTTTCTTACCTTGTCTTCTCGCTCACTCATGCAGTCCTCTGCTTTTCTAGTCTACTTTTGGTGCTTTCTATTGAGTCCTTCGGAGCAGCGATGTCATTTTTCATTTCTTCTTGGTTCTTCTCCATTACCTTTTGGTTCTTCTTAATTTCCTCTTGCTTATTACTCATATTGCTTAATTTCATTGCCATTCTTTTCAGCCACCTCATGACCATTTTTCTGAATTCTCTCTGGCTGGTTGCTTGCCTCCATTGCGTTTACTTCCTTTTCTGGTGATGCCTGCTTTTCTTTCATACGTGGGTCGTTTCTTTGTCTGCCCTTGTTCTCTCTTCTCTGGATGTCTGGTTATGTAGTTCTTTCTCTCCTGTGTTGATTTTAAGGCACAAGATATAACACAATCAGGTACAACTCAGAAGGCACTGCACAGAAATGTATTCACGATATAATAGCCATAAATAAAGGTTACCATCAGAGAGAGACAAATTACGAGTTGGAGACAAAGTAGAAGGGAGAAAGAAGAAAAAAGAAAAGAAAGGAGTACCAAAATTAAATTGTGAGAGAGGAGAATAAAGGAAGAAAATAAAAGAAAAAAGAAAAAAAGTAAGAAAGAAAAGAAAGAGAATAAGAAAAAGACCGCCTTCTTTCCTCTCTGCGTTTCCGCTGTTTCACAGTGTGACTCGCGGGCTCAGCTGGTCCGGCCGTGCCTGCCGCAGCCCTCAGCGCCTTTGCCATGTCGCGATTTTTTACCACCGGTTCTGACAGCGAGTCCGAGTCATCCCTGTCCGGGGAGGAGCTCGTCACCAAACCTGTCGGGGGCAACTATGGCAAACAGCCATTGTTGCTGAGTGAAGTTGAAGAAGATACCAAGAGAGTGGTTCGAAGTGCCAAGGACAAGAGGTTTGAGGAGTTGACCAATCTTATCCGGACTATCCGTAATGCCATGAAAATTCGGGATGTCACCAAGTGCCTGGAAGAATTTGAGCTCCTGGGAAAGGCATATGGGAAGGCTAAAAGCATTATGGACAAGGAAGGTGTCCCCCGGTTCTATATCCGCATCCTGGCTGATCTGGAGGACTATCTTAATGAGCTATGGGAAGATAAGGAAGGAAAGAAGAAGATGAATAAGAACAACGCCAAGGCCTTGAGCACTCTTCGCCAGAAGATCCGAAATATAACCGAGATTTTGAACCTCATATTACAAATTATAAGCAGAACCCTGAGCAGTCTGCAGATGAAGATGCTGAGAAGAATGAGGAGGATTCAGAAGGCTCTTCAGATGGGGATGAGGACGGAGTCAGTGCTGCAGTTTTCTTGAAGAAGAAATCAGAAGCTCCTTCTGGGGAGAGTCGCAAGTTCCTCAAAAAGATGGAGGATGAAGATGAGGACTCAGAAGATTCAGAAGAGGATGAAGAGTGGGACACAGGCTCAACATCTTCTGACTCAGATTCAGAGGAGGAAGAAGGGAAACAAACCGTGCTGGCCTCAAGATTCCTTAAAACCCCAGCCACAGAGGAGGACAAGAAGGCTGCTGAGAAGAAACAGGAGGACAAAGCCAAGAAAAAGCACAATAGGAAGTCTAAGCGCTTGGATGAGGAGGAGGAGGACAATGAAGGCGGGGAGTAGGAAAGGGTCCGAGGTGGAGTGCCACTAGTGAAGGAGAAACCAAAAATGTTTGCCAAGGGAACTGAGATCACCCATGCTGTTGTCATCAAGAAACTGAATGAGATACTGCAGGCACGAGGCAAGAAAGGAACTGATCGTGCATCCCAGATTGAGCTGCTACAGCTGCTGGTTCAGATTGCTTCTGAAAACAACCTTGGGGAGGGTGTCGCCATTAAGATCAAGTTCAATATCATCGCCTCTCTCTACGACTACAATCCCAACCTGGCTATATACATGAAGCCCGAAATGTGGCACAAGTGCCTGGATTGCATCAATGAGCTGATGGACATCCTGTTTGCAAATCCCAACATCTTTGTTGGAGAGAACATTCTGGAAGAGAGTGAGAACCTGCATAATGTTGACCAGCCACTACATGTCCGTGGCTGTATCCTAACTCTGGTGGAATGGATGGATGAAGAATTTACCAAAATAATGCAAAATACTGACCCTCACTCCCAAGAATATGTGGAGCATCTGAAGGATGAGGCACAGGTGTGTGCCATCATTAAGCGTGTGCAGCACTACCTGGAAGAGAAGGGGACTACGGAGGAGATCTGTCGTGTCTACTTGAGGCGCATTCTCCACACCTACTACAAGTTTGATTACAAGGCCCATCAACGGCAGCTTACCCTCCCTGAAGGCTCCTCAAAGTCTGATCAAGATCAGGCAGAAAATGAGGGTGAGGACTCAGCTCTGCTGATGGAGAGACTTTGCAAGTACATCTATGCCAAAGACCGCACAGACCGAATTCGCACGTGCGCCATCCTCTGCCATATCTACCATCATGCCCTGCAGTCCCGCTGGTACCAGGCCCGTGACCTCATGCTCATGAGCCACCTACAAGACAACATTCAGCACACAGACCCTCCAGTACAGATCCTGTACAACCGCACCATGGTGCAGCTGGGCATCTGTGCCTTCCGCCAAGGCCTGACCAAGGATGCTCACAATGCCCTGCTGGACATCCAGTCAAGTGGCCGGGCCAAGGAGCTCCTGGGTCAGGGTCTGCTGTTGCGCAGCCTCCAGGAGCGCAACCAGGAGCAGGAGAAGGTAGAGCGGCGCCGGCAGGTGCCCTTCCACCTGCACATCAACCTGGAGTTGCTGGAGTGTGTTTATCTGGTGTCTGCCATGCTCCTAGAGATTTCCTACATGGCTGCCCATGAAAGTGATGCCCGCTGACACATGATCAGCAAGCAGTTCCATCACCAACTGCGGGTGGGTGAGTGACAGCCCCTACTGGGCCCCCCTGAATCAATGAGGGAACATGTGGTCGCTGCCTCCAAGGCTATGAAGATGGGTGACTGGAAGACCTGCCACAGTTTTATAATCAATGAGAAAATGAATGGCAAAGTGTGGGACCTTTTCCCTGAAGCTGACAAAGTTCGAACCATGTTGGTGAGAAAGATCCAGGAAGAGTCACTACGGACCTACCTCTTCACCTACAGCAGTGTCTATGACTCCATCAGCATGGAGACACTGTCTGACATGTTTGAGCTGGACCTACCTACTGTACACTCCATCATTAGCAAGATGATCATTAATGAGGAGTTGATGGCTTCCTTGGACCAGCCAACACAGACAGTAGTAATGCACCGCACAGAGCCCACTGCCCAACAGAACCTGGCTCTGCAGCTGGCGGAAAAACTGGGCAGCCTTGTGGAAAATAATGAGCGGGTGTTTAACCACAAGCAGGGTACCTATGGTGGCTACTTCCGAGATCAGAAGGATGGCTACCGCAAAAACGAAGGCTACATGCGCCGGGGTGGCTACCGCCAGCAGCAGTCTCAGACAGCCTACTGATCACTTCTGTCCCCATGGCTTAGACCAGTGGTCGGCAAACTGTGGCTCGTGAGCCGTGGTTTGCTGCTCTGTTTACTAATGAGTCTGCCGACCCCTGGGATAGGGGCTGAGTCACAAGGAACAATAATAGCCTGTAATTATTGGAATTGAGAGTCTAGGTCAGTGGTCAGCAAACTTGGGAGCCACAGTTTGCTGACTACTGGCTTAGACCATTCAGCAACCTTTAAGTCCTAAACACCACCCCAGTCATTAAAGGTCTATTTAAAAAAGAAAAAAAAAGAAAGAGAATAAGAAAAAAAAGGGGAACAAATTATATATGAGGAGAAAACTCTAGTAGAATAGCACTAATCCAACAAATTCCAGCAACAGGTACCTGGAGATTAACACAAGCTACAAACAACAAGTAAAATCAAGGGAGGTGAGATAAAACACGTAAAAAAACAAAAAAACAAAGCAAACAAAAAGCAAAATAAAACAAGAAGAATAAACAAAACAATTTTAAAAAGTGTAAAAAATTGATATAATCAACGTTCAAGCAAAGAATAACAAAGGGACAGAGAGAAAAACAATTTTTTGGATAGTAAAGACAGAGAAGTGTGTATGGACTTGGAGCATGGTATTGGAAATTAGATATATAAGTGGGTTGAAATTTTAACAGGATTTAAAAAGAAAGAATAGGGAAAAATCTAAAGTAGGAGAAGGCTAAGAGAAACAGGACTACAAAATGGGAAAATTTAGGACGAGATTAATGACATAAAGGTAGTTTTGAGATAGAGTAAAATGATTCTAAAGAAAAGATGAAAATAGAATGTGGAACTCTAATCCTAAAGTAAAATAAAGAAAAAAATAAAATGACACTTAAAAAAAAGTTAAAATAGTAGTAGTGATAATACTGATTGAAAATAAAATTGTAATAATAAAGTAAAATTAATTGAGGAAAAAAATTAGTTTCTCAAAAGTTTAAAAAATAAAAAATAAATTAAAAAAATAGAAAAATAAGAGAATAGAATGTGCAGCAGTGAAGGTCATTCACTTCCTCCATTGTTCTGTTTGGCACACCAGTTTCCCATTTGGGACAGTATTGCAGTTCCCTGCATTGCACTGGTGCTCAGTGTTGTATGCCAGTCCTGGTTTTTAAGCAGGTGTTGTGTCTTAATCTCTTTATTCTTTTGTAATTACAGAAGAGTCAATTTGTGAGTCAGCTCCTGGGTGGCAGTGTTTCTGGATTGACCTTCGAGACTATAGGTCCTCTCTAGCCTGTGCTTAGATCTTGCTTTCCCTGTGGCACTCAATACCGGTTTGTGGGAGTGGGCTGCCGTAGAGCTGGTTCTCGGAAGGTCACTCCTCGCTCTGATCCCCAGGTTCCAGAAAAACAGTTTTTCCCTGTAGTCCCCCAGGGTTTCCTCAACTGGGTGATCCTATGTGTTGGGCTTAGCAATCAGAAGCAAGGATCTGAAGAGGAAAGAGTGCAAGTCTTCCCAGACCCCCTTCTCCACTCCTGTCTAAGCAGCCAACACACTTCAATAACTCCCAGGCTGTCCGTCTGTGTCAGATCAAAATGGGTTGTTTTCTAGAGTTCCCCTCAGTTAGCAGCTCTGAAGACCCTCTTTCACATTTACAGATCATGCCATGCCCAACAGCCATGGATTTCTCTAGGTGCAGAGTACTCCAGGTCTTCCAGCTCCCACAGTGCTCTCTTTTCTGTTCTGTGGGACCAGAGACCTCACCTTATCCCAGGCCAAACGTGCCCTTTCTGTGTGGAATATAGAGCTCCTCTGAATCCGAGTGTTTGTGCCAGCTGAGGACCTGTGTTCTGGGGCTCGTAGCTGTTTGGTGAGTTCCGCAGCCGTAAACATCCACTTTCCCCTTCAAGATGGCATGGTCTCTGAGTCCGATTTGGTGGCTCTGGGAGAA
Source organism: Lasiurus cinereus (assembly GCA_011751065.1). NCBI lineage: Eukaryota > Metazoa > Chordata > Mammalia > Chiroptera > Vespertilionidae > Lasiurus > Lasiurus cinereus. The sequence goes on from JAAGEH010000032.1 coordinate 35,026,490, forward strand.
AAAACCCCACAGCAATGGGGCTGCCCGGTCAGGGTAGCCCCATCTAGCAGTCCCCCACCTTCTCCTGGAGGATAAGTATCTCTTAACTCGCCAACATACAGTCCCTGTGTGTCCTCAGCTGTTCTGTCTGCTCAGGGACAAGGCTTGGGATATGTCTGTCTATTCCGCCGCCATTTTTTTTTCCTATAAGTTTACTGTTAAATGCTGTCTGTGATAGGTAGGGCCTTAGAACTTAGTCTAATGGTGGTGATTTCTGTAGCCCTCTCAATGTACTGCCACTCTCATTTCACTGAGTGCTGCAAGTGAACCTTTTCTCACTATCCCTGATCTACCCTTCATGAATATCTCACAGCCAGTTGCTTGAAATATTCTGGAAGATCAGCATATTCATTTCTGTAGATGACTTTAATTTCTTTGTCCAGCATGTTTTCTTTAAGCTTCTTGAAGTCTTTTACATCTCCTCTTCAAACCAGTTTATGCTTGACAGCCTCTAGCAAAAAGGCTTAGAAAGTGATATCATCCATAGTCCAGCCACAATCCAGGAAAAGAAATGACTTGTTTTCATAGAGTTTCTGAGTCTCTTGTAACTTCCTTGTCCCTGAGCACATTCTGATACCCCGCTGGTTAAAGGACAGTGCCACTGGGATTGGTATAACATGTTCAACTTCCACTTCTCTGAGTCTTTTTTCACCAGTAAGGTCAAGGATTCATGTTGTTTTCTCTGGTCTGCTGCATACAGTTTCAGGAAATTGTCAAAATTTGTGGTCAATACCAGGGCTCTACTTTTCATTAGGTGGAAAATTGACTGAAGTAACTGTTTTCCAGAGTCTTCCATTTTTTACTCCAAGCCATTGAATACTTCATATAAATAGTTCTTGAAAAATGTGGATCGAACATTACTAGGAGAGTCTCTGAATAGATCATGAGCAACATGAACAGATTTTTGTTTCCATGGAGACATTTCTGAAATTTTTTGCTCTCATCTTCTCAAAATCAATGGCAGCATCTGTAAGGCCAGAATTAACCCCTTCCAGGATTTTAGGGCTGGAACGCGAGTTGCAACTGCTGCACTAATGCTTGTTCCAATTATTAGCACAAGTCCCCAAGGCTTCTTACTTTTTAAGCTTAGAAGTAGCTTCCTGTGCTTTTTGGTGGAGGTTGCTCCATCTCTGAAATATAAAAAAAATATTGTCCATATCAGAAGTCTGGCTCCATGTAGAAGCCATTCATCCAGTTTTGTGCAAAGAATGAGAATTTCCTTGTCACTGCTTTCCCTCCTATGAAGCTTCTGAGAAGGTATATTCATATCTGCTCCAAATGTTGCTGCTTTAACTCATAAGCTCTCTTTTATTAAAGTTTTCACTTTTTTGATTTGGTTACTGAGAAGTATAGCATTATTGTATAATACTAATATGTAGTATATAAGAACTTAGTATATTTATTTTTGTACATTTTATCCTGTGTATAATCACTGTGATTAAGTACACATAAGTATTTTAATACATTTTACATTATTACTAGTTTGCTTGACCTTTGTTTTTTAAACTATATTCAGAATAATTCTTTGTACCTGTATGCAGTTAATGGATTAATTGGAAAGCTACTAATTGTTACTTGAATGCTTCTTTAAGTTTGCAAGATTTATGCTAGTGCTTTAACATAGACTTCTTTCATTTTAGAGAACTCAATTTCCTGCATCTCTTGAATCTCAAAAACCCTACCTGAAAAAAGGTCTGTATATAATTTCATTGTATATTTACAGATTTCTCTTATTATTTTTTTCTATATGCATTAGAGCTTTTTAAAATATGATTGTTGATGAAAGCACTATTATTGGGTTCTTCCATAGCTAGTTTTTATTTTATGGAATTGTTAGATATTGGAAGGTTGATCTTACCTGTAAATGTGATTAAATGGAGTTTTATTATATAAATGTGTACTAATTTTTCACTTGTGAAAAAAAAAAACATTCTAAAATTCTCCTAAGTACATATCAGGCCTCAATAATCTCATGTATATATTAAGTAAATGTGTGGTTTTATAAAAATTGAGTCTGGGAAGCCTAACTTGATAAGGACCAATACTATAATGAAGTGCATTTTATAATCTGATAGGGATATGACATATTTTATTTAGAAGAACAGGATATCTTCATTTGTTAACCTATACTAGTCTTAAGAAGGTTTGCATCCAGTTGTAGGTTACTATGCATATTGGATATTTTCCTATGTCGCAACTTTATATTTCACCAGGCTGTACTTCCTTTGCAGCATGTGTTTTCCTGTAGTCTGTTAAGAGTTTGAAAGTTAATTTATCAATAAATTGTTTAGTTTACTTGGGGAATTTCTGTCACTCTTTGAAATTATAATGTAAGTTATTAGAAAATCTGATTGTCTTTCAGTAATTTATGTTCAAAGAGTTTTCCAGGATTGTATCTTTCACTGAAAGAGCAGTACATCTGTAATTTTGATTATTTGTTACATTTAGATGTAATTCTGCCAATCCTGTATAATAAAAGGGTAATATGCAAATTGACCCTAATGGTGGAACAACCAGAACAATAGCTGGACCAGTCACTATGAGGTGCACTGACCACCTCTTGGTCCTTTTCCCTGCCCGGCAGGCTCCGATTGCCTCATGGTGAATAGGGAACTGGGGGTGGGGGTTAAGGGGGATGTAGGTGACACCAGGCCAAGCCCCCCGCCCTGCCAGTCGCCCCACACACAGAGGGTGACCCACAGTGGAGGCAGGGTTGACAAGCAGACTGGAATGGCTGATCTCTTGGTCCTTTCCCCCGGCCATCAGATACCTGATGGTAAAACGGGAACTGGGGGTAGGTGGTGATGTGGGGTAGGGCTGGGGAAGATGACCTTCATTGCAGGTCAGGCCTAGGGACTATACCCCGGCATGAATTTTGTGCGCCAGGCCTCTAGTATCCTATCTAATAAAGAGGGAATATGCTAATTGACCTTCACACCATCACAAAGATGGTAGTGCTCGCAGCCAATAAGAAAATATGCTAATTGACTGCCCCGCCCTCAAAGATGGTGGCACCCATAGCCACAAGATAGTGGCACCCAATCCTCTCAGCCCTACAGCATGCCTGCCTCTGGAGTCCCCCAGTCCCTTCAGCCCCCAGGCCGCCCAGGGCCACCCAAGGCCCAGGTAACCAGAGCTGGCTGAGGCTTGCACTGCCAGCAGTGGCAACAGCAGAGATGTGGTGGATTGTGGCCTTCTCCTGATCGCCGGGTCGCCTCCCACCCCTGAGGGCTCCAGACTGTGATAGGACAAGCCAGGCTGAGGGAACCACGCCTCCAGTGCATGAATTTTCATGCACTGGGCCTTTAGTTTAACATAATTGCTAATATTTTTATACTATTTTTGGGCATGAGAAATAATTTTTTTATGATATGTGTTATTTCATATAATCACCAGGGTAATTTAGCTAGTTAGGTGGGGGTAGTGGGTTCTCTCCATTGTTCTTTCCACACTTCCTCTAGAGTCAAACCCAGAGGTTTCATTGATTCCCAGACTAGGAGAACTATAATTAGTATATACCAATCAAGAATTGGCCGATGCCCAATCCAGGTTAATAAGATACAAAATTTGTAGCTATGAGGAAAAGGGACACAAGCTATGCTATAAAATTTAATAGTGCTATTCTGCCCCTTCTGATCAGTTCTTTCTCCCTTCTTCACTACAAAGCAACTGATTTTTTATTTCTGTTATTAAAGTTTAGAATTTCCTGTTCTTGAACCTCATAACTATGACTACTTTTTACCAGATTCCAGGACTAGTGATAGGTTTTCAGAATACAAAGATAAATAGGGCATCGATTCTGCCCTCGGAGTTGACAGTCTTCACAGTATCCTATACAATAAAAGCTAATATGCTAAGTGTCCGATGGTTTGTTTGACTGGTAGACCAGTTGCTATGATGCACACTGACCACCAGGGGGCAGACGCTCTGACTGGTAGTTTAGCTTGCTGCCAGGGTCTGGCTGATCACGATTGGGTGAGACAAGCTGGAAACACTCTGGAGCCCTCTTGTGGTCCCTTCCAGGTTGGTCAACCTCCTACAGTCCCTCCCTGGCCAGTCGGCCCCAATTGGGACTTGGTGAGATCGGCCAGACATGCCCTGAACGAATCTGTGCATTGAGTCTCTAGTATAGAGTATAAGCTAATAAAGTTCAGTATATGCTTCCTAGGTCCCTTCTTTTGAAGGTTAAACATTTCCAGTTTTTTTCAACTCTTTACGTGAGATATTTAGAACACTTCGCTATTATTGCTTTGGTTTTCTGGTGAAATGTGTTGGTACCCTAGGAAGTATAGAATTCAGGACTAACTAGAGTATTCCAGGTAAGGTGTGAACGGGGCCATATGGAATGTCTAGAAGATAAAATCTCTTCATTTGCACCTTTTATTTATGTTAGCCCAGCTCAAGGTTGTATTGCCTTTTGGGTAACCATTTAATACATATGCAATACAACCGTATTGCACAGTGGCAGGAGTATCATTCATGTAGAATACAATGACTGCAATGAAAATGATGCTTTGGAGTTGTGCATGGAGGTGACACAGGCCCCTAAAACATTGAGGATATAACGACATGCTCTTAATCTTCCCTTAACTTCTGGCTTCCATAACCCATAATTTTATCTTTTGAAATGTTTTATCAACCTTGCATTCTTGGGATAATTCTCACACGGTCATGATATATTAATCTTTTTATGTATGGTTGGATTCAATTTACTAGGATTTTGCATTTGTGTTCATGAAAGTTGTTGGTCTATAGTTTTTATTTTTTGTGATGCTTTTGTCTATTTTGGGTATCAGAGTTATGCTGGCCTCAAACAAATTAGGAACTATTTTCTCTCCTATTTCTTGGAAGATTTTGTATAGAATTGATATTATTTTACTCTTAAATGTTTGTTAGAATGTGACAGTGAAGTAATTTGGCCTGGATTTTTTTTGTTGGTTTTTAAATATAAACTCAATTTCTTTAGTAAATGTGGAACTATTCAGATTATATATTTCTTTTGAGAGAACTTTGATAATATTTTCCTTTCAAATAAATTTGTCCATTTTATCTCACTTATCATGTTTATTGGCATTAGGTTTATAATACTCCTGTATTTTCCTTTTAATATCTGAAAGATGTGTAATAATCTTCCCTCTATTGTTGCTTTTGGTAATTTTTTTGATCAGTCTGGCTAGAGGTTTATACATTTATTGATCATTTCAAAGAATGAGCTTTTGATTTTATTGTTTTTTTCCCCTCTCTATTGCTTTTCTGTTTCAATTTTATTGGTTTCTGCTCTTATCTAATACTAGAGGCCTGGTGTGCGAAATTCGTGCACTAGAGCCGGGGGAGTGGGGAGATCCCTCAGCATAGCCTACCCTGTCTCACCGACTGGGAGCCCTCAGGTGATGTCCTAAGCCACAGTCTGGCCTCCCTCTGCAGGAGGTGACTGGGCTGAAAAGGGGAAGGCGCCAGCCCCAACACCCTACTGCTGCTGCCACTGCTGAAACCACCAAGGTGTTTTCATTAATACGAACTCCAGTCCCTTTGCCATGAAAAATGACAACTTTCTTTAGGCATTTTCAAGATGTGTCTTTCATAGGATAATGACATTTTTTTTTTTACCCTCACCTGAGGATATGTTTCCATTGATTTTTAGAGAACTTGGGAGAAAGGGGAAAAGACAGAGAGAAACATCAATGTGAGAGGGTCACTTCAATTGGTTGCCTCCTGCATGAGCCCTGACTTGGGCCCTGGCCAGGGAGGAACCTGTAACCTAGGTACATGCCCTTGATCAGAATCAAACCTGCACCTTGTGGTCAGCAGGCCGAGGCTCCATTCACTAAGCCAAACTGGCTAGGGCAGAATATGATATTTCTTAGCCCCTCCAGCAGTGGGCCTTAGTTTTTTCCTCCAGGAGTGTAGTGGAAAAACCCTAGATCACCTTTTTGGATTCTTATTACCCAAGTTACCAAGAACACTGTAAGTGGCGGTGTACAGGGAACTTAGCCAATGAGCAGTCATAAAAGGTGTTTTCTCTGCAGCTCATGCGTAGAGGACCTCCCAATTTTGTCCCCTGGGCTGGGGGTGTGCCCCAAGCTGCATGGCAGTAGCTCAGCACACCCCCAGCCCAGCAGCCCTGCATTGTGTCCGCAGCCCTCCCTCCCTCCATGTCCCGCCCCGGTCACTATGGGTGCCACCATCTTTGTTGCAGAATGATGGTTAATTTGCATATTACCCTTTTATAAGATTAGATTTTCTTGTGTTTAATTTGCCCTTCTTTTTTCAGTTTCTTAAGAGAGAATGAATTTGAGATATTCTTTTATAAGCATTTAATATTTTATATTTTTCTTTAACCACTGCTCACCTGGTTCATACACATTTCAAGTTATGTTTTAATTTTTATACAAATCTTTTTATTTTTAAATGAATAATAATTTTAATATCACCAAATAATCATTGTTCACATTTTCTTTATTGCTTTATAAATAAACAATTCTTTTAAAAAATATATTTTATATAGATGGATAGGTTAATTTTCATATATTTGGAGATTTTTCCAGATATCTTTTTTTTTAAAATATATTTTATTGATTTTTTTACAGAGAGGAAGGGAGAGGGATAGAAAGTCAGAAACATCGATGAGAGAGAGACATTGATCAGCTGCCTCCTGCACACCCCCTACTGGAGATGTGCCCGCAACCAAGGTACATGCCCTTGACCGGAATCGAACCTGGGACCTTTTAGTCTGAAGGCCGACGCTCTATCCACTGAGCCAAACCGGTCTCAGCCAGATATCTTTTGTTGTTGGTTTCTTGTTTAATTCTATTATGGTCAGAAAACATACTTTCTATGGTTTTTTTTTATGGCCCAGAACATGGTCATTAATGTTCCATATGCTATGAATGTTCCATATGCTATGAATGTGTATTCTGTTCCTGTTGGATGGAGTAGTCTATAAATGTCAATTAAGTCCAATTGCTTGATAGTGTTGTTCTTCTATCTATATACTTGCTAACAAAGATACCAATATCCTTAGTGATATAGATATTGATATCCTTAATGAGAGAAGGGTATGGATGTATGCAAATGAAATTATGGATTTTTCTTGTACTGTCAGTTCTTTCAAGTTTTACTTTTGATTTCAGAGAGAAAGGGAGAGGGAGAGAGAGGTAGAAACATCATTGATGAGAGAGAATCATTGATAGGCTGATTCCTGCACACCCCTTACTGGGGATCGATCCTGCATCCTGGGCATGTGCCCTTGACTGGAATCAAACTCGAGACCTTGCAGTCTGCAGGTTGATGTTCTGTCCATTGAGCCAAACAGGCTATGGCTGTCTGAATTTTTTAAATTGATGAGTAGTATTAAATTCTATGTTTATGCCACACTTTATTCCTCCATTCATCAATTGAAGGACATTTGGGTTGTTTATTCTTTGTTTTGTTTTGTTTTTGGCTCTTTCAAAAAGCTATAAACATTTGCCTAGAGGGTTTTGTGAAGAAGTTTTCATTTCACTTGTGTAAGTACCTTAGAGTGGATTACTGGATAGTATTGTGAGCATATATTTAACTTTATTAGAAATTGCCAAAATGTTTTCCAAAGTAGTTATACCATTTATATTTCTATCAGCAAAGTGTGGAAGCTCTAGTTGTTCTGCATTCATGCCAGCACTTGGTATTTTCAGTTTTTTTTGAAGCCATTCTAATGAATGTGCAGTAGTAACTTGTTGTTTTAATTTCCATTTTCCTAATGACTGTTGGTATTGAACATCTTTTTTTTTAAAATATATTTTATTGATTTTTCACAGAGAGGAAGGGAGAGGGATAGAAAGTCAGAAACATCGATGAGAGAGAGACATCGATCGGCCGCCTCCTGCACACCCCACACTGGAGATGTGCCCGCAAGCAAGGTACATGCCCCTGACCAGAATCGAACCCAGGACCTTTCAATCTGCAGGCCGACGCTCTATCCACTGAGCCAAACCAGTCTTGGCTGAACATCTTTTCATGTGCTTATCCATACCCACCACCCTCTGGTGAAATGCCTAAATAATATACTCATTAAAAGTGTTTTCTTATTAAATATTGAGTTTTATGTACTCTGGAAACAAGATATACTTATCAGTCCTAACTGGTTTGGTTCAGTGTATAGAGCATCGGTCTGCGGACTGAAGGGTCCTGGGTTTGATTCCAGTCAAGGGCATGTACCTTGGTTGTGGGCACATCTCCAATAGGGGGTTTACAGGAGGCAGCTAATCGATGTTCCTCTCACATTGATGTTTCTAACTCTCTATCCCTCTCCCTTCCTCTCTGTAAAAAAATCAATAAAATGCATATTTAAAAATGTTATACTTATTAGATGTTTTCTCTCGGACTGAGGCTTCTAACACTTTTAACAATGTCTTTTGAAGAACAGATATTTTTAATTTTGATGAAGTCCAATTTATCAATATTTTTCTTTTATAAATTACATTTTTGGTGTTTGCCTAACCCAAGGCCACGAAGATATTCTCCTATGTTTTCTTCTAAAAGTTTTATACTTTTATGTTTTACATTGCTGTATATGATCCATTTTGAATTAATTTTTTGTGTATATAGTGCAGAATATAGATTGAGGATTGCTTTTTTTTTCTTAAATATATTTTATTGATTTTTTCAGAGAGGAAGGGAGACGGATAGAAAGTTAGAAACATCGATGAGAGAGAGACATCGATCAGCCGCCTCCTGCACGCCCCCTGCTGGGGATATGCCCACAATCAATGTACGTGCCCTTGACTGGAATCGAACCTAGGACCTTTCAGTCCGCAGGCCGATGCTCTATCCACTGAGCCAAACTGGTCTTGGCCATATAAATTTTTTTTTTAATTTTTAAAATTATGTGTTGATTTCGGGTGTAGAGCTTAGTGTTTACACAATCATATACATATTCTGCATATTTCCAGTATCCCAACTGACACCATACATAGTTATCACAATATAATTGACTACTAGAGACCCGATGCATGAAATTTGTGCACTGGGGGGTGGGGGAGGAGGGTCCCCTCACCCCAGACTGCATCCTCTCCAATCTGGGACCCCTCAGGGGATGTTTGACTGCCAGTTTAGGCCCCTATGGGATTGGCCTAAACCTGCAGTCAGACATCCCTCCACAATCTGGGACTACTGGCTCCTAACCACTCACCTGCCTGCCTGCTTGATTACCCCTAATTGCTTCTGCCTACCAGCCTGATCACCTCCTAACTTCTCTCCTGCTGGCCTGATATCTCCCCAATTGCCCTCCCTGCTAGCCTGATCTCACCCCGAATTGTCCTCCCCTGTGGCCTGATCTTTCACCCAACTGCCCTCCCCTGCTGGCCTGATGGTATCCAACTGTCCTCCCCTGCAGGCCTGGTTTTTCCCCTGCCAACTGCCCTCCCCTGCTGGCCTGATCTCGCCCTCAACTGCTCTTCTCTGCCAGCCAATTTGGTTCTGATTGGTCAGTTTCTATGCTTTCAGCATCAAAAGCTCCACCTCCTAGGCAGCCATTGGCTCCTCAAAGTTCACCCAGATTTGGTTCTGATTTGTTTGTTCCTATGCCTGTCAACATCTCTAGGCCTATCAATAGGGCCTGATCAGAAAAGTGGGGCTGATCAGCAGCCCTGGTGGAGGCCTGTAGAGAAATGAAGGCGCAGCTGCTGGCCAGGCCTAGGAAGAAAGAGAGAGGCAAGTGCTGATCAACAGCTTCCACAGAAGCTATGGATCAAAACCTGCTTCTCTCTTCAGGCCTCTTGCTTGATTCACAGCCCCTTCAGAAGTCAGTGTTAGGTTAACGTGCTTTCAGTAGTAGCCACGGTCACCTACGCTGACTGCAGGACTGACTTCTTGTTGGTTGAGCCTCCAGTTGATATGGATGTGACAGACCCAGGGTTTTTATATATTAGGATATTTCCTATAGTTTACTTACTACTTTGTAGCTACCAGTTTGTGCTTTCTAGTCCCTTTACCTCTTTCATCCAGTGTGCTAAAACCTTCCTCCTCTCTGTATCTATGAGTCTCTTTCAATTTTATTTATTTTGTTCTTTAGATTCCACATATAAGTAAAAATCTATAGTATTTGTCGTTCAATTACTTACTTATGTTACTGAGTGTAATAACCTCTAGATTCATCCATGCTGTCGCAAATGGTAAGATTTCATTTTTTTTTATGGTCAAGTAATATTCTGTTGTATATATGTACCACAGTTTTTTTATCCACTTGTCTATTAATGGGCACTTATGTTGCTTCTGTATCTTGGCTATTGTAAATAATACTGCAGTGAACATATAGGTACATATATTCTTCTTATTTTTTAATATGTATTTTTATTGATTTCAGAGAGGGAGAGTGAGAGAGAGATAGAAACATCAGTGATGAGAGAGAATCATGGATTGGCTGCCTCTTTCACATCCCCTCTTGGAGATCGAGCCCACAACAAGGGCATGGTCCTGACCGAGAACTGAACCAATGACCTTTTGGTGCACTGGACGATGCCCAACCTCCTGATTCATAGGTTGACAATCAACCACTGAGCCATGTGGTCTGGGCAGGGTACATATATTCTTTCAAAGTAGTGTTTTGGATGTCTTTGGATAAATATCCAGAAGTGGAACTGGGTCATAAGGCAGGTCCATTTTATTAAAATAATACTTTTTAGTGATTTTAGAGGGAGAGGAAGGGAGATGAGAGAGAGAGAGAGAGAGAGAGAGAGAGAGAGAGAGAGAGAGAAAGAGAGAGAGAATGAGAATGTACCCCAACCAGATCGAACCTACAACCTGGGCATGTGCCCCGACCAGGAATTGAACCAGTAAACTTTTGGTGCACTGGATGACACCCAGCCAACTAAGCTTCACCGGCCAGGGCTAGACAGATCCATTTTTAATCTTTTGAGGAAACACTGTTTTCCATAGTGGCTGTACCAATCTGCATTTTCACTAACAAGGTACTAGGGTTTCCTTTTCTCTACATCCTCACCACATTTTTCATTTGTGGACTTAGTGATGATAGCTGTTCTGACAGGTGTGAGATGATACTTCATTGTGGTTTTAATTTGCATTTCTCTGACAATTATGACACTGAGCATGTTTTCATGGCCTTTTTTTGTCCTCTTTGGAGAAATATCTATTCAGATTCTCCCCATTTTTTAAAAGAATTGTTTTGTTGTTGTATATTTTTGGTGTTGAGTAGTATGACTTCTTTATAAATTTTCAATATTGAAACCCTTATCAGCTGTATAATTGGTGATTATGTTCTCCCATTTATTAGGGTGTCTTTTTTTTATGTTTCAGTGACACTTTTCATTGCTTTAATATTTTTTGTCTTTTTCTGCTTTTGAAATGAACTCTTTAATTACAGAATATCAAACTACGTTAAAAAAAAAGCCAGCCCTTGGCCCAGAATGGAGAAGCCCACAAGTAAGGATAGACAGCAGCAGCAGGTGGTAAAGGTGGGAAATGATTAAAGCAGTGGTTACAAAGTTCATAGAAAGTTAACATTATTCAACAGTTTGTGCCCTAAGTTAGCATAGGTTAGACTAGTTACTTTGGTGGGTGGCCTCAGTGTAATTAAGTTTAGTTTCTATAGGACAAAACAATTTCTTCTAGTTAAGAGTTCTTGGCTTGCACCATTCATAGGGTGGCTTGAGGGCACCAGAGTAGTCTGTTAGTTTTTCAAAATGCGGTCATAAGTCTGATAGATGTACTGAGAGACTTCAAGAGCTCTACACTTCAGTGACAGCATATAATTGGGGTTTCCAGGCTGGAAACAAGGTTCAGCCAAGATCCAAATGCCATTAGTTAGCTTCAGAGATTGGTACAGCGTGTTCTTCCCTCCAAATTCCTCTTGACAATAGTATAAACGTTGTTGTTTTGCCACTTGCTGAAAACAGTGTCAGCATTTAAATGACATTCCTTAATCTGAAACTGAAGTTCATTTTTATTGTGAATATCTTTCCATGTTGCAAGAAAGACCTTGCACTCCATTTTGCCATCTTCACATTGAGTGGGATGAGGCAGCTGAAGTAGAAGACATCAGTATTGTTTTCCACAGCCACCTGCAGGTTATTCAGAGGTTCCATCTTCATGACTTGGCCCAAGGTGTTGAGAGGCAGGGAAACATCAATGCTCTGATTTGGCGTCAGTGGTGCTGGGGATGACGCCAAAGCTATTCTTGTTAAACTGGATTGCAAAGTCTGTCATATGCTGCAGAGCTTTGTTGGTGAAGTTCATCTACACTGATAAAAGAGAAAGATGCAAATCGACCATACTTTTGCAACACCTACCAGCCAATCAGGAGCAAGTATGCAAATTAACCCAACAAAGCTGGTGGTTAATTTGCATACACATGCACGAAGTGGCTGGGGGTGGGGCGGACGCCATGGTGATGACGCAGGCATTCCACACCACCCCAGCCGTTCCAGGCCCCTGGGCAATGTGGGAAGGTGGAAAGACGGCTCTGGACTGGAGTGAAGGCAGAAAGGTGGCTCCAGGCTGGAGCAAAGCCAACACCTGCAGCCAAGGGAAGGGAGGCCCATTCTTGTACGAATCTTCGTGCATCGGGCATCTAGGTTCCATATAGATGTGCTCCTGACAATGAGTAAATGTTCCAGAAATTGCCAAGCCTTTGGCCTTTACTGCAGGCAGCCAGACAGCCTTTGGAGCCACATTTCCACCATGTACCATGCCTATTCCTATGCAGTGGTTCTTAACTTTTTTAATGCCGTGACCCTTTAATACAGTTCCTCATGTTATGGTGATCCCCACCATAAAATAATTTTCATTGCTACTTCCTAACTGTAATTTTGCTATTGTTAATGAATTGTAATGTAAATATCTGTGTCATGACCCACAGGTTGAGAACCGCTGCTGTGGAGCCTAAGACCATTGGAAAACACAGATATTTACATTATGATTCATTAACAATAGCAAAATTACAGTTATGCAATGAAAATTATTTTATGGTTGGGGGTCACCACAACATGAGGAACTGTATTAAAGACTCACGGCATTAAAAAGGTTGAGAACCTGTAGAGAGTTCAAATATATCATTGAGACCACTGCTGACCACAGCAGGAGTAGGTGAAGGAGCAAAGGCTGCAAGCACTGATGATGGAATGAAGGATTGTCCCACCAGACTAATCGTCCTTCCAAGAGATTCACTGCTCCCACTTGCATGAAGGATACCTGTGGCACATTGACTGGTAGACCGAGATCAAGGTTTAAAAGGTCCCCTAGAAGGTCACCTTGAGAAGGAATAACCTGAATCTGTTTCAGGTTGGTGGTAGTGGTGGTGCCAACAGGGCTGTCACCTACATCAGTGCTCCTGTGATGTATTGGCAAGTGTTTGCGATGAATTCCGTGACTTCCTTCCACAAAGCACTGGGAAGCTTGTGATACACAGAAGCCAAAGAACCAATGTGACATATTAGCTCATCCAGCAGAGTTGGCTCAATAAGATCTGTCTCCTCAGAAATCAGTGGCTTCTGAGACAAAACTACTTCTTTGGCTGTGACAGGGTCAGTTGAGAAAAGCCGCTAATAAATATATCCCCTATCTCAAAGGTCAGGATTATCAGAATCCTGGGTTGCCAAACTCAAGACCTGCTGTACCAGCTCCTGTGTTTCTGATGTTTTCTTAAGAAATAGCTTTACTATGGGAGTAAGCAGAGTGTGCTGCATCATGAAAATCCTCCAGAGGGCTCTCTAGTAATTCACTTGCATTATTAATTCATTCAGCATATTATCCCACAATCCAAATCATAGCTGCTCAAGTGTCTGGTTCATCCAGCAAGTCTAAGTTCTCACACAGAATAACATGATATTTTCATACTTGTTGGGATACTTGTGGGAGATGGTTCTGATGACAGCAATCACCTCTTGAACCATATAATTTACTGTGGCCTGGATGAGATCAAGCAATGTGCTCACACAATGTTCTGCAGATTGCTCCACCTTGAAGGCACACTGTCCAGTGGCCTGCACAGCTTTGTGAACAAAGTCAACATCCACTTCTGAGGCATATTCCTTCAGCTCTGCCAGAACCTGAGCAATATTGGCTTGAGATGCCAAACGAATCATGATGTTCAACTTATCTAGTTTAATATAGATGGGATCATTATACTTCACAAAGAAGACTTTGATTTCCTGCTTTAAGATTTCAGGCCTTTTCTGGACAATTAGGTTGATGTTCCTCAGGGCAATGTACTGCACCTCTGGCTCTTCAGACAGCAAAGTGACAAGTGGAGGGACCATTTTCTTCAGTAGCATATTGTAGTAGTCCCAGTCCTTGGGTAACAACTCTAGAAATTTCATTAGGACTTTTATTGCTGAAAGCACCACTGCTGAGTTGGCATGAGATAGCCAGAAAGTTACCCACTCACAGGTGCTCTGAGCCTCCCGGTCATCTGTCATCTTTAGGGTTGTAATTGGACAGACAGTCCAGGATGAAAATCTGGTCTTATTCAGTGCACTCATTAAGGGCTGCCAGCAGCTAGTTCAGATTGAGTAAATTGCTGTTTGGGTGAGATTCACTGATTTCAGATAATGCTGCATTAGCCACCACCATTGAATTTGAATCTGCTATGAGAACCTGCAGAGAATCCAGAAATCCCTGATCTTCTACCATTTGGGCATTGATATCATGGAGTTTTACCATGCAGACTGCTGCTGTTTCTGAACATAGAGACCATCATCCTTCAAGCACTTTAAGATGGGCTCACAGAGATATTCTGTAATCTTGTCCACTTGGATGCATACCATGGTTCTAATTGCAAGGCCCAAATCAGAGGATTAGGATCTTCACAGTCCTTCACAAAGCTGTTGACAGCCATAATGGTCATATCTGGCTGACTCTTGGCATAGTTCACCAAGTAGAGATACACAAGCTTTTTTAGTTCCAGGTTGTCAGAATGAATACAGTTCACTACATCTGGAAAGAAAGAGCTAACATTTTTCCCCACAGTCTTAGCAGCAATCACTTTCTTCACAGTCTCCTTCCTCTTATCTTTCTTTTCATTGTTGAGTTGAGCCTTTAATTCAAAGATTTCTCCTTTTTTATTGGTTGTGAAGTATTCAGAGTCAGTCATAGTGTTGGCTTCTTAATGTACACCGGAGGCAAGGGCGGGGTGGTGAGGCAGCCAGAGAGTATTGTCTTTTTCTTTTTTTTGATGGTTTCCTTTGACGTGCAAAAACTTTTTAGTGGGATGTAGTCCCATTTTTTATATTGTTTCTCTTGCCCCAGGGGATATATCAGAAAAAATATTACATAGGCAGTAAAATATCTGAGATTTTACTGCCTATGTTTTCCTCTAGGAATTTTATGGTTTCAAGTCTTATATTTATATCTTTAATTCATTTTGAGTTTATTCTTGTTTAAGGTGTAAGGAGGTGGTCTAATTCCATTTAGGTAGTCTTTACCACAGTGTGTGTTTTTGCTTCCTTTGTCAACTATTAATTGACCGTATAAATGTGGGTTTATTTCTGGGCTCTATTCGGTCTATATGTCTGTTTTTATGCCAGTACCCTGCTGTGTTGATTACTATGGCCTTGAATGGTTTGATAGCAGGTAGTGTAATACCTCCAACTTTGTTCTTCTTTCTCAAGATTCCTGAAGCTATTCTGTCTTTTGTAGTTCCATATACATTTTTTGATTGCTGTTCTGGATCTAAAATATGCCATTCGTATTTTGATAGAAATTGTGTTGAATCTATAAATTGGTTTTGGGTACTATGGACATTTTAATGATGTTAATTATTTTTATCCAGGCATATGTATATTCTTCCATTCATTTGTATTTTCTTTGGTTTCTTTCTTTAGTGCCTTATAGTTTTCCAAGTATAGATCTTTGATCCCTTTAGTTTATTTATTCCTGTTTTTATTGTGTGTGTGTATGTGTGCAATTATAAATGGGATTGTTTCCCTTTTTGATATTTCATTATCCTATATAATAAAAGGTTAATATGCAAATCGACCAAATGGCAGAAAGACCAGTGCACAAGACCTGGAACTAAGGAAAGTCCCGGCCGGCAGTCGGCAGCCGAGGAAGGGAGGACCTGACTGGCAGCTGGCAGCTGCTAGGGACCCCACTTGTGCATGAATTTTTATTTATTTACTTAATAAATCTTTATTGTTCAGATTATTACATTTGTTCCTCTTTTTTCCCCCATCCACCTGGCTCTCATCCCTCCCTCTGCCCTTACATCCCACCACATTGTCCTCATCCATAGGTGTATAATTTTTGTCAAGACTCTCCTTGCACCCCCTTCATCCCTCTTCCCTTGAGAATTGTCAGTCCACTCCCTTTCTATGTCCCTGATTCTATTATCTTCACCAGTTTATTCTGTTCATCAGATTTTTAATTCATTTGATTTTTAGATTTACTTGTTGATAGAGATGTTTTTGTTGTTCATAATTTTTATCTTTACCTTTTTCTTATTTGTCCTCTTCTTAAAGAACACCTGTCAGCATTTCACATAATACTGGTTTGGTGTTGATGAACTCCTTTAGAGTTTTCCTATCTGTGAAGCTCTTTATCTGCTCTTCAATTCTGAATGATAGCTTTGCTGGATAGAGTATTCTTGGTTGTAGGTTCTTGCTGTTCATCACTTTGAATATTTCTTGCCACTCCTGTCTGGCCTGCATAGTTTCTGTTGAGAAATCAGCTGACAGTCATATGGGTGCTCCCTTGTAGGTAATTAACTGTTTTTCTCTTGCTGCTTTTAGTATTCTCTCTTTGTCTTTTGCTGTTGGTATTTTAATTATGATATCTCTTTGGATTTCTTTTATTTGGGGATCTGTGCACTTCCTGGACTTGTAAGTCTATTTCTTTTGCCAGGTGTGAGAAGTTTTCAGTCATTATTTCTTCAAATAGATTTTCAGTATCTTGCTCTCTCTCTTCTTCTGGCACCCCCATAATTCTGATTTTGGTACACTTGAAGTTGTCCCAGAGGCTCCTTACACTACCTTCAAATTTTTGGATTATTTTTTCTTTTGTGGTTGAGTGTTTTCTGCTTCTTTGTATTTCAAATCTTTGACTTGATTCTTGCATTCCCCTAGTCTGCTGTTAGGACTCTATAATAATATTTTTTGTTTCAGTCAGTGTATGTTTAATTTCTAGTTGGTTCTTTTTCATCTCTAGTTGGTCCTTTTTCATCTCCTCTTGGGTCTTGCTAAATTTATCCATCTTTTCTAGCAAATTATTAAAAAACCTTATAATCATGGTTTTGAACTCTATAACCAGTCATTTATTTTCCTCCATTTCTTTCGTTTGTGATCTGTTCCTTTGTCTCTGCATTTTTGCTACACTGGGAGAACTTCTGTGCTGGAGTCAGCCTTATGATAGAAGACTTGCAAAATTGCAGAAGCATCTCTGTTGAGCTTGGATGGGGTGGAGTCTCAGGGCTGAGCAGACAGCCTCGGCTTCCAGTCAGTCCTGTCCTATGCGACCCCTTGGTCTCAAGTGTCCCTGGGTAATCACTGCAGCCTTCTCTGTGCACACGCGTGTGTTTCCCATCCACTGCCTTTCCGGTTTCTGTGCGCTTTGGGTATCTGTATAAGTCTGGGTCCCCAGGGTCTCGCCCAAAACTGGGGTTCAGTGCAGTTGGAAGTGTAGTTCAGTACTGTTGGGAGGTTCTGTCTCCTTCCCACTAGAGAAAGCCAGTGGCACAATCAGCAGTCCATCCTCTCCGTCTCCAAGCCTTTGCCTTTACGCAGTTCCCCTAAGTTTCCATGCACTCCTTTCTTTTCGTAACAGTCCCAACTCCCCCCGTATGAGTCTTGCCCGAAACTGGGGTTCAATGCAATCAGATATAGCGTTCAGTGCAGTTGGGAGTTTCTGTCTCCTTCTGCTAGAGAAAGCCAACCAGGCACTCCGCCGTCCATCCTCTCCACGTGCGTGTCTCAGTACCTCAGCTTTTTGCAGCTCTTCTGAGTCTCCGTGAGCCCTTTTCTTTCCTTCTAGTTGTAGAATTTCCACTCAGCCAGCTTTCCTGTGTTTCTGGATGCTATCTGTTCTGTCTTTTAGTTGTAGTTTTGAAATTGTTGTGCAAGGCAGCAGTTTAGTTGTTCACCTGTGCCCCCATCTTGGTTTCTCTCTGCATCATTTCTTGATTCCCGTATACAATATTACCAGTTCTTTCTTTTAACTGATTCTGTTTTCTTTGCTCATCAGCTCACTCTAAATTTCATTCATTGCTGGCTTCATTTCCAGGATTTCTGCTTTTTATACTTTTTTAAAAATTTTAATTTATTTCGAGAAATACTCATTTTATTCATTAATTTGTTTTCTGAGTGTACTAAATTGCCTGTCAGTATTTTCTCACATCTCATTGTTTTTAGAATTGCAATAATGAAATCTCTGTCATTCAACTCATATAATTTCATGTGTTCCAGCCTGTTTTCTGAGGATTTTTCATTTTCTTTTGGTCATCGTTGTTTTTGTGGTTGTTTACGGTGTTCTCTGTTTTCCCATTTATCTCTAAGGAGGTCTTTCTACTTTGTTTCAGTAGATGGCGATGAATTGCAAGATTTTTCTTCTCTGTGATCTCACAGTTCTTTGTTTCTTTTTTTTATTGTTTAAAGTATTACAAATAGTAGTACATGTGTCTACTTTTTTTTTACCCCCCTTGATCTCCCCCCAGCCTTCCCTGTCCCCCAGTACATGCCCTCACCTGTCCCCACTTAACCCAGTGTCTTGTATCCATTGGTTATGCTTAAATACATGCATACAAGTCCTTCAGTTGATCTCTTACAGTTCCCTTCCCCAATATCCCCTGCCTTCCCGCTGTAGTATGACAGTCTCTTCGGTGCTTCTTTGCCTCTGTATATGTCCCCCTAACCCTCAATTCTTTTCTTTAAAAACATCTTGCTTCTTCAGACTAGAAATAAACCTATAAGAATAAAAAATGTTTGAGTCCCAATTTCAATGTCCAGCAGTTCTGAGTCCCAGTTTCAATGTCAAACAGTTCCTTATTTGTACATGTCATCAGTGATATCTGTATAGTGGACAAATGGTGGCAATGCAGGTTGACCTTCTCTGGTTTGGTCCTAGGCAACCTGTAGCGACGAACAGCTGCTGACTGCTAGTATGGCAAGGCATTGTCAGCGTCTTCCATCTCTGGACTGTTTCTTCTCTTGTCTTTGTGGTTGGAGCAGACCTGTCAATTCCTCTCTGTTGCAGTCCACTTGGTCTTGGAGTTGTTTTCTGAAAGTATATAAACATATTCTTGACCAAAAGTTAATAAAGGATTCTTTTCTATAAAATTGACTAGGGGTTCTTTTTATTTTTGCCCAAATGATTTTTCTTTGGCTAATTTTGACAACATGTGTGTTTTTCATGGGTGTCTTGCTGTTAGCATTACAAATGAAAATTAATTTTCAAAAGTAAAAATTTTCTAGAGGTAATTTACTTACCGGATATTTTTCCTTACATGATATTATCCTACTATCCCCCCCTTTTTTGATTACTGGAGCCTTTTGCATATTTTTAAGACAATCTTGATAACTTTAAATTTTAATTTTTTGCACACAAATATGACTGCTTTATGTTCATTGCATGTTAAGCAATTTTACCATGAGATGAACTACCAATAGAAATTTTAGTTAGTACTTTAGAAACAGCTTTTTGTCCAGTACAATTAAATTTTCTTGAGTATTCACTTATTTCAATTCGCCAACTTAAATTAATCTGAAAACTTGATTACTCTTTTACTGTCAGATTTAATACTCCATCAACAATCTTAGATCAGCCTGTAAATATTAGTGAAAAGGATTATTTGCATTCTTGAGTAGGCCCTGAGCATTCCTGATGCTAGGCTGGATTTAGATATTGGGCAGCTATTGTTGGCAAGTCTCTGTTACCTAGGTTTTGATCTGAGCTGGACCACATCTCTGTCTGTTACCTGTGTCCCGATCCGTGCTGGGCATGGGAAGTGAAGCAGCCATGGCGGCAGGAGACCTCCCTCTAAAGGGTTGGGGGTTCAGGCCCCTGCAAGGTTGGGTGGGGGGTGAAGGTCTGTGCCTCACCTCTGTTGACCCTCTGTTCTCTCCTGAGGGCCCCACTGCGACTGTGCCTGTCTTAGGTTGTTCTTTCCCTGAGGAATCTTACCCGTCTCTGGCTAACCAGTCATCCTCCAGGGTCCAGCAGGGTGATGTGAGGTTCAGTTCTGTCTCCTTGGTAGCCTATGCCCCCGTGGCCTCCACACCCAGCACCTGCCTTGGGATCTTCTCGCCTGCTGGCGGGCCCGGCACTGATCACATATCTCAGGGAGCTCAGGTTCCTTCTTCAGGGAAGGCCCAGCTCACACCATTGGGCGAGAGATAGATCCATTATACCAGAGTGGCCTCACAGTTTTGAGCTTCTGTAGGGCTGTACCACTTTTGCTGCTTGGGGTTGTTTGTTTTTTCCTCACAGTAATGGTGCCCCCTGACCTGCACTCATCCAGCCCAAGCACTCCTCTTGGGTTTCAATCACGGAGGGAAACTTTCTTCTGCAACAGCTATTGGCCTACAGATAATATAATCCTGGAAACAACTCCTAAGGGCAATGGGAAGTGAAATTTGGGAGTCTAGTCAGTGACAGACTCTGCAATCTACTTTCTTTGCTTGAAAGCCTGCAGCCAGACCCAGCCATGGGGAGCAACTCTGTAGTGAGGCTGACTGCTGAGTAGCAGTTCCTACATGGAACTCAGACCCATTTACAACGTGCCCCTCGGTCCAGACACTCTCACTGTTTGTGTGCGCAACCACACAATGCCGCTACACCAGTGGCAACTCCCAATAGGTAGCCACTCATTGGGTTAGCTCTCTGTTCCAACCTGCTGAGGAAAGTGCCCAAAACTGCTACTGCCAGTTTCCCAGCTGTGCTACAGATACATTGCTGCATTGTAGCCCTGTTGAGCTTCCCTTCCTTCTCATCTTTATGCTTATTCCAAGGTGCTCACCTTAGTTGTTCCATTGTACAGGTCTCTCAGGCATGCATCTGTGTTGAGCAGGGATGTATTTGCTGAACTATAGGTAGTTATTTTGTTGAAAAGTTAGTGGGAGAAGATAGATGCACATTTATGCTGCCATTCCCAGAGGAATGGCAGAACATCACTCTTAATTTCTGTAAAAAAATCTTTATTGTTGAAAGTATTATAGGTGTCCCCATTCCCCCTCCCCCCATTGCCTCCCTCCACTCAGTTCCTGCCCCATACCACCCTACTGTCTGTGTATAGGTAAGTTCTTTGGTTAATTTCTTCCCCTCCCCAACCCCGTTCCCTTGAGATTAGTCATTCTGTTCCACACTTCATGTCTCTGATTATGTTTTATTTACCATTTTGTTAATGAGATTTTTTTATTAGTTTAATTTAATTTAATTTTTATTTTTTTCAACTTTATATCTTGATTTTATTTTTTTTCCGTTTTTAAATTAATGTATTGTTTGCATACTTATCTTCCCATTGCCCTCCCATCCCAACCCTACTCCCATACATGCCCTCACCCCCACTGTCTTGCGTCCCTTGGTTATGCTTATATGCATGCATACAAGTCCCTCGGTTGATCTCTAATCTACCCCACCTGTCCATAACGTTCCCGCTGTAATTTGACAGTCTGTTTGATGCTTTACTGCCTCTGTATCTATCTTTTTGTTTATCAGTTTAAAATGTTCTGTATTATCCATAAATGAGTGAGATCATGTGGTATTTTTCTTTCATTGACTGGCTTATTTCACTTAGCATAAAGCTCTCTAGTTCCATCCAGGTTGCTGCAAATGGTAAGAATTCCTTATTTTTTATGGCAACATAGTATTCATTGTGTAGATGTACCACAGTTTTCTGATCCAGTCATCTGCTGACAGGCACCTAGGCTGTTCCCAAATCTTAGCTGTTGTGAATTATGCTGCTATGAACATAGAGGTGCATATATCCTTTCTGATTGGTGTTTCTACTTTCTTGGGATATATTCCTAGGAGTGGGATTACTGGGTTGAATGGTAGTTCCATTTTTAGTTTTTTGAGGAAACTCCATACTGTTCTCCACAGTGGCTGCACCAGTCTGCATTCCCACCTGCAGTGCATGGGGGTTCCTTTTTCTCCACATCCTCGCAAATACTTGTCGTTTGTTGATTTATTATGATAGCCATGCTGACAGGTGTAAGATGGTATCGCATTGCTGTTTTGATTAGCATCTCTCAGATAATTAGTGATTTTGAGCACGTTTTCATGTGTCTCTTGGCCTTCCTTTTGTCTTCTTTCGAAAAGATTTTATTTAGATCCGTTGCCCATTTTTTAAATTAAATCATTTATTTTTCTTTTATTAAGTTGTATAAGTTGGCTGTAGATGTTGGAGATTAAACCTTTATCAGTGATAACATTTGCAAATATGTTCTCTAATACAGTGGACTTTCCTGTTGTTTTGTTGATGGTTTCTTTTGCTGTGCAAAAGCTTTTTCTTTTGATGTAGTCCCATTTGTTTATTTTCTCTTTAGCTTCCATTGCCTTTGGAGCAGTATCAGTGAAGAAGTTCCTTCGGCATATGTCTGAGATTTTGCTGACTGTGGAATTCTCTAGTATTTTTTATGGATTCCCGTCTTATGTTTAAGTCCTGTATCCATTTGGAGTTTATTTTTGTGTATATGTAAGTTGGTGGTATAGTTTCATTTTTTTGCATGTATCTGTCCAATTTTCCTAACACCATTTATTGAAGAGACTGTCTTGACTCCATTGTATGTTCATACCTCCTTTGTCAAATATTAATTGAGCATAGTGGTTTGGGTGGATATCTGGGTTCTCTATTCAATTCCATTGGTCTATATGTCTGTTCTTCTGCCAGTACCAGGCTGTTTTGAGAACAGTGACTTTGTAATATAGTGGTCTATATGTCTGTTCTTCTGCCAGTACCAGGCTGTTTTGAGAACAGTGACTTTGTAATATAGCTTGAAATCTGGTATTGAAAGTCCACCTACTTTATTTTTCTTTCTCAGGATTGCTGTGGCTATTGGGGATCTTTTTTTTTTATTCCAGATGAATTTTTGGAGAGTTCTTTCTAGGTCTGTGAAATAGGCTGTTGGTATTTTAATGGGGAGTGCATTCAATGTATAGCTTGCTTTGGGTAGTATGAACATTTTAATGATGTTGATTCTCCCAATCCATGAACATAGTATGTTCTTCCATCTGTTTATGTCTTCTCTATCTCATTTTTCAGTGTCCTCTAGTTTTCTGCATATAGGTCTTTTACTTCCTTAGTTAAGTTTATTCTTAGTATCCTAATTTTTTTGGTGTGATGGTAAATTGGATTTCTTTTTTAGTCTCTCTCTCTGTAGGTTCACTATTGGGATATAAAAATACTATAAGTTTCTTGGCATTAATTTTGTATTCTACATTGCCGAATTCATTTATTAAGTCTATTAGTTTTTTGATGGAGTCTTTCGGATTTTTTATGTACAGTATCATGTCATGTGCAAATAAGGACATTTTTAATTCTTCTTTTCCAATTTAGATGCCTTTTATTTCTTCTTCTTGTCTAATTGCAATGGTTAATACAGTATTTTGTTGAACGGGAGTGGTGAGAGTGGGCATTCCTGTCTTGTTCATGTTCTTAGGGGAAATAGTTTGAATTTTTGCCCATTGAATATAATGTTAGCTGTGGGTTTATCATATATAGCTTTTATTATGTGGAGGTATGATCCTTTTATTCCCACCTTGTTGAGAGTTTTTATGTTGGGCTGAAACCGGTTTGGCTTAGTTGATAGAGTGTCGGCCTGCAGACTGAAAGGTCCCAGGTTTGATTCCGGTTAAGGGCATAGTGCCTTGTTTGCGGGCACATCCCCAGCGTACAGGAGGCGGCTGATCAATGTCTCTCTCTTGTCGATGTTTCTAACTCTATCACTCTCCCCTCTTCTCTGTGACAAATCAATAAAATATATATGTATATAGAAAGAAAGGGTGTTAGATTTTGTGAAAAGCTTTTGTATATTTCATTTCCTTCCTTTCTGTCCTGATGAGTTTCTGTTGAGAAATCAGTCACTAGTCTGATGGGGGTTCCTTTGTAGGTGACTTTCTGTCTCTCTCTGGCCACTTTTAAGATTCTTATTTTTTCATTGGTGTTTGCCTATTTAATTATAATGTGACTTCACGTCGGTCTTTTGGGGTTCCTTTTGCTAGGGACTGTGTGAGCTTCTTGGATTTGTGTGGGCTTTTTCTTCCCTATATCAGGGAATTTTTCTATCTTTATTTCTTCAAAAAGGTTTTCTAATCCTTGCTCAGTTTCCTCTCCTCTCCTTCTGTAACCCCTATTATGCCAATGTTGTTTTGTTTCATGTTGTCCCTAAGTTCCTTTAGGCTCTCCTCCTACTCTTTCATTTCTTTTTTTTTCTTTTTTTTGTGTTACATGTATACATATCACCCCCAACCCCCAGTGTCTATATTTATTGGTTATGCTTATATGCATAGATACAAGTCCTTTGATTGATCTCTTATCTACCCCACCTCTCCTTAATCTTCCTGCTATAATATCACAGTCTGTTTGATGCTTTACTGCCTCTGTATCTATCCTTTTGTTCATCAGTTTATAATGTTCTTTATTATCCACAAATGAGGGAGAGCATGTGGTGCTTCTCCTTCATTGACTGGCTTATTTCACTAAGCATAAGGCTCTCCAGTTCCATCCAGGTTGCTGCAAATGGTAAGAGTTCCTTCTTTTTAATGGCAGCATAGAATTTCATTGTGTAGATGTGCCACAGTTTTCTGATCCACTCATCTGCTGATGGGCACCTAGACTGTTTCCAAATTGTAGCTATTGTAAATTGTGCTGCTATGAGCATAGAGGTGCATAGATCCTTTCTGGTTGGTGTTTGTAATTTCTTAGGATAAATTCCTAAGAGTGGGATTGCTGGGTCAAATGGGAGATCCATTTTTAGTTTTTTAAGAAAACTCCATACTGTTCTCCACAGTGGCTGCACCAGCCTGCATTCCCACCAACAGTGCACAAGGGTTCCTTTTTCTCCACATCCTCACCAACACTTGGCGTTTGTTGATTTGTTGATGATTGCCATTCTGACAGGTGTAAGATGGTATCGCATTGTCATTTTGATTTGCATCTCTCGAATAATTAGTGATTTTGAACATGTTTTCATGTGTCTTTTGGCCTTTCTTCTGTCAACTTTCGAAAAGGTTCTATTTAGGTCCATTGCCCATTTTTGTATTGGGTCGTTTATCTTCCTTTTATTAAGTTGTATAAGTTGGCTGTAGATGTTGGAGTTTAAACCTTTATCAGTGATAACATTTGCAAATATGTTCTCCCATACAGTGGTCTTTCTTGTTGTTTTGTTGATGGTTTCCTTTGCTGTACAAAAGCTTTTTATTTTGATGTAGTCCCATTTGTTTATTTTTTTCTTTAGCTTCCATTGCCTTTGGAGCAGTATCAGTGAAAAAGTTCTTTTGGCATATGTCTGAGATTGTGCTGCCTGTGAATTCCTCTAATATTTTTATGGTTTCCCTTCTAATGTTTAAGTCCTGTATCCATTTTGAGTTTATTTTTGTATTTGGTGTAAGTTGGTGGTCCAGTTTCATTTTTTTTGCATGTATCTGTACAATTTTCCCAACACCATTTGTTGAAGAGGCTTTCTTGACTCCATTGTATGTTCAAGCCTCCTTTGTCAAATATTAATTGAGCATAGTGGTTTGGGTGGATATCTGGGTTCTCTATTCTATTCCATTGGTCTATATGTCTGTTCTTGTGCCAGTACCAGGCTGTTTTGAGAACAGTTGCTTTGTAATATAGCTTGAAATCTGGTATTGAGATTCCACCTACTTTATTCTTCTTTCTCAGAATTGCTGTGGCTATTCGTGGTCTTATCTTGTTCCAGATGAATCTATGAAGAATTCTTTCTAGGTCTGAAGTATGTTGTTGGTATTTTAATGGGTAGTGCATTGAATCTATAGATTGCTTTGGGTAGTATGGACATTTTAACGATGTTGATTCTCCCAATCCATGAGCATGGTATGCTCTTTCATCTGTTAACATCTTCCTCTATCTCTTTTCAGTGTCCTGTAATTTTCTACATACAGGTCTTTTCCCTCTTTAGTTAGGTTTATTCCTAGGTATCTTAATTTTTTGGTGTGATGGTAAATGGCATTAGTGTACAGAAATGCCACAGATTTCTTGGCATTAACTTTGTATCATGCTTCATTGCTGAATTCATTTATTAAGTCAATTAATTTTGGAATGGAGTCCTTTGGGTTTTTTATGTACAGTATCATGTCATCTGCAAATAAGGACAGCTTTACCTCTTTTTTTCCAATTTGGATGCCTTTTATTTTATTTTTTCTTGTCTAATTGCAATGACTAATACTTCCAGTACTATGTCAAACAGGTGAGGTGAGAGTGGGCATCCCTGTCTTGTTCCTGTTCTTAGGGGAAATGGTTTTATTTTTTGCCCATTGAGTATGATGTTAGCTGTGGGTTTATCATATATGGCTCTTATGATGTTGAGGTATGATCTTTCTATTCCCACTTTGCTGAGAGTTTTTATCAAGAAAAAAAGTTGAATTTTGTGAAATGCTTTTTCTGCATCAATTTATAGGACTATAGATTTTTTCTCTCAATTTGTTTATGTGATGTATCACGTTTTTTGATTTGCGGGTATTGTACCATCCCTGCATTCCTGGGATGAATCCTACTTGGTCATAGTGTATGATCTTTCTGATGTACTGTTGGATCTGATTTGCTAGAATTTTGTTGAGGATTTTGGCATCTATGTTCATGAGAGATATTGGCCTATAATTCTCTTTCATTGTGTTATCTTTATTTGGTTTTGGTATTAGGGTGATGCTGGCTTCATAGAAGGTGTTTGGAAGTGTTCCTTCTTCTTGAATGTTTTTGAGGAAGAGTGGTTTTAATTCTTCATTGTATGTTTGGTAAAGCTCTCCTATGTAGCCATCTGGTCCCAGGCTTTTATTTGTTGGAAGCTTTTTGATGACTACTTCAATTTATTCCATAGTTATTGGCCTATTGATATGTTTAGATTCTTCCTGATTGAGTTTTGGAAGGTTATATTTTCCTGGGAATATGTCCATTTCTTGTAGGTCATCCAATTTGTTGGAATAGAGTTGTTCATAGTATTTTTTAACAATCCTTTCTATTTCGGCGGGGTCTGTTGTTATTTCTCCTCTTTCATTTCTGATTTTGTTTATTTGGGTCTTCTCTCTTTGCTTCTTGGTGAGCCTGGCTAGAGGTCCATCAATCTTGTTTATCCTTTCAAAGAACCAGCTCTTGGTTTTGTTGATCTTTTGAATTATTTCTTTGCTCTCCATGATGTTTATCTGCGCTCTGATCTTTACTATTTCCTTCCTTCTATTTACACTGGGCTTTTTTTGTTGCTCTCTTTCTAGTTCTTTAGGTTGTAGGGTTAGGTAATTTATTACTGCTTCCTGTTTCTTGCAGTAGGCTTGTAGGGCTATCAACTTCCCTCTGAAGACTGCTTTCACTGTGTCCCATAAATTTTGTATTGTTGTGCTGTCATTGTCATTTGTTGCCATGATGTTTTTTATTTCTTCCTTGATCTCTTTCGTTACCCAGACATTGCTTAACACCATGCTGTTTAGTCTCTATGTGTTTGATTTCTTTCTATTGTTTTTATTATAGTTAATTTCCAGTTTTATGCCACTGTGGTCTGAGTAAATGCTTGATATGATTTCTATCTTTTTGAATTTGAAGAGACTTTTCTTATGACCCAACATATGATCTATCTGTGAAAATGACCCATGTGCACTGGAGAAGAATGTATATTCTGTGGTTTTGGGGTGAAATGTTCTGAAGATGTCAATTAATTCCATCTGGTCTAGTGAGTCATTTAGGATTGATGTTTCTTTGGTAATTTTTTGTTTAGAGGATTTGTCCAATGGTGACAGTGGGGTATTAAAGTCTCCTACAATGATTGTATTGCTGTCAATTTGTCCATTAATATCCTCCAAGAGTTTTTTTTATGTATTTAGGTGCTCCTATATTGGGTGTGTATATGTTTACCAGAGTTATTTCTTCTTGTTGGATTGTTCCCTTTAGTAGTATGAAGTGGCCATCTTTATCTTTGTCCTTCACTTTGAGATCTAATTTGTCAGATATAAGTATTGCAACCCCAGGTTTTTTTTAATTTCCATTTGCCTGAAATACCATCTTCCATCCCTTCACCCTTAATCTGTGTGCATCTCTTTTCCTGAGGTGGGTTTCTTGCAGACAGCAGATATATTGATCATGTTTTCTTATCTAATCGGTTACTCTATGTCTTTTGATTTGGGCATTTAATCCATTTACCTTTAAAGTTATTATTGAAAAGTACTTATCTGTTGCT
Organism: Lasiurus cinereus; assembly: GCA_011751065.1. Lineage (NCBI taxonomy): Eukaryota > Metazoa > Chordata > Mammalia > Chiroptera > Vespertilionidae > Lasiurus > Lasiurus cinereus. The sequence goes on from JAAGEH010000032.1 coordinate 35,054,851, forward strand.
ATTTTTAGTCCTTACCCCCAAGTTCCTTCTTTGCTTCCTCTTTCTTTTTATTACAGCAGACCCTTCAACATTTCTTGCATTGCTGGTTTGGTGGTAATATATTCCCTTAGTCCTTTTTTTTCTGTGAAGCTTCTGATTTCACCTTCAATTTTGATTGAGAGTCTTGCAGGGTACAGTGTTCTTGGATTCAGACTCTTCCTTTGCATGACTTTGAATATTTCATTCCATTCCCTTCTGGCCTGATGAGTTTCTATTGAGAAATCAGTAGCTAGTCTTATAGGGGTTCCTTTGTAGGTAACTTTCTGTTTCTGTCTGGCTGCTTTTAAGATTCTTACTTTGTCATCGGTGTTTGCCAATTTAATTATAATGTGCCTTGGTGTCAGTTTTTTGGGGTTAATTTTGCTTGGGACTCTGTGAGCTTCTTGGATTTGTGTGGGTTTTTTCTTTCCTATATTGGGGAAATTTTCTGTCATTATTTCTTCAAACAGGTTCTCTAATCCTTGTTCAGTTTCCACTCTTTCTGGAACTCCAATTATGTGGATGTTGTTTTGTTTCATGTTATCCCAAAGTTCCCTTAGGCTCTCCTCTTGCTTTTTAACTTTTTTTTCTAGAAGCTGCTGTACTTGGGTATTTTTTTCTGCCGTGTCTTCTAGCTCACTAATGTGGTCGTCTGTTTCTTCTAGTCTACTTTTGATGCTTTCTATTGAGATCTTTATAGCAGTGATGTCATTTTTCATTTCTTCTTCATTATTCTGCATCTCCTCTAGGTTCTTCTGCATTTCTTCTTGCTGCTTTTTCATCTCCTCTTGGGTCTTCTTCATTTGCTCTTGGCCCTTACTCACATTGTCGATTTTTTCTTCCCTTCTTTTCATCCACCTTATGATCATTTCTCTGAACTCTTTCTCTGGCAGGCTTATTTCTGCTTCTATTTCGTTTACTTCCTTTTCTAGTGAAACCTGCCTTTTGGTATGTGGGCTGTTTCTTTTTCTGCCCATGGTCTTTTTTCTCCGGGTGTCTGGTTATGCAGTTCTCTGTCCTATGTTGATTGAAAGGCACAAACTACAACACGACCAGGTAGAGCACATAAGGCACTTATCCCAGGAGAAATGTGACCTTTCCGTGTGCCGTGTGGATCTCTGATTCCGCTGCGTGTCTGCACTGATTGGAGAGCGGAGTTCTGGGTCCCTGGCTTCCCGGCTGTTCGGTGTGTGCCCCAGTTTCAGGTTTCAGACTGCTGCGGACATCCACCTCCCTCTGCAAGATGGCGCGGTTTCCGCGTTCGTGCTGGTGGCTCCGGCAGACCAAATCCCCGTAGCAGTGGGGCTGCCTGGCCAGGAGAGCCTCGTCCAGCCGTCCCCCACCTTCTGCTGGAGGATAACTGACTCTTAACTTGCCAACAAACACTCCCAATGCAACTCTCAGCCGCTTTCTCTCCCTCTGCCCAGCGACAAAGCTCCAGATGTGTCTATCTACTCCGCCCCTATTTTTCTCCCTCTCCCAATATCTCTTTCATTTCTTTTTTTTTTTTAGAAGCTGCTCTACTAGGGTATTTTTTCCTACCTCATCTTCTAGCTCTGTGATGTGGTCCTCTGCTTCTTCTAGCCTACTCTTGATGCTTATGTTGAGTTCTTTACCGCAGTGATGTCTTTTTCATTTCTTCTTGATTTTTACTTTTATTGTTGAATTTGTCTTCCATTCTTTTAAGCCACTTGATGACCTTTTTTTTTTAAAATTCTTTCTCTGGCAGGATTCTTGCCTTCATATTGTTTACTTCCTTTTCTGGTGATACCTGCTTTTCTTTCCTTAGCAGGCTGTGTCTTTGTCTCCCCATAGTCTCTCTTCTCCGGGTGTCTGGTTATGTAGTTCTTCTTCCCCGTTGATTTAAAGGCTTAAAATACAATACAGCTGGGTACAGTGCACAAGGTACTGAACAGAAATTAATAACCATAGTTAAAGGTGACCACCGAAGAGAGGCAAATTAGGGGATAGGAGAGAAAGAAGAAGAGAGAAAAGATAAAGAAAAAAAAAGAATGAAAAAGAATGTAGTGCCAAATTGAAATTAGGAGGAAAAAAACAAAAATAAGAGGGAAAAGAAAGAGAATAGAAATGCCAGCAGCAAGTACCTGAAGAGTAATACAAACTACAAACAACAACTAATATCAGGGGAGGCGAAGGAAAATAGAAGAAATAAGCAAACAAACAACAAACCCTGAAAAAAAAAAAGCAAAACAATCTCACAAAAAAGCATAAAAAATCGATATAATCAATTCAAACAAACAACAAAGGGACACAGAGCAAAACAATTCTTTGCATAGTGAAGACAGAGAAGATAGAGGTGTCTATGGACTTGGAGAGGGGATTGGAAGTTAGATATATATGTAGGAAAAATTTTAACGGGGTAAAAAGAAAGAATAGGGAAAATCTAAAGTAGGAAAGGGTAAGAGAAACAGGGCAATGAAAGGGGAAACGTTAGGAAGAGAGTGAGTGCATAAAGGTAGAGTTGAGATAGAGTAAAATGATTCTAAAGGAAAGATGAAAATAGATTGTAGAACACAAATCCTAAATTAAATTAAAGAGAAAATAGAATGACACTTTTTTTTAACAAAACCATAAAATAGTGGTAATAATAAAACAGATTGAAAATAAAAATGCAACAATTAGAAAGGTAAAATTAAGTGTGGAAAAAAGAAACAAAAATGGTTTCTTAAGTAAAAGGTGAAAAAAAATAGAATGTGCAGTAGTGAAGGTCATTCACTTCCTCTATTGTTCTGTTTGGTACACCTGTTACCTAGTCAGGACAGTATTGCAGTTCCCTGCATTCCACTGCTCCTCAGTATTGTAAGGCAATCCTGATTTTTAAGGAAGTAATGCATCTTAATTTCTTTATTCTTTTATTTGTGATTACCTAAGAGTTATTTTGTAATTCAGTCCCTGGGTGGCAGTGTTTCTGGATTGACCTTCGAAACTATAGGTCCTCTCTAGCCTGTGCTTAGATCCTGCTTTCCCTGTGGCACTCTACTGGTTTGTGGGAGTGGTTTGCCCCAGTGCTGGTTCTCCAAAGGTCATCCCTGCTCTGATCCTCAGGCTCCAGAAAATCAACTTTCCCCTGCAGTCTCCCAGGGTGTCCCCACTGGGTGATCCTATGTATTGGGCTTAGCAATCAGAAGCAAAGATCTGAAGAGGAAAGTATGCAATTGCCTGGACTCCGGGGGTTGCCCGCAAGTCTGTACAGTTCCTCTTTCCCTCTCCTGTCCAAGCAGCTGGCACACTTTTAAAACTCCCAGGCTTGTCCTTCTGCCAAATGGGTTGCATTCTAGAGATCTCCTCTGTTAGTAGCTCTGAGGACTTCCTTTCACATTCATGGGTCATGCCAGCCCCAATACTCAAGGATTTCTCTAGGTGCAACTTCTCCTGGTCCCCCAGCTCCCAAAGTACACAACTTTCTCTATCCTGCAGGACCAGAGACCTCATCTTATTTCAGGAGAAATCTGACCCTTCCGTGTGGAGTGTAGAGCTCCTCTGAATTCACATGTTTGTGCCAGTTGGGGACCATTTCCCTAGGGTTCACAGCTGTTTGGTGGGTGCCATAGTTGTAGTAGATTTTCAGGTTTCCACTTTCCCCTTCAAGATGGCGCGGTCTCTGCGTCTGAGCTGGTGGCTCCGGGAGGAAACCCAGTAGCAGTGGGGGCTGTCTGGTCATGAGAGCCCCATCCAGCAGTCCCCCACCTTCTCCTGGAGTATAGCTGTCTATTTTGATTTTATATTTGACTGTTGCTAGATATGTATTTTTTGCCATTTAAAAAAATATATATTTTATTGATTTTTTACAGAGAGGAAGGGAGAGGGATAGAAAGTCAGAAACATCGATGAGAAAGAGACAATGATCAGCTGCCTCCTGCACGTCCCCCACTGGAGTTGTGCCCACAAGCAAGGTACATGCCCCCAACCGGAATCGAACCTGGGACCTTTCAGTCCGCAGGCTGACACTCTATCCACTGAGCCAAGCTGGTCTCGGCTTTTTTGCCATTTTCTTGTTCATGTTTCTCCTCCCCCTCCTTCTCCCCGTCTTCATCTCCTCCTGTCTTCATCTCCTCTCCCTCCTCCCCCTGCT
>JAAGEH010000032.1:35058971-35140351 GCA_011751065.1 Lasiurus cinereus
CTTTTCTCCCTCCTTCTCCTCCTCCTTCTCTGTCTTCATCTCCTCCTCCTCCATCTTCAACTCCGTCTCTGCCATCTCTGTCTTCTACTAATACTCTTCAACATTTCATATAATATTGGTGGTGATGAACTCCTTTATCTTTTTCTTGTTTGTGAAGCTCTTTATCTGACCTTCAATTTTAATGAGACCTTTGCTGGGTAGAGTAATCTTGGTTGTAGGTCCTTGCTTTCATCACTTTGTATATTTCTTACCACTCCCTTCTGGCCTGTAAAGTTTCTTTTGAGAAATCAGCGGACAGTCATATGGGTGCTTCCTTGTAGGTAACTAATTTCTTTTCTCTTATTTCTTTTAAGATCCTTTCTTTGTCTTTAACTCTTCGCATTTATTTCTGATGTGTCTTGGTGTAGGCCTCTTTGTGTTCCTCTTGTTTTGGCTCTCTGGGCTTCCTGGACATGTAAGTCTATTTCTTTCACCAGGTAGGGGAATTTTTCTGTCATTTCTTCAAATAGATTTTCAACATCTTGCTCTCTCCCCCTTCTGTCACCCCCCCCCATAATGCGAATATTGGTATACTTGAATTTTTCCCAGAGGCTCTTTATACTATCTTCATATTTTTAAATTCTTTTTTCTTTTTGCTCTTCTTATTAAGTGTTTCTTGCTTCCTTATATTCCAAATGGTTGATTGATTCTTAGGATTCTCTACTCTACTGTTGAATCCCCATAAATTCCTCTTTATTTCAGTTAGAGTATGCTTAATTACTGACTGAAATTTTTTCATTTCTTCAATATTCTCACCAAGATCCTTGAAAGTCTCATCAAGATCTTTGAGTAACCTTATAACCTGAAAGATCAGGCAGAGGGCAAAATACCAGGACTACAGGCTTTATTAGAAGAGAAGGACCTGCCGGGCTGTCTTGCAAGGGTAAAACAGCAATATGTGCAGAGGTGAACATGCCTTTTGAGGGAAGGAATGGGAAGGAATGGGGGCTTAGTGTACTTAGCACGTGCTGATTGGTGGCTTAATGTATGGTCCATATAAGGTACAATGTTAGTTATTCAGGTAGGGAAAAGGACTTAGGGTATTTGGCAGGTGCTGACTGGTGGTTCAAGGTATAGTCCATATAAGGTACCTGGTTAGGTACTCTGGTATTTCCAGCCCACAGGTGGAGGTTATGTCATACTCCGCCCACCAGTTGGGGGAAGGGAGGATCTATAATAACCATGGTTTTGAACTCTGTATCCAGTAGTTTGCTTGCTTTCATTTATAATGTTTCTTTGTCTCCAGATTTTCACTGCTTCTCTGTGTTTGTTTCTATGCATTGGGTAGAGCTACTATGTTTTCTGGAATTAGTAGAATGGCCTTGTATAGTAGGATCCAGTGGCTCAGGCTCCCCAGTCACCCAAGCTTGGCACTCTAGGTGCACCCCTTTGTGAGCTATGTGCATAGTCGTGTAGTTGAGTCTTTTTTTAAAAAAAATATTTTTATTGATTTTTTACAGAGAGGAAGGGAGGGATAGAAAGTTAGAAACATCGATGAGAGAGAGACATTGATCAGCTGCCTTCTCCACACCTCCAACTGGAGATGTGCCCGCAACCAAGGTACATGCCCTTGATCGGAATTGAACCTGGGACCTTTCAGTCTGCAGGCCTATGCTCTATCCATTGAGCCAAACTGGTTTTGGCTGTAGTTGAGTCTTGATTGCTATTGGCATCACTCGGAGGAATTGACCTCCAGGACAATTGGCTGTGAGGACCAGCTCTGACTACATTGGAAGAGCTGCTGTGCAAGAGTAAGGCCCAACTATGAAGCAAGGTAGGCTGGTGCTAATGCCCGGTCTTGGGCTTTTTATTGATAGGTTTGGGAATACTTTCACCAGCTGCAGATTGTTTGATTTTAGCAAAGTCTTAAATCTGAGCCAAGACAGGCCATTCATATAGAAAAGCTGCTGCAAACCCTTGGTTGTGGCTACAAATTGGGTGGGGATAGGTCTTAGGGAATCCTCAGGGTGGAGCAAACTCTCTGAGCCACGCTGATGGAAACTTAGGTATGACTTGGTGGTAATGAACTCCCATAGCCCGATTTTGTTTGTGAAGCTCTTTATTTCACTTTCAATTTTGATTGATAGCCTTGCTGGATATAGTATTCCTGGATTCAGTCCCTTGCTTTGCATCAATTTCTATATTTCATTCAATTCCCTTCTTGTCTGATGTGTTTCTGTTGAAAAATCAGTTGATAGTCTAATAGGACATCCTTTAGGGGAAAGTTTCTGTCTCTCTCTGGTACCCTTTAAAAATTCTTACTTTGTCATTGGTGTTTGCCAATTTAATTATGATGTGTCTTAGTGTTGGTCTTTTGGGGTTTATCTTGTTTGGGGCCGTGTGTACTTCTTGGACTTGTGTGAGTTTTTCTTCCCAATATCAGGGAAGTTTCCTGTCATCATTTCTTCAAACAGGTTTTCTATTCTTTGCTCAGTTTCCTCTACTTCTGGCACCCCTATTATGCAGATGTTGTTTTCTTTTATATTGTTCCAACACTCCTTTTGGCTCTCCTGCTTTTTAAGTTTGTATTTTGTTTCCCAGTTGCTGCTCTGCTTGGGTGTTTTTTCCTACATTGTCTTCTAGCTCGCTGATCTGTTCCTTAGCTTCTTCCAATCTACTGTTGATAATTTCCATTGTGTTCTTCATTGCAGCTATGTCATTCTTCATTTCCTTTTGGTTCTTCTTCATTTCCTCTTGATTTTTACACATGTTGCTGAATTTGTCTCCCATCCTTTTCAGGATCCTTATAACCATTGCTCTGAATCCTTTCTCTGACAATTTGCTTGCCTCCATTTCATTTATTTCCTTTTCTGGCGATTCCTCCATTTCTTTCATATAGTGGCTATTTCTTTGTCTCCCTACTTTTGCTCCTCTGAAATGGATGTTTGGTTAGGTGGCTCACTCTCTACTATGTTGACAAAAAGGCACAAAATACAGTTTGACAGTACAGCGGCACCTCGAGATATGAGTGCCCTAACATACGAGATTTTTGAGATACAAGACATCGAGCGAGCGATTTTTTGCTTTGAGATACAAGCAACATTTGAGATACGAGTAATCGCGGGGAACGGCCAGCTGCACAAGACCCACCAGTTTACCGCGACTCGAGTGTCTCATAGTTTCCCACGCCTCAGTCAGTGTGCTTGTTTACCTCATTGTCAAAGCATCTTTTGTGCATTTACATACTTTATTACATTTCGTTTTATAACCATGGGTTTAAAGAAAGCGAGTGGAAAGGTCAGTGCTCAGAAGAGGATGATGTCTATTGAATTAAAGCGTGAAATCATAGGAAAATATGAGCAAGGTGTGCGAGTGGCTGACTTGGCAAGGCAATACGGGCGTAGTACTTCAACGATACGCACTGTGCTTAAACAGAGGGAGTCGATAAAGGATATAATGCCAGCTAAGAGCATTATAATAATTTCTAAACTCCGTAGCTCTCTCCATGAAAAGATGGAGAATCTACTGATGGTGTGGGTGACGGAGAAGCAGCTTAAAGGAGATACATTAACACAGGGCATCATATGCGAGAAGGCACGAGCGATTTACGGTGATTTGCTGGAGTAGACTCCGCGCACTTCCATGGATGAAGCATCGAAAGACTCATTTAAAGCCAGTAGAGGCTAGTGTGATGACTTAAGGAAAAGGTCCAGCATTCACTCGAAACGTCAGGCATGGTGAGGCCGCAAGTTTGGATGTGAAGGCAGCTTAGCATTACCTCAAAACTTTTTCCGAACCGATAGAAGCCAAAGAATATATCCCCCAGCAAGTCTTCAACTGTGACAAGACAGGGCTTTTCTGGAAGAAGATGCCAAATAGGACTTATATAACGGCAGAGGAGAAGGCGATGCCAGGCCACAAACCCATGAAGGATAGGCTAACTCTCGCACTGTGCGCCAATGCGAGTGGCGACTGCAAGATCAAGCCTCTGCTCGTCTACCATTCGGAAAACCCCAGAGTCTTTAAGTCACATAAGATTTTAAAAGATAAACTGCAAGTTATGTGGAGGGCAAACCCAAAGGCATGGGTCACCAGGCAGTTCTTTGTGGAGTGGGTAAACCTGGTTTTCGGCCCTTCTGTGAAGAAATATCTACTGGTAAACAACCTAACCATGCAAGCCCTCCTCGTCCTCGACAATGCTCCTGCTCACCCACCGAACCTCGAAGATGAACTCCTCGAAGAGTTCAAGTTTATAAAGGTTGTCTACCTACCTCCCAACACCACTCCTATCCTGCAGCCCATGGATCAGGAGGTGATTTCTAATTTTAAAAAGCTGTACATCAAGCACCTGTTCTGGCGCTGCTTTGAGGTGACGGAGAACACAAACCTCACCCTTCGAGAGTTCTGGAAGAACCACTTTAACATTGTGATGTGTCTCAGAATTATTGATCAGGCCTGGCTGGGTGTTACAACGAGGACTTTGACCTCTGCATGGAAGAAGCTGTGGCCTGAGGCCGTAGCCAAAAGGACCTTCGAAGGATTCGAACCCGAGGTGCCAGTGGAGGAGGAGATAGTGTCTCTGGGAAAATCCATGGGCCTGGAGGTGGATGAGAGAGACGTGAATGAGCTCGTCGAGGAGCACTCTCTGGAACTCACCACGGAGGAGTTACAAGAGTTGCAGTCTCAGCAACATACGGAGGATCTCCAAGAAATTGGTTTCGAGGAGGAGCCAGAGGTGGGGGAGATCTCTACAAGTGAGATAAAGGAGAGCTTAAGAATGTTGGAGAGGGTGTCACACTTCGTGGAAAAGAAACACCCCGAAAAAGTTGCTACTGGTTGTGCATCGAAGCTGTTCAATGAAACTTTCCTCACCCATTTCAGAAATATTCTGAAAGGGAGGAAGAGGCAAACCTCATTGGACACGTTTTTTTTGAAATCGGCCAAAAATGCAAAGACCAGTAGCAATTAAGTTCAGTGAAGATTAGTTAAGTTATATTCAGTTTAGGGATAAAGTGTAGCATTAAGAGTGTAATGAGTAGGTAAATACACTTTATAAAACCAGTTTATTCCTTTACATTCTCTTTTATTATGTTTTTATACAATATTTGTCATTTATAAATACATTTTTCTTATTCAAAAACACGTAACAAGAACAAACTGGGGTGGCATTTTGGGGGCTGGAATGGATTAATGGCATTTCAATGGATTTCAATGGGGAAATTTGCTTTGAGATATGAGCAACTTGATATACGAGCAAGGTTACGGAACGAATTAAACTCGTACCTCAAGGTACCACTGTACATGACACAGAGGAAACAAAACACGAGTGTATTTACAACACCAATAACCCCAGTATAAGTGAAAACCAGAGAAGAGAATTAGGGGAGAGAAAAGAGCACAAAAATGATATTGAGAAGAGGGGGGAAAAAGGTAAGAGATAAAAGAAAAAAGAAGGGGAAAAATATACATATATGGGGAGAAATCACCACAAAACAAACAAATAAGCCAAAAAATGCATACAATAAAAACCCGGAAAAAAAGGAAGGAACTGAATCTGAAGAGTCAGAGCTCAGCATAGAGGAGGTAAAAAGAGGATGAGTTTATAAGAAGAAAAGTAAAAAAGAAAATTAAAAAAGTAAAAATTAAAAAGAAAAAATGTCCTCTTTCTTTTATCTATCTATTTATTTATCTATTTTTTGAAAGAAGAATAGGGTAGAGAGCAAGTAGGCTTCAGATTGGTGAGTGAAACAAATTAAACAATTAGGAGAAGAAGAGAGAAAAAATAAAAGTATAAAAAAATGACTAGCGAAGAAAGAGGAAACAGAAGGGTGCATGGACTTGGAGCAGAGAGTGGAAATCAGATATAAAAGTAAGCCAACAGAGACTACTATAATAGTAATGTGTAAATAAAGTAGGTAAGATAAATTTTTAACAAAGAGTAAAAAAAGATACTGAAGCAGGAATAGGAGAAGAGAAACAGGATGAGAAAGGGAGAAGGAAGAAAAGGTTGGCAATAAGGACAAAGTGAGATAAAGCAAAATAATGATAAATAATAAAAATACTAATAAGAACACTAATAATAATAATAATAATAATAATAAGAAGAAGAAGAACACTAATCCAAAAAAATAAATTGTTAAAATAATAATAAAATAAAGTAAAAAATTTTTTTTCCTCTTCTTTTTTAAGTGAATGATAAAAAAAGTGAAGTACTGAAGTGTTGTTCTTTTCAGCTGAGTTATTATTTTTTTTAATAATCTTTATTCTTCAGGTTATTACAGATCTTCCTCTTTTCCCCCCCCATTGTTCCCCTCCTCTGGTTTCCACCCCACCTCAGGCCCTCTCCACTCTACTGTCCATGTCCACAGGTACTGCTTACATGCATATAAGATGTTTGTCCCATGTCTTCCTGCACCGCCCCCATATCTCCTTCCCTTCAAGAATTGTCAGTCTGCTCCATTTTCTTGCCCTTGATTTTGTTACATTCACCCGTTTATTCTGTCCATCAGGTTATTGTATTCATTTGATTTTTAGACTCACTTGTTGATATGTATTTGTGGTCACTTCGTTGTTCATAATTTTTTATCTTTACCTTTTTCTTCTTCCTTTTCTTAAAGAATACCCTTTAGTTAGCATTTCATATAATACAGTGGTACCTCGAGATACGAGTGCCCTAACATACGAGATTTTTGAGATACGAGCCGCTGAGCAAGTGATTTTTACTTTGAAATACGAGCAACAGTTGAGATAGGAGTAATCACACGGATCGGCCGGCTGCTCACGACCCACCAGTTTACCGCGACTCAAGCGTCTCATAGTTTCCCACGCCTCAAGGTTACGGAACGAATTAAACTCGTATCTCGAGGTACCACTGTACTGGTTTGGTGGTAGTGAACTCCTTTAGCTTTTTCTTGTCTGTAAAACTCTTTATCTCACCTTCAATTCTAAATGACAACTTTGTTGGGTAGAGTATTCTTCATTGTAGGTTCTTGGTATTCATCACTTTGAATATTTCTTGCCACTCCCATCTGGCCTGCATAGTTTCTGTTGAGAAATCAGCCGACAGTTATATGGGTACTCCATTGTAGGTAACTAACTTTTTTTCTCTTGCTGATTTTAATATTCTCTCCTTGTCTTTTGCCCTTGGCATTTTAATTATTATGTGTCTTGGTGTGGTCCTCTTTGGATTCCTCTTATTTGGGGTTCTCTGCACTTCCTGGATTTGTACGTCTATTTCTTTCACCAGGTAGGGGAAGTTTTCTGTCATTATTTCTTCAAATAGGTTTTCAGTATCTTAATCTCTCTCTTCTGGCATCCCCATAATTCGGATGTTGGTACGCTTGAAGTTGTCCTAGAGGCTCCTTACACTATCTTCATATTTTTGGATTCTTTTTTGTTTTTGCTCTTCTGGTTGTTTTTTGCTTCCTTATATTTCAAATCTTTGACTTGATTCTTGGGATCCTCTAGTTTACTTTTCAATCTCTGTATATTATTCTTTATTTTAATCAGTGTACACTTAATTTCTGATTGTTTTTTTTTCCATTTTTATTTTGGCATTCTCTGTAAGGTCCTTGAAGTTCTCACTAAGTTCCTTGGAGATTTCTAGAAGGTGCTTGAGTAACCTTATAACTGTGATTTTGAATGTTATATCCAGTAGTTTGCTTGCTTCCACTTCTTTCATTTGTGACATATTTCTTTATCTCTGCATTTTGTCTGCTTCCCTGTGTTTGTTTCTGTGTGTTGGATAGCTGCTTAGTCTCCTTGAGTTGATAGATTGGCCTTGTGTAGAAGGTGCCCTATAGGGCCCAGTATCTCAGCCTCCTGTGTCTCCCACAATCTCACCTGAGAGGGACACAATTGGTGCACTCCTTTGTGGGCTGTGTGCACAGTCTTGTTGCAGTTGATTTCTGTTGGTATCACTGGTAGGAATTGACCCCCAGGCCAATTGGCTGTGAAGACCAGCTCTTACTATAGTGGGAGAGCTGCTGTGCAGGAGACACCATTATGGGGCAGGACTTGCTCCATTGGGGCTTTGGTGCTTACTGCGTCTGCCCCTTGCATGTGTCACTTATATGGATGTGAAGAGTTGTAATCTGGTATGGTCTCACACTGACCACTGGGTACACTGGCTCTTGGATCTTCAAGGAGGTGCAAAGTCAGCCACTGCCTGGGACCACCCAGCAGGAGCTACAGAGAGATCTGTAGAATCCTTCGTTATTAGATAGGGTAAGTCTTAAGTTTTCTGTTGATGCATGTCCTAAAGTTCTGGAACAGAATGATTACACATTATTTCTTTCTCTTCCCCTGCTGTATCCTTTTTTTTTCATGTGTTTAGAAAACCAGGTAATATCTCAAACATGTATAGAAGTGCATTAAGCAAATACAAACACCTATGTACTACTCACTGGCCAGAGTCAATAAATAAAAACATTTAACCATGTTTTTATGCTCTTTACTTTTTTGAGAAATAAAGCACTAAAGAGTTGATGCCTCTTTTTTATCTTTTTCTAATCCCATTTCTCCCTCCCCTTTTCTTGAGGCCATCTCTGTTCTGATGTTATTATGAATCCTCCTTGTTACCATAGAAAAGTAATTTCTTAATGAATTTTTACCTATTTTTAAACTTTTGAATTCAAAGGGCAAAGTAACTAATTTTATGGTTTCTCTATCATGAATCGTTTTCAATTACTCAAATTGATTTTTGTTTTCCACTCCTGGGCAAAAGTAGTCAGATTTGAGCTATTGCTAAGACTGTGTTTAACAACATAAAATATTTTTTGTTCTCTGATCAGATATGATATTTATGAAATAGCCTATATAATAAAAGGTTATTGACCCTAACAGCGGAACAACCAGGAATGACCAGTTGCTGTGATGCACAGTGACTACCAGGGAGCAGACACTCAACGCAGTAGCTGCCACTTGGTGGTCAGTGTGCTTCCACAGGGGGAACCACAAGCTGGGCTGATGGCTGCGACTTCAGTGTTGGTGGCGGTAACATCTCTCATCTCCTCGGCAGCACTATGGATGTCTGACTGTGGCTTAGGCCTGCTCCCTGCTGCCAGAGGGATGTCTGACTGCCAGCTTAGGCCCACTCCCTGGGGAGTTGAGCCTGCACTAGCAGGTGGACATCCCCCGAGGGGTCCTGGACTGCAAGAGGGCGCAGGCTGGGCTGAGGGCATCCCTTCAGTGCACAAATTTTCAGGCCTCTAGTGTATAATAACATTCCTGAAATATCCTTTTAAAAAGTCTTCATATTTACCTTCCATATCTAGGAAGAGTGAGAGAAGAAAAGGGACAATGATTTTATTTTCTTTCAGGCCAACTTATTTGAAAAACAAATATTATAAGCTATAAAAAGTGAAGGAAACATATTTAATGTTTGCTAGTAGGACTTAGTTTAATAGTCTGTACATTTTTGGTGCACTGTGTTATGGGCAGCAGCATGAAGAATTTAATGTTATATTGCAAAATGTTTGTGTTTAATTTAGATGTGAAGACAGTGTGATAAAAGAGAAAATCTAACAATTAACTGTGTTGTTTGTTTTATCAAAATATGCTGCCTAGCTCCAGAGTTTCCTATTTTGGAGAAGCAGAATTGGTTGATACATCTCCACTATATCCGGAAGGATTATGAAGCATGCAAGGTGAGAGATTGAAATGATAGGCAGACTTTGGTTAGGCGGCTGACAATATCTGTCACACACAGTTTCTATCCCGCTAATAATATATGAATTGTTGTTTTCCAATACTTGGTGTATTTGTTAGCCTTTGCTATGATAATGCTGCCTTAGAAACAACTTCAATTTCAGTGGTCTCCAACAACAGATATCTATTTATTGCTCATGGGCGTTCATATTGGCTGTGGGTTTGCTGGGTTTGACTACAAGTTGTGGGTCAGGTTCAGGTATGTTCCATGTGTCTTCTCATTTCAAGATCAGATGAAAGGGCAGTCATTATCTGGGACTTATTAATCTCACAGTGGAAGGCAGATGTTCAACCAGCATAGTATTTTTCACTTTTTGATCTCTGGATAGGTGAAAAATGGTATTTTACTTATTTTTATTTTATAATTCTCTTATTCTGGTGAGCTTGATCATCATTTGTATATATAAAAATCATCTGTATTTCTTTTCCTCTAAACTGTGTGTATCTTTATCACATAATATATGTTACATACATGCTGGCAGACAATAGTATTAACATGCAAAATACATCCTTGGTATTGTCTTTTTTGGCATTCAGAGATTTGTAAGGTTGTGTTTTTTTATTTATATCTGTGGTATTCATACCTATGGCAATGCACAGACCTAGCAAAGTTTAGTACCAGTCTGAATCTTGAAAGGTTTCTTTCTTTCCTTCTGTGATATTATCCTATCTTTGTTTCCCTTTTTCTTTTTTTTTGACAGCTTTCTCTGTTTTCTTCTTTTGGATTCTCTTTTTTTGCTTATTTCTTAAGAGTTGGGACTGACTTCTTTCTTTGCTCATTTCACATACTTTCTCCTGATCTCCAGACTAATGTGATACTTACTGAGTATTTCACAGTCATTTCAAACTCATTTTTTCTGTGGCTGAATTTATTTCATTCATTCCAAATCTATTCATTCTCCTGTTCCCTATCTCAAGGATAGATACTATCATTCACCCAGCTGTCTATGTCAAATACCCTGACCCACTTTTCCTAATATAATATAGATGATCATCAAGTTCTGGCACTCCTTCTCTTATTTTCTCTTGAAATTGTCTGCTTCTCTATCCTTTCCATGCCTTAGTTAATCCCTTCATTTTAATTTAAATCAGCAGAAGTGTTCTTATACTAACCTTGCCTCCAATCTTGCACCCTTTCCATCTTTTTTTTTTTAAATATATTTTATTGATTTTCTACAGAGAGGAAGGGAGAGGGATAGAAAGTTAGAAACATCCATGAGAGAGCGACATCGATCCGCTGCCTCCTGCACACCACCTACTGGAGATGTGCCCGCAACCAAGGTACATGCCCTTGACCGGAATCGAACCTGGGACCTTTCAGTCCACAGGCCGACGCTCTATTCACTGAGCCAAACCGGTTTCAGCTATTTTCTTTTTTTAAATTTAATAAATTTTTATTGTTCAGATTATTACAACTATTCCTCTTCTCCCCAACCCCCATAGTTCCTTTTTACCTGACTCCCACCCCTCCTTCTGCCCTTACCTCCCCATCATTATCCTCGTCCATAGGTGTACGATTTTTGTCCAATCTCTCCCTGCACCCTTCTTACCCCTTTCCCCCTGAGAATTGTCAGTTCACTCCCTTTCTATGCCCCTGATTCTATTATATTCACCAGTTTATTCTGTTCATATTTTTAAAAATATATTTTTATTTATTTTTTACAGAGGAAGGGAGAAGGATAGGAAGTCAGAAACATCGATGAGAGAGAGACATCGATCAGCCGCCTCCTGCACGCCCCCCACTGGAGCTGCGCCCGTAAGCAAGGTACATGCCCCCGACCGGAATCGAACCTGGGACCCTTCAAGCCATAGGCCGACGCTCTATCCACTGAGCCAAACCGGTCTCGGCCATATTTTTTATTCACTTGATTTTTAGATTCACTTGTTGATAGAAATGTATTTGTTGTTCATAATTTTTATCTTTACCTTTCTCGTCTTCTTCAGTTCTTAAAGAGTACCTTTCAGCATTTCATATAATACTGGTTTGGTGTTGATGAACTCCTTTAGCTTTTTCCTATCTGTGAAGCTCTTTATCTGACCTTCAATTTTGAATAATAGCTTTGCTAGGTAGAGTAATTCTGGTTGTAGGTTCTTGCTATTCATCACGTTGTATATTTCTTGCCACTCCTGTCTGGCCTGCATAGTTTCTGTTGAGAAATTAGCTGATAATGATATGGGTGCTCTCTTGTAGGTAATTAACTGTTTTCTTGGTGTGGTCCTCTTTGGATTCCTTTTGTTTGGGGTTCTGTGTGCGTCCTGGACTTGTAAGTTTATTTCTTTCACCAGGTGGGAGAAGTTTTCAGTCATTATTTCTTCAAATACGTTTTCAGTATTTTGCTCTCTCTGTTCTTCTGGCACCCCCATAATTCGGATGTTGGAATACTTGAAGTTATCCCAGAGGCTCCTTACACTATCTTCACATTTTTTGATTCTTTCTTCTTTTCCAGTTGAGTGTTTTCTGCTTCTTTGTATTTCAAAACTTTGACTTGATTCTTGCGTTCCTCTAGTCTGTTGTTAGGTTTCTATATAATTTTTTTTTTAATTTCAGTCAATATATGTTTAATTTCTAGTTGGTTCTTTTTCATCTTCTCTTGGGTCTTGCTAAATTTATCTATCTTTTCTAGGAAATTATTGAAAAACCTTATAACCATGGATTTGAACTCTATAACCAGTTGTTTGTTTTCCTCCATTTCTTTTGTTTGTGATCTGTTCCTTTTTCTCCACATTTTTGCTGCTTCCCTGAGTTGGTAGAGTAGCTTTGTTTGCTAGGTGTCCTATATGGCCCAGTAGCTCTGCCTCCACAGTTACCTGAGGTGGACTCTCTTGGTGCACCTCTTTGTGGAATGTATGTATAGCCTTGTTGTAGTTAAGTCTTGATTGTTGTTGGTATCACTGGAGGGAATTGACTTCCAAGCCAATTGGTTGTGAGGATCAGCTGTGTCTATGCCGGGAGAACTTCTTTGCTGGAGTAAGCCTTATGATACAAGACTTGCAAAATTGCAAAAGTCTGTGTGCTCAGCTTGGATGGGGCAGTGTCTCAGTGCTGAACTGATAGCCTTGGCTGCCCTACATGGCCCCTGGGTCTCAGTGTCCCTCAGTAATTGCTGCAGCCCTCTCTGTGTGCACTCACGCTCACACACCTCCAGACCTCTGCCTTTCCCGCCTCCCCTGAGTTTCCGTGTGCTCCAGGGACCTGTATGAGTCTGGGTCCCCAGGGTCTCACCCGAAACTAGGGTTCAGTGGAGTTCAGCACAGTCAGGAGGTTCTGTCTAGAGAAAGCCAGTGGCATAATCAGCAGTCAGTTCTCTCTCTGCACACTGGCACATGCTCTTTCAGACCTCTGTCTTTCACGGCTCCCCTGAGTTTCCATGCACTCCTCCCTTTTTCTGGCAGTCCAGACTCCCCTCGTATGAGTCTTGCCCAGAACTGGGGTTCAGTGCAGTCGGGAGTTTCCGTCTCCCTGCCACTAGAGGAAGCCAGCCAGGCACTCCGCCACCCATCTTTTCTACACACATGTCTCTGTACCTCTGCTTTTTGCAGCTCTTCTGAGTCTCTGTGAGCCCCTCTCTTTTCTTCTAGTTGTAGAATTTCCACTTAGCCAACTTTCCTGTGGTTTTGGATGATGTCAGTTTTGTCTTTTAGCTGTAGTTTTGAAATAAGTTTTGAAATGCAAAGCAGCAGTTTAGGTGTTCACCTGTGTTGCCATCTTGGTTTCCCTCCATCTGTTTTCAACAATGTTCCCCACAATTTCTTTTAATAGAGCAAATAGAATCTTACTGCTTAAGACTTTTAAATATTTTCCCATTGTTCTCAGCCTTGTTAGCATTGCATTTGAAGCCTTTCTTTCTGACTTTCTTGGCCACCTCAGATTCTTCATTTCCTGCTAACACAGGATTTTCTTTCTTTTTTTTTTTTTTTTAATATATATTTTATTGACATTTCACAGAGAGGAAGGGAGAGAGGGATAGAGAGTTAGAAACATCGATGAGAGAGAAACATTGATCAGCTGCCTCCGGCACGCCCCCCACTGGGGATGTGCCCGCAACCAAGGTACGTGCCCTTGACCGGAATCGAACCCTAGACCTTTCAGTCCGCAGGCCGACATTCCATCCACTGAGCCAAACCGGTTTCGGCCTAACACAGGATTTTAAACTGTTTACTCTGAAAAGCTTTGTCTGACTCTCACAGTTAGAATCAGATCCTTGCCCTCTGAGCTCCCATAGCACCCAGGGCTTAGCCCACCATAGTAGAAAGCGGAGCCTATATTTTGCTCATCAGAGTCTTTTTCATATTTTTCTTAGCTTGACTAGATAGGTTTTAGGTAGGGGTTAGCAAACTTTTTCTTTAAAGGATCAGATGGTAACTATTTTAGGCTTTTCAGGCACAAATAGTCTCTGAATCATAAGTTTAATATTCTCTTATTTTTTTTATAACCTTTGAAACTATGAGAGCTGTTCAAAAATAAGCTATGAAGGTTAGATTTGGCCTGTGGACTATAGTTTGCCAGCCCCTATTGTAGAATAAGTGGTCACCAAGAGAGGAGTTTTTTTAAAAAATCTGAATTAACTACTTTATTAGTAATTATCCTGTATTCTTACATCTGCTCCTTGTTCATGTCTACCCTTTCTTAAAAATGCTTAAAGGCATTTAAACATTCTTCAGAAGTATTTTTCTTTTCTTTCTTTTTTTTAAAAAAATATATCTTACTGATTTTTTTTACAGAGAGAAAGGGAGAAGGATAGAGAATTAGAAACATTGATGAGAAAGAGACATCGATCAGCTGCCTCCTGCACGCCTCCCACTGGGGATATGCCTGCAACCAAGGTACATGCCCTTGACCAGAATCGAATCTGGGACCTTTTTTTTTAAAAAATATATTTTTTATTGATTTTTTACAGAGAGGAAGGGAAAGGGATAGAATGTCAGAAACATCGAAACATCGATGAGAGAGAGACATTGATCAGCTGCCTCCTGCACGCCCCCTACTGGGGATGTGACCGCAACCAAGGTACATGCCTTTGACTGGAATTGAACCTGGGACCCTTCAGTCTATAGGCCGACGCTCTCTCTATCCACTGAGCCAAACCAGTTTTGGCCAGAAGTCTTTTTCTTCGTCTTTCAGGCTATTATCAAAGAGCAGCTTCAGAAGACCCAGGGCTTATGTGAATATGCTATCTATGTCCAAGGTAAGACATATATTTCTTCTCTTCTTGTTAGAGGAATGCACACTTCGCCTAGGTTTCTGGAAAAAGAACAAACAACTTATGAAATGCTTAAATTCAAGTGAGTGTGCCACAAAGGTTGTTTTTTTTTTCAGTGTTGGTTTTTAATTTTATTTTTAAATACTATGCTACATTTGCTTTAATTTTTTAAATTTTTTTATTTTTATTGATTTCAGAGGGGAAGGAAGAGGGAGAGAGCAATAGAAACATCAGTAATAAGAGAGAAACATTTATCATCTACCTCCTACATGCCCCATACCAGGGAATCTAGCTTTCAACCAAATCATATGCCCTTGATGGAGTCGAACACGGAACTCTTTAGTCTGCGGGGCCAACGTTCTGTCCACTGAGCCAAACTGGTTAGGGCCAGTGTTGGTTTTTTTAAATGGGAACATATGAAGGGTTAATGGGGTATGAGGACATATGTAATACCTCAATAAAGAAATTAAAAAAGAAAAAAAGAAAAATAGGGATTTAAATATTTCTAGAGAAAAAATTTTAAATAATAATAAAAAAAATCGAAACATAATTCTTAGCCTAGATTTGATCTCAGAAATGACTGGTTATGTTTTAAGAAAGTTGCTACCATCCTTCACCCCATTTCTAGTTTCTGCCTAGTATTTTTCAGAATGGATATTAGGGTCCTTGCTTTTGCAGTAATTTTAGGCTCAGAAAAGGCTTTGAAAGGGTTCCTTGTAATCAGGCTAAAATAGATGAGGAAAGGCTTGAGAATTTTTAGTAAGGTGAGTCAGGATGAAGGGAAGAAGCCTTCATCCTTTATATACAGGATAAAGCAGAGAATAAATGAAATTCATTAGAAATCAAATATAGAAACCATTGCCTGAAATTTTACTCTTTAGTGCCAAAAATTGCATCCCTAGTTTTCCCATTAACTTTTCTTTTTTGACCTTTTTTGTACAAATGAATTATTTTGTTGACCACTCATTGTCATTGAGGTCTTCAGATTTGCATATAATTTTCTGGCATAATTAGTAAAATATTGACACATCTTAGGACATCATGGCAAAAAGTTATTTTATTCCCAATGTCACAAGTTCTGGACTTTCAGTTTCTCATAAAACTTAAGCATGGAAATTCTTTTGTTGTTATTGTTGTTAATTTTTACCTGAGGATATTTTCCATTGATTTTTTAGAGAAAGTAGAAGGGAGGGGGAGAGACAGAGAGAGAAAAACATTGATATGAGAGAGACACATTGATTGGTTGTCTCCCGACCAGGGCTGGGAATTGAGTCTGCAACCAAGGTATGTGCCCTTGACTGGCATCAAACCCAGAACCTTGCAGTCCACAGGCCAACACTCTTAACTATTAAGTAAAACCAGATAGGACAAGCTAGAAATTCTTCTGAAAACTTAGGCCTAGGTAAAAATATTGATTCTGAATGGTTGCTATACTGATACCCAAGTCTGAGTATTACTACTTTTTTTTGCCAGAATCTTCCTGTTGTACATAGGATATGATTGTTCTTGTCCCATTTGGGGAACTCTCTGAAAACTGAATTATGAATTATGATAAATAGAACATCTGATAGTAGAAGGTTAAGAATGTTTATATGTAATTTGTCTGGTAATCTGCAAGGCACCTGTTATCTGTGTGATAGATACTGGGAGTGAAGGGGGTTAGGTAAGTTTGAGGCACCTTATTAAAAAGGTTTTAGCTCGCTGTGTCTCTACGCTGGATGCCCAATGGTGCCAAGGTCCTGTCTCCTGATAATGCAAACTCTTGATTCCTTCTTCCTGCATCCATTTCCCACTGAGGTCACCCAGCCAACAGAAGTAACAGAAGCAAAAACAAGGGTGGTAAGCAGATGGAGAGGGCCATGTCTTTTCCTTTTCCTGCCCCTCCCCAACTTCCCTCCACAGCCCACTGTTTCAGAGGTTTAAAAAATGGGCAGTTTGCAGAGCTACAGCTGGAGCCTGCAGGAAGTGGAAATGAAGATCTAAATATCTTATATTCAACTAGAGCTGCATGCTACCTAAAGAAAGGAAACTGCAGTGACTATATTCAAGAACTTCATTCTTAAACCTCTTTTTCAACTGAGCAATGGCCAATAAAACTTCACAGAAATATCAGAAGGCTTAATGTGAATTATAAAACAGTGTTCTGCAAATAGACTGTGAAATCTACATAGCAAATGACAGTATTAACAGAAGAACAAGAATTTTAATGGACCTGGATGCATCTTGCTGGTGGGAGAAGCTGCCACCCATTGCTTTAGTGCCCATTTCTGTGCAGTTGTGAGCTTGGCAGCCTGCAGCAGAGATGCCCCCAGATTAAGTGGGAGATTTCTGCAGCTGGGCATCACAGACGAAAATAATTTTTAAATTCTTAAGAAAGGAAATCATTATGTAAAGGACAAAAACGTGGTAAATAACACAAATGCTGTAAGATTAACAATAAGGAATGTGCAAATAGAAGGTGTTACATGAAGCTGTACCAGTTTGCAGAGGCAAAACAGGATTCTGATTAGGTGCTTCAGATAATGGGAATGTGAAAGCATGCTGTAGATACGCTCTTGCTCATAAAGGAGTTAAGAATCATCAGAAAAATTTAAACAATCTCAATAAAGTTCTACTAGACTCAAATATTATTGAGACAAAGATGGGACTAGTAGTCAGATTCTTTAATATTAAAAACTAGAGGCCTGGTGCACAAAATTTTTGCACTGAGGGTGATAGGTTACTCAGCCCAGCCTGTGCCCTCTGGTTACCTACTGCCTGCTTGCTCGCTGTGCCTTAGTGCTGCCAAGGAAGTGGGAGAGGCTCCTGCCATCACCGCTTTGCTTTCCAGCTATGAACCTGGCTTCTGGTCGATTGGTGCACCCCCTATTGGAGCGCACTGACCACCAGAGGGCAGCTCCTGTATTGAGTGTCTGCCCCTTGTGGTCAGTGTGCATCATAGCGACTGATCATTCTAGTAGTTCCATAGTAATGGTCGCTTAGGATTTTATTATATAGACTAAAGGCCTGGTGCATGAATTTGTGCACTAGTAGGGTCCCTCACTCTGGCCTATGGGATTGGGCCAAAACTGGCTCTCTGACATCCCCTGAGGGGTCCCAGATTGTGAGAGAGTGCAGGCAAGCCGAGGGACCCCACCCGTGCATGATCGGGGCCAGGGAGGCATGCTGGAGATTAGCCAGCCGGAGAGGGACTGTGAGAGGGCTTCAGGGCATGTCCAGCCCATCTCGCTCAGTCTCTATCAGCCGGACCCCACTGGTTGAAGAATCTATCCCCTGGTGGTCAGTATATGCCATAGCAACTTATTTGACCAGTCGACTATCTTCCCCGGTGGTCAGTGCACGTCATAGCGAGCAATTGAGGGGCCTTAGCATATCATTAGCATATTATGTTTTTATTGGTTGAAAGGCCAATTGGACAATTGGACACTTAGCATATTTGGCTTTTTTTTATATAGGATAATATGGCGTCATTCAACAAAGAAAAGGAGAGAAGGAAAATTGACATTCAAGAGGTGAATGAAGGCCAGTAAGAGCTTAAGAGTATCTCAGAGGAGATCTCTACTGGCTGCCTTGCTTCTGAGAAGAGGGAAACAAGCAATGGGCCACTAGAATACTATGAAAAGCTATATTTTGCCAAGTGTAACAATGCCTGTGAAGTTAGTTTATAAATACTATCTGTACTAGGAAAGATAAGCCAACACTCAACTTTTTGCCATCATTGAACTGAAAGATTTGGCGATATTATTGAGTAACAGACTTGAAGGGGATGTATTCCTTCTCCCACTTAAGTCTCTGAAAAACAATCTTTGCCAAGTATTTAAATGTCGCCCCCCCCTATTTTTTTCCCCTCTTTTAAGCTTGAGCTTATTTATTCCCTTAATAAAAGGAAAGTGAAGAACTCCTCATACTGAAAGCTCCTTTGTTAACTGAGTCAAAGTTAAAGGTATTTCTCACAGTAAAACATTTAGGTCTCAAAAAGAAGATAAAGGTTTTAGCATGTCAGCAACTTTGCTATTTGTTTCAGCCCATCTGATTGTGTTGAAGATATAATAATCCAAAGACTTTCTTTGATATGATTTTCCACCTTCTGTTTCTGCAATTTTTCTGATATCAGGCTCTATTCTTCCCAGAACACAGCCTGACTTTCTGTTTCTTGGCAGCACTGATATCTCGCCTGGAAGGAAACATCCAAGAATCCCTTGAACTCTTTCAGACATGTGCTGTACTCAGCCCTCAGTGTGCTGATAACCTCAAGCAGGTGGCCAGATCTTTGTGAGTATTGGCAGTCTGGAGGTCCTGGAAAATGTGTAATGAGCATTCTCAGGCAGAGGCTACTTCTGGCAGCCTGATCAGCCTCATCCATAGAGGGAGAGTTACTTAATAGGTATAGTGGATTCACTTTGAAGAGTGTAGATTAATTTTGAAATTTGTATCAGTGTTCCTCTGTCAAACGTTATATGAGTTATCTCATTTTGTCAAATTTCAAAGTTAATCTACACCCTTCTTGCAATGAAAATAAGGTTTTCATATAAATACTGACTTTTGTGTCCTCAGTCCTCTAATCTTATTGGCAACCCATAGAAATTTTTTCATCTAACACTTAGCATAATATTTGACACACAGTAGATTTTTAGTGTTTGTTGGGGATGCTCTGAAGGTTCCTGAATGCAAGCAACCTTTAAAATCTTTCTAAGCTGTTAGGTGCCTTAATAGCTTTACTATCCCAGTATAATATTCCGGTAGTAAAGTTTCTGTGGGGTTCCCAACGTAATTTTTTTTTTTTACCTAAATTGTGATTTATGTCTGTACTATCTTTGCATAGAGCCTGGTTTCCCTCTGTTTTCTCCAGAACCATGATCCAATATCAAAGAAATAGACTTAGGCTTGGGAGTGAAGAGCATATCCCTAATAGATGACGATGATAAGTGATGGCAGCTTTTGCTTAACATGATTCATTAGTTTGCTTGTTTCTTTTTTGATCTACATTTGTAGTACACTGTAGAAAATAAATTACAGAAGACTCACCAAAATTGGTGTAAAATTTGATCAAGATTCCTACCAAGAGAGCTTCTGCTGTTGGTATACAGCAGCTCATAGGGAAGAGGCTTCCAGAATGCTCATCTGGATGGAATTTAAGTCAAATGTGGGGCTAGTGGTGTTAGTCTTCTAAAAGGTTTGAGTTAATAATTATGGAAACGGTATTTCTTCCACAGATTTCTTTTGGGGAAACATAAAGCTGCCACTGAAGTATATAATGAAGCAGCTAAACTTAATCAGAAAGACTGGGTAAGTAGGGAACTTTTAGTTCTGCATTATTAGCTACATGCTAATGGTTCCATTTATCATATGGCTGTCTTTTGTTATTACTGAATTCTTATATGCCAAAAATGTTTTTATCCTCACACTAAATTGATGATTCATTTAGATATAAGATGAAAAACTATGTTTCTGCATAACTTAGCAGATATTGCTGTATGGTTTTCTGGCAGGGAGTATTGCTGTTAAGCAGTTGGCCATTAATCTGATTCCTATTGATAATCCAGCTTTCTTCTCTAGAAATGTTCTCCTTTCTCTAAATAAAGGGAGACTTAATAAAGGGAATTAAAAGAGATTCTGTAGAGCTCATGGTCAGGAAATACAGGTCGGTCTTGCAATGAACTAGAACTGGAAAGCTGTCAGCACCAAGTTAGCTACTCTTCATTTCTATTTTATTTCTTCTTTTTGTAGATCAGCAGTTGGCAAATGTTTTATGTTTAAAGTGCTAGTTAGTATTTTAAGCTTTGTAGCTTCATATAGCCTCTGTGACAACTATTGAACTCTGAAGTTCTAGTGTAAAAAATCATGAACAATACCAATAAAACTTTATTTACAAAATAAGGCAGAGATGGATTTGGTCTGTGGACTTTAGTTTACTGACCTTTGCTCCTGCATTTGCAGATTGACTTCAAATACATATATTCCATTACAGTGCCCTCCATATGGTGCTATCAAATCCCAAAGTCCACATCACCTGGTGAACTCCTAGATTCCTAGGAAAAGGAATCCAATTAACACATATATGTATATATATCTCCTTAGGGTGGGGCAGGAGTGGTGGGTAGTCTCTTCGGAGAAGAGGGCACAAGTGGAGTTGATCTCCTGTTTGTCCTGCTTTTATGTCTTATAATCTTTGGGGAGTTTTATATTAAGGATCCCATCTTTTTAGAATTAAATATATTTGAGTATGAAATCTAGTAAAAAACTGACTGTAATGCATATTTTAAAGTTTAAACTTTGCTGAGCAATAACAATCTCTAGATGACTGTTGTTTCACTCTAATATGTACTGTGGAATTTACACCTAAGCTGTTTTCTTTTGTTTGTAGGAGATCTATCATAACCTAGGAGTTTGCTACATTTATCTGAAACAGTACAACAAGGTAATTCATAGAAATAGTGGTGGCTGGTGATTTCACTGAGGGTACACTTGTTACAGAGGTGCCATTACTCATTTTGTGTTATTCCTAGTGCTTGCAGAGATTTTTGGAAGTAAAAATTGAAAATGCCATATACACCTATCCCCATGTTTCTTTTCATTTGCTGTTATCTTTTTCTTTGTGCTTTTAACAAGTAAATGAGAAATTCTAAAAATATTATGAGGGAATGGTCATCTAATTGCCTTTTTTCTCTCTTCTTTTTCTCTACCCCAGATTAATTTTCCCGTATAGAAACAAATGTTCAGTAAAACTTAGGGATCAAAAAGTGGACCATTGCCCTAGCTGGTTTGGCTCAGAATAGAACATCAGCCTACAGGCTGAAGGGTCCTAGGTTCAATTTCTGTCAAGAGGACGTACATCAGTTGCAGGCTTGATCCCTGGCTCTAGTCAGGGTGTGTGTGGGAGGCAACCAATTGATGTATCACTCTCTCATTGATGTTTTGCTTTTTCTGTCTCTTTTCCTCCCTCCCACTCTCTTTGAAAAATCAATGGAAAATGTCCTCATATGAGGATTAATAACAACAACAAAAAAAGTGGGACCTTTAAGTCTTAAAAGTATAATCATGACCATGGGAACTCTCTTATGCTCTGATAGCAACTAATTTTAGTTTTTAAGGTCATTGGAGATGAATTTTAAGTTATAAGTGGATCTGATTTCTGAGTTTCAGTTTCTAAGGTTATTTTCTATGTGAGAATTTATATTTCATTGTGATTAAGCTACAGGCTCTAAAGCTTTTATATCAAATAAGTATCAAATAGTTGGTACTCAAATATAAGAAAAAATGTATATATCGTAACTGAGGAATAGATTAAATTATTGAGAGCTCTGAAAGTTAATGATAGTGGGTTTGCATAGAGTTCCCTTCATAAAGCTTTCACTTAGTGATTATGAAGTTTTATTCTCCTTTCTCTAGTGCTGACAAGACTAAGAATCTCAGTTGGTTAATATCCATTTGACAACATTTAATCTATCTCTCGGGAGTGTGAAAAAAAATCTGTACATCAGCAGTTGAGGTGTGAGAGTAACTTTTACTCTTGTGAAATATATAATAACTAGAGGCCCAGTGCATAAAAATTCATGTACTGAAGTGGGGGTCCCTCAGCCTGGCCTGCCCCCTCTCACAGTCCGGGAGCCCTCAGGGGTGGGTGGCGACCCAGCAATCAGGGGAAGGCCTCCTCACACCTCTGCTGCTGCCACTGTTGGCAGCATAAGCCTCAGCTGGACCTGGTTACCTGAGCCTTGGGTGGCACTGGGTGGCTGGGAAGCTGCCACCCGAGGCTTGCCTATGCCTCGTGCTGGCCCTGGGCAGCTGGGGGGGCTGAAGGGACTGGGCACCACCATCTTGTGGCTGTGGGTGCCACCATCTTTGAGGGCATGGCAGTCAGTTAACATATTCCCTCCTTATTGGCTTTGGTTGCCACCATCTTTGCAATGGTGTGAGGCTCAAGTAGCATATTTCCTCTTTATTAGATAGGATATGTACAAGTAAAAATATATATATATTTAATGGGCCCCCTGTCCACTGGGCAGATCTACAGTGTTATATTCTTGGTTAGGAGATTTTTCTCTCAGAGGCTATTCCAAGCAAGTATATTTCTATTAATAGGATTATTCTGAGGCAAGGGAGAGGCAGGTTGATCTTTGGTCAGATTTGTAAAAGAGAAGATTATATTTAAATTTTATTGTAAAGCTATCAGAGCAAATACAATACATGACATTTATGTAAATACTTGTTGAATCAGTGAATCACCAAAAAAAGCCCTTTTGAACATCAAATAGGAAGGATATAAGCTCTTCTAAAGCAAGAAGTTTGTTTTATTAGCTCTAATATACCTAGCACCTAGAATAACAGGTACTCAGTACATATTGAGTGAATAAATGAGAACAGTCCATTCATTTATTTATAAAAATATTGGTGAGAGAAATGAAGTTCCCTTTGGGAAAGGTTTATGCAGTTGGTCACTGGTGCAGCTGGGCTGTGCTGTATACTGTACTATGATGTCCCTTTTTGACTTGTGAAGTATGAGTCATGGGTATGATTATTAAGAAGCAGAAAACAGCACTGGCTGGTTTGGCTCAGTGATTGGAGCATCAGTCCATGGACCAAAAGGTTGTGGGTTTGATTCCCTGTCAGGGGCAAGTACCTTGATTGCGGGTTCGATCCCCGGCCATAGTTTGGGGTGCATGCAGGACAATTGATGTTTGTCTTTCTAGTCAATGTTTCTCTCTCCGTTTCCCCTGCCCCCTTCCTCCTTTCACACTCTGTCTAAAAAACAAAGAAAAAAAAATATCCTCGGGTGAGGATTAAAAAAAAAGATAGAGAAAAGAAGTAGAAGACATTCCAAAAGTTAGTTGTCTTGTAAAAATTCTTCCAAATGGCTCCAGAGGCAGATACTCCATGTTTCCAGCTGTCCTGTCAGCAAGTACAGTTTTGATACATATTGTTATTTTTGATTATTGGCTGAAATGGAATACTCCTACATTAGTACAGTGGTACCTCGAGATACGAGTGCCCTAACATACGAGATTTTTGAGATACGAGCCATCGAGCGAGTGATTTTTTGCTTTGAAATACGAGCAACATTTGAGATACGAGTAATCGCGGGGATTGGCCGGCTGCACAAGACCCACCAGTTTACTGCGACTCAAGTGTCTCATAGTTTCCCATGCCTCAGTCACTGTGCTTGTTTACCTCGTTGTCGAAGCATCTTTTGGGCATTTACATACTTTATCACATTTCTTTTTATAACCATGGGTCTGAAGAAAATGAGTGGAAAGGTCAGTGCTCAGAAGAGGATGATGTCTATTGAATTAAAGCGTGAAATCATAGGAAAATATGAGCAAGGTGTGCGAGTGGCTGACTTGGCGAGGCAGTACGGACGTAGTACTTCAACGATATGCACTGTGCTTAAACAGAAGGAGTCGATAAAGGGTATAACGCCACCTAACGGTATTACAATAATTTCTAAGCTCTGTAGCTCTCTCCATGAAAAGATAGAGAATCTTCTGATGGTGTGGGTGATGGAGAAGCAGCTTAAAGGAGATACATTAACACAGGGCATCATATGCGAGAAGGCGCGAGCGATTTATGGTGATTTGCGGGAACAGACCCTGCGCACTTCCACGGACGAAGCATCGAAAGACTCATTTAAAGCCAGGAGAGGCTGGTTTGATAACTTCAGGAAAAGGTCCAGCATTCACTTTATCATCAGGCATGGTGAGGCAGCAAGTTTGGATGTGAAGGCAGCTTAGGATTACCTCAAAACTTTTTCCAAACTGATAGAAGCCAAAGGATATATCCCCCAGCAAGTCTTCAACTGTGACGAGACAGGGCTTTTCTGGAAGAAGATGCCAAATAGGACTTATATAACGGCAGAGGAGAAGGCGATGCCAGGCCACAAACCCATGAAGGATAGGCTAACTCTGGCACTGTGCGCCAATGCAAGTGGCGACTGCAAGATCAAGCCTCTGCTCGTTTACCATTCGGAAAACCCCAGAGTCTTTAAGTCACATAAGATTTTAAAAGATAAACTGCAAGTTATGTGGAGGGCAAACCCAAAGGCATGGGTCACCAGGCAGTTCTTTGTGGAGTGGGTAAACCTGGTTTTCGGCCCTTCTGTGAAGAAATATCTACTGGTAAACAACCTAACCATGCAAGCCCTCCTCGTCCTCGACAATGCTCCTGCTCACCCACCGAACCTCGAAGATGAACTCCTCGAAGAGTTCAAGTTTATAAAGGTTGTCTACCTGCCTCCCAACACCACTCCTATCCTGCAGCCCATGGATCAGGAGGTGATTTCTAATTTTAAAAAGCTGTACATCAAGCACCTGTTCTGGCGCTGCTTTGAGGTGACGGAGAACACAAACCTCACCCTTCGAGAGTTCTGGAAGAACCACTTTAACTTTGTGATGTGCCTCAGAATTATTGATCAGGCCTGGCTGGGTGTTACAACGAGGACTTTGACCTCTGTATGGAAGAAGCTGTGGCCTGAGGCCGTAGCCAAAAGGACCTTCGAAGGATTCGAACCCGAGGTGCCAGTGGAGGAGGAGATAGTGTCTCTGGGAAAATCCATGGGCCTGGAGGTGGATGAGAGAGACGTGAATGAGCTCGTCGAGGAGCACTCTCTGGAACTCACCATGGAGGAGTTACAAGAGTTGCAGTCTCAGCAACATGCGGAGGTTCTCCAAGAAATTGGTTTCGAGGAGGAGCCAGAGGTGGAGGAGATCTCTACAAGTGAGATAAAGGAGATCTTAGGAATGTGGGAGAGGGTGTCACACTTTGTGGAAAAGAAACACCCCAAAATGTTGGTACTGGTCGTGCATCGAAGCTGTTCTATGAAACTTGCCTTACCCATTTCAGAAACATTCTGAAAGGGAGGAAGAGGCAAACCTCGTTGGACACGTTTTTTTTGAAATCGGCCAAAAATGCAAAGACCAGTAGCAATTAAGTTCAGTGAAGATTAGTTAAGTTACATTCAGTTTAGGGATAAAGTGTAGCATTAAGAGTGTAATGAGTAGGTAAATACACTTTATAAAACCAGTTTATTCCTTTACATTCTCTTTTATTATGTTTTTATACAATATTTGTCATTTATAAATACATTTTTCTTATTCAAAAACACGTAACAAGAACAAACTGGGGTGGCATTTTGGGGGCTGGAATGGATTAACGGCATTTCAGTGGATTTCAATGGGGAAATTTGCTTTGAGATACGAGCAACTTGATATACGAGCAAGGTTACGGAACGAATTAAACTCGTATCTCGAGCTACCGCTGTCTAGCAGGAACTTTGTTTTTGCTTTATGTATACAAAGCCATTATCCATTTATGGTAGTGATTTCATTCTCTTCATCAATCTTATTAGGCACAAGACCAATTGCAGCATGCCCTTCATCTTAATAGGCATGATCTGACTTACAAAATGCTGGGGAAGATTCACCTGCTGTCAGGAGACTTGGACAAGGCCATCGAAATCTATAAGAAAGCTGTGGAGTAAGTGTACCTGTTTCCATTAGAGCAGGGGTGGGGAACATCTGGCCTATTGGCCATATGAGGCCCATGAAATCATTTGATCTGGCCCTGCCAAGGCATTAGTGGTGAGTTAATTGTTTTTCCAAATATAGCAGGATGATTTTTAAATTGATAATTTTGTGTTGCCCACGAATGATCTTATAAATATCTAAATGGCCCTTGGCAGAAAAAAGGTCCACCCAACTGCCCAGCTTTAGAGCAAGGAAAAACTAAAAAAAAAGGGGGGGAGGGAGTAGATACCATATTTTCCGGCATATAAGACAAACCCCAACTTTTCCAGTTAAAATAAAGAGTTTGGGATATACTCGCCATATAAAACTACCCCTCTTCCAACGCACACCAAATAAAAATTTTAAAAACATCAGATTTGATTTTAATTCAAATGCTTATGACATGCAGGTACTTAGCAGGAAAACTGTCACTTACAAACATAAGGCTGTTTGTTCTCAAATATGTAAATATAAAACAGTGCAAGTGTATTAAACTTTTCCTAATTCACTCTAAAGTTGAAAGGAAGGATAAGAAAATAAACCCATGGGAGCTGCCATGCTGTTTGTTTTCTAAGCTGTCAACCAAACTGGAAATGATGATGATAGGAGGAAGATACTTGTACAGCGCTGCCCTTGCTGCTTTCATACGGTCACCACTTATGGTGGGGATGCGGCTGCGGCCGTTTTTGAGTTCCCCCCACTATATGCGGCGACCACAGATTCTCCACTCCGGCTTGCAAGTTTCAGCACCTGCTTTATAAGACAACACCCGGCATATAAGATGACCTCCGACTTTTGAGAAGATTTTCCTGGGTTAAAAAGTCGTTTTATATGCCAGAAAATACAGTATATGAATTCTCAAGCCTATGAAGGGATATATATGACTGATAACTAGCTGTATGAATTAGATGAATTAGAGTAAATGTTATGCTAAGGTTAAGAGATCCCAATGGCCTAAATAACATTTGTATTTCTTTCTCACCTATTTGTATTTGGCTGGGCAGCTGTGCTCTACAAGATCAATTAGGAACTCACATTCCTTTCTTATTGACTCACCATTGCTTAGGTTGTTATCTTCATCTGCATGATTGAAGTTGAGTTACTATAACCTCCATGTTCCGGGCTGTGGTGGGGGGAGGTGGTACCAGAAACTAAATACTGAATAAAAAAGCTTGTAGTGTTTTAAGTAACCCAGAAGGTACGTACCTCTTCATGCTTGTGTTCCATGGTTCAAAATTGATGAGTTGGCCACATCCAGCTGTAAGGGAAGTGGGCGCACATGCTTGGGAGAAGGGTCTTATTAGCATGAGACCAGTATCTTGTTATTTTTTTTTTAAATATATTTTATTGATTTTTTTACCGAAAGGAAGGGAGAGGGATAGAGAGTTAGAAACATCGATGGGAGAGAAACATCGATCAGCTGCCTCCTGCACACTCCCTACAGGGACTGTGCCCGCAACCAAAGTACATGCCCTTGACCAAAATCGAACCTGGGACTCTTTGAGTCCACAGGCTGACACTCTATCCATTGAGCCAAACCGGTAAGGGCAGTATCTTATTTAAAAAAAAATACTTTTTAAACCTCCTATTGATGGAACTGAATGGCTTTCCCAGGATGGTATTCTATGTTTTGTCTCTAGACACACGTTATCTTGCCTTTTCTATATAGGGTTTTGCCTTGTTTTAAATGGGATAGTTGTCGCCATGCTGCTTTAATGTCTCATTTGGTCATTTAATAGAATGCCTGGTCAGAGAGTCTAATATTTGTGGTAATTAGACTATGAACTAAACTTAACTTGTTAAATTAATATGTTAATTAACTTTGTCTTCTACCATAGTAATGATGTAGTAACTTTTCTGGTTCTATCAGTCATAATACAGCTTTCTGAATTTTCTTCAGTCATATTTTGTGCCTATAAAAGATGGAAATATCCCTTGGTAAATGAAGTTACAAGAGACTTTTGTCATCAAGAGGCTATTTTTATGTGGACAAGTAGGAATGAGCCCATATAGCATATGTTAAGCTCCTTTGGGGCTACTGGAAGCCTTAATTTGTGACCCCTGGCTTCTAGAAGATGAGTTCACATAAATCTGAAGGGTGACATTCTTTCAGTGGTTAATCAAGGACTTAAGTCACAAGAATTTCTAAGACAGCTGAGCATTGGGAGCCTTACTGATAATGTGCAGATTCACAGCTTGGAGATAGCAGTTTTGGTGGAGGGAGGGATGCTGCCAGAATCATGGAAGTTAGTTTGGAGGAGGGAGGTGATGAAAATGGATATTTATTATTGCAAAGTAAAAGGCAAATACTCAGTTGAACTGAGTAAGCTTTGTTTGGCCAGCTCAGGTCTCCCTGGCTGGGGTTTTGGCCCCTCTGATTCTGGTCGCCTGATAGGTAACCAGCGCCCTACCTCATTGCTTAGATGCTTCCTCATCTTTGGCATTTTTACTGTTGGTACTGTTTGATGATCCTGTAGTCACATAATCTTAGTAGCTTTGGTTTTGTAACAAAGACAAATATTACTGAGGGACTGGGAAAGTAGATAATCTTTTACCTAAGTCAATGGCTAATTATTTCCCAGAGCTGGTATGTCTTCCTTTTTTTTTTTTTTTTTTTTTGTTTAGTGTAGCTGTTTACCATGGCCTTTACATTCTTTATTAAAAAAAATTTTTTTATTAATGTATTACATGTATACATATCTTGCGATTGCCCCCCCTCCCAGGCATACCTTAATCTCCCAGTGTCTTGTGTTCATTGGTTATGCTTATATGTATACATACAAGTCCTTTGGTTTGATCTCTTATCTACCCTACCTCTCCCTAACTTTCCCACTGTAATTTGACAGTCTGTCTGATGCTTTACTACATCTGTATCTATCTTTTTGCTCATCAGTTTATAATACTCTTTATTATCCATAAATGAGTGAGATCATGTGGTACTTTTCTTTCATTGACTGGCTTATTTCACTTATCATAAGGCTCTCCCATTCCATCCATGTTGCTACAAATGGTAAGAATTCCTTTTTTTTTTATGGCAGCATAGAATTCCATTGTGTAGATGTATCATAGTTTTCTCATCCACTCATCTGCTGATAGGCACCTAGGCTGTTTCCAAATTGTAGCTATTGTAAATTGTGCTGCTATAAACATAGGGGTGCATAAATCCTTTCTGATTGGTGTTTCTAGTTTCTTAGGATATATTCCTAAGAGTGGGATTGCTGGGTCAAATGGGAGTTCCATTTTTAGTTTGTGTTTTTTTTTAGTTAAATCTTTATTATTCAGATTATTACATTTGTTTCTCTTTTTTCCCCTCCATAGCACCCCTCCACCCAGCTCCCACCCCTCCCTCTGCCCTTAGCTCCCTCCCATTGATCTCATCCATAGGTGTATGATTTTTGTCCAGTCTTTCCCTGTACACCCCTCACCTCTTTCCCCCTGAGAATTATCAGTCCACTCCCTTTCTGTGCTCCTGATTCTATTATATTCACCAGTTTATTCTGTTGATCAAATTTTTTATTCACTTAATTTTTAGATTCACTTGTTGATAGATATGTATTTATTGTTCATAATTTTTTGGCTTTTACCTTTTTTTTCTTCCTCTTCTAAAAGGGTACCTTTCAGCATTTCATATAATACTGGTTTGGAGTTGATGAACTCCTTTAGCTTTTTCTTCTCTGTGAAGCTCTTTATCTGCCCTTCAATTCTGAATGTTAGCTTTGCTGGATAAATTATTCTTAGTTGTAGGTTCTTGCTGTTCATCACGTTGAATACTTCTTGCCACTCCCGTCTGGCCTGCATCGTTTCTGTTGAGAAATCAGCTGACAGTCGTATGGGTGCTCCCTTGTAGGTAATAAACTGTTTTTCTCTTGCTGCTTTTAATATTCTCTCTTTGTCTTTTGCTCTTGGTATTTTAATTATGATGTGTCTCGGTGTGGTCCTCTTTGGATTCCTTTTATATGGGGTTCTGTGTGCTTCCTGGACTTGTAAGTCTATTTCTTTTACCAGATGTGGGAAGTTTTCAGTCATTATTTCTTTAAATAGGTTTTCAGTATCTTGCTCTCTCTCTTCTTCTGGCACCCCCACAATTCTGATGTTGGTACGCTTGAAACTGTCCCAGAGTCTCCTTACATTATGTTCACATTTTTGGATTCTTTTCTCTTCTTGCTTTTCCAGTTGAATGTTGTCTGCTTCCTTATATTTCAAATTTTTTACTTGATTCTTGCCTTTCTCTAGTCTGCTATTAGGACTCCGTATAATATTTTTTATTTCAGTCAGTGTATGTTTAATTTCTAGTTGGTCCTTTATCATCTTTAGTTGGACGTTTTCCATCTCAAGTTGGCTCTTTTGCATCTCTAGTTGGTCCTTTTTCATCTCCCCTTGGCTCTCGCTAAATTTATCCATCTTTTCTAGCATATTCTTGAAAAACCTTATAAGCATTGGTTTTGAACTCTATATCCAGTCGTTTTTTTCCCTCCATTTCTTTTGTTTGTGATCCCTTCCCTTGTCTCGGCATTTTCACTATGCCGGGGAAACTTGTGTTGAATTCAGCTGTATGATACCAGACGCAAAGCCGCAGAAGCCTCTGTTGAGCTTGGGATGGGTGGAGTCTCAGGGCTTAAGGGACCGCCTTGCCTTCCAGTCAGCCCCACCCTCCACGGCCCCTGAGTCTCACGTGACTGGGTAATGGCTGGAGAGGTCCTTGTGCGCGCGCCCGCAGTGCCTCTAACCGCTGCCTTTCGGCTTCCCTGCGCACCAGGACCACACGAGTCTAGGTCCCCAGGGTTTTGCCCGAAACAGGGGCCCAGTGGACTCAGAAGTGGCACAGTTGGGAGGGTCTGTCTCTTGCCCACTCTTGAAAGCCAGCGGCACAATCAGCAATCTGTCCTCCGCGCAGGACCGTGCACGTGCGCGACCAGACTTGATCTTTTGCGACCCCCCTAAATTTCCGTGCACCTCTCCCTTTTCACAGTCCAAACTCCCCCGTATGAGCTTCGGCTGGATCTGGGGTTTAGTGTCGTAAGATAAGGGGTTCAATGCCGTTGGGAGTCTCCGTTTCCCTCCCGCCAGAGAAAGCCAGCCAGGTACTCCGGCACCCACTCTCTCAGCGCGCGCGTCTCCATACCTTGGCTTTTTGCAGCTCCTCTGGGTTTCTGTGAGCCCCTGTCTTTCCTTCTAGCTGTAGAACTTCCACTCGGCCAGCTTTCCTGTGGTTCTGGATTATGTCGGTTCTGTCTTTTAGTTGTAGGTTTGAAATTGTTGTGCGAGGCAGCAGTGTAGGTGTTCACCTATGCCGCCATCTTGGATTCTCCCATTTTCTGCAGATTGTCTATTTTGTTGCAATAGAGTTGTTCATAGTATTTTTTTAACAATTTTTTGTATTTTGGAAGGGTCTCTTCTTTCGTTTTTGATTTTGTTTGTTTGTGTCTTCTCTCTTTGTTTCTTGGTGAGCCTGGCTAGAGGTCCATCAATATTGTTTATCCTTTCAAAGAACCAGCTTTTGGTTTTGTTGATCTTTCTAATTGTTTCTTTGGTCTCTATGTTGTTTATCTCCACTCTGAAATTTACTATTTACTTCTTTCTGCTTACACTGGGCTTTACTTGTTGCTCTCTTTCTAGCTCCTTGAGTTGTAGGGTTAGGTAATTTATTACCATTGTTTCCTGTTTTTTGCAGTAGGCTTGTAGGGTTATGAACTTCCCTCTCAAGACTGCTTTCAGTGTGTCCCATAAATTTTGTATTGTTGTGTTGTCATTGTCATTTGTTGCCATGATGTTTTTTATTTCTTCCTTGATCTCTCTGGTTACCCAGTCATTGTTTAATAGCATGCTGTTTAGTCTCCATGTGTTTGATTTCTTTGTATTGTTTTTATTGTAGTTGATTTACAGTTTTATGCCACTGTGATATAAGAAGATGCTTGATATGATTTCTATCTTTTTGAATTTGAAGAGACTTTGCCTATGACCCAACATATGGTCTATCTTCGAAAATGACCCATGTGCACTTGAGAAGAATGTATATTCTGGGCTTTGGGATGAAATGTTCTGAAGATGTCAATTAATTTCATTTGGTCTAGTGAGTCATTTAGGATTGATGTTTCTTTGCTGATTTTTTGTTTAGAGGATTTGTTCAGTAGTGACAGTGGGGTATTAAAGTCTCCTACTATGATGGTGTTGCTGTCAATGTCTCCCTTGATATCCTCCAGGAGTTGTTTTATTTATTTAGGTGCTCTTGTATTGGGTGCGTATATGTTTACCAGAGTTATTTCTTTTTCCGAATTGCTCCCTTTAGTATCATGAAGTTGCCTTCTTTATCTGTTGATATGTCCTTCACTTTGAGATTAATTTGTCAGATATAAGTATGGCAACCCCAGCTTTCTTTTCATTTCCATTTGCATGGAAAACTGTCCTCTATCCCTTCACTCTCAGTCTGTGTGCATCTCTTTTTGTGAGGTGGGTTTCTTGTAGACAGCAGATATATGGGTCATGTTTTCTTGTCCAATCTGTTACCCTATGTCTTTGATTGGAACATTTATTCCATTTACTTTTAAAGTTATTATTGATAGGTCCTTATCTGTCGCCATTTTTATTCTTTACCCGTGTTCTCTCTTCGCTTCCTATGTCTTTTTTTATAGCAGACCCTTTAACATTTCTTGCATTGCTGGTTTGGTGTTAATATATTCCCTTAGTCCTTTTTTTGTCTCTGAAGCTCCTGATTTCACCTTCAATTTCGATTGGAAGCCTTGCTGGGTACAGTAGTCTTGGATTCAGACCTTTCCTTTGCATGACTTTGTATATTTCATTCCATTCCCTTCTGGCCTGATGAGTTTCTGTTGAGAAATCAGTTGCTGGCCTAATGGGGGTTCCTTTGTAGGTAACTTTCTGTCTCTCTCTGGCTGCTTTTAAGATTCTTATTTTGTCATTGGTGTTTGCCAATTTAATTATAATGTGCCTTGGTGTCAGTTTTTTGGGGTTCATTTTGCTTGGAACTCTGTGAGCTTCTTTGATTTGTGTTAGTTTTTTCCTTCCTATATCAGGGAAGTTTTCTGTCATTATTTCTTCTAACAGGTTTTCTATTCCTTGCTCAATTTCCATTCTTTTTGGAACCCCATTTATGCGGATGTTGTTTTGTTTCATGTTATCCCAAAGTTCCCTTAGGCTCTCCTCTTGCTTTTTAATTTTTTTTTTCTAGAAGCTCCTGTGCTTGGGTATTTTTTCCTACCTTGTCTTCTAGCTCACTGATGCGGTCTTCTGCTACTTCTAGTCTACTTTTGATGCTTTCTATTGAGTCCATTACAGTAGTGATTTCATTTTTCATTTCTTCTTGTTTCTTTGTAATTTCCTCTTGGTTCTTACTCATATTGTCGAATTTGTCTTCCATTCTTTTCAGCCACATTATAACCATTTCTCTGAACTCTTTCTCTGGCAGGTTTTGTGCTTCTGTTTCGTTTACTTCCTTTTCTGGTGATACCTGCTTTTCTTTCATATGTGGGCTGTTTATTGTTCTGTCCATTGTCTTTCTTCTCTGGGTGTCTGGTTACGTAGTTCTCTCTCCTGCATTGATTTAAGGGCACAAAATACAACATGACCAGGTACCACACACAAGGCACTGAACAGAAATGTATTCATGATATCAATAACCACAAATAAGGTGACCATAGTTAAAGACAAATTAGGGGTAAGTAGAGAAAGAATAAGAGAGGAAGGAGAAAAAAAGAAAAGAAAGAAGTTCAAAATGAATTTGCGAGAAGGAAGAAAAAAGAGAAAAAAGAAAAAGAAGAAGGGAGAAAGAAAAAGAAAGTAAGAGAGAAATGAAAGAAAATAAGAAAGAAAATGGGAACAAATTATATATATATGAGGAAAAAACTCCATTAGAACAGCCACTAATCTCAACAAATGCCAGCAATACAGATTATAAATATCCACTAATATCAAGGGAGGTGAGGGAAAACAGAGGTGAAAACAAAACAAAAAGAAAGCAAACAAAAAGGAAAATAAAGCAAGTAGAATAAGCAAAAACAATCTCATGAAATAGTATAAAAAATCGATATAATCAACATTCAAGCAAAGAACAACAAAAGGACATAGAGAAAAAAATTGGGGGGGGTAGTGAAGACAGAAAAGAGAGAGGTGTGTATGGACATGGAGTAGCGAATTAGAAATTAGATATATAAGTGGGGTGAAGTTTTAACCAGGTAAAAAGAAAGAATAGGGAAAATCTAAAGTTGGAAAAGGGTAAGAGAAACAAGACTACAAAATGGGAAAAGTTAGGAAGAGAGTGTTGGCATAAAGGTAGAGTTGAGATAGAGTAAAATGATGCTAAAGGAAAGCTGAAAATAGAATGTAGAACTCTAATCCCAAAGTAAAATAAAGAGAACATAAAATGACACTTCTTTTTTTCAAAAAGGTAAAATAGTAGTAGTGAAAATACTGGTTGAAAATTAAAATGTAATAATTAAAAGGGCAAAATCAATTTGAGGAAAAACGAAAAACATTAGTTTTCTAATTAAAAGATGAAAAAAATTAAAAATGAAAGAATAGAGTGGGCAGTAGTAGAGGTCATTCACTTCCTCTATTGTTCTGTTTGGCATGCCTGTTTCCCAGTCAGCACTATATTGCAGTTTCCTTCATTCTACTTTGCTCAGTGGAGAGTCAATTTGTGAGTCAGCCCCTGGGGGGCAGTGTTTTGGAATTGACCCCTGAGACCATAGGTCCTCTCTAGCCTGTGCTTAGATCCTGCTTTCTCTGTGATACTCAATACCGGTTTGTGGGAGTGGGTTTCCCCAGGGCTGATTCTCTGATGGTTATTCTGCGCTCTGATCCCCAGGTTCCAGAAAAACAACTTTCCCCTGCCATCTCTTGGAATGTCTCCAATTGGGTGATCCTATGTATTGGGTTTAGCAATTAGAAGCAAGGGTCTGAAGAGGAAAGAGTTCAGTCTGTGTACTCCCCCTTCCCCGCTCCTGTTCAAGCACCTGGGACACCTTAATAACTCCCAGGCTGTCCTTCTGCCTCAGATCAAAATGGGTTGTTTTCTAGAGCTCCCCTCTGTTAACAGCTCTGCAGGCCCCCTTCTGCATTCAGGGATTATACCCTGCCCCACATCCTCTGATTTCTGTAGGTGCAGCTTTCCCCTAGTCCAGTTCCCACAGTGTGCGCGTCTCTCTGTTCTGCAGGACCAGAGACCTCACCTTATCCCAGGCGAAATCTGACTTTTCTGTTTGGCGTGTGGAGCTCCTCTGAATCCGAGTGTTTGTGCTGACTGGGGAGCGGTGTTCTGGGTCCCCTGGCTGTTTGGTTGGTTCTGCAGCTGTAGCTTTTCAGTGTTCTGTAAACATCCACTTTCCCCTGAAAGATGGCGCTGGTGGTTCCGGGGAATAAACCCCATGGCAGTGGGGTTGCCTGGTTAGGGGAGCCCCGTCCAGCAGTCCCCCACCTTCTCCTGGAGGATAACTGTCCCTTAACTTGCCAACAAACACTCCCAGTACAACCCTAAGCTGTTCTCTCTGTCTGCTTAGTGACACGGCTCCGGACACATCCATCTATTCCACCACCATTTCCATAGCCTTTTGTTTAATGTGGAGAGCAGAACATTAGGGCCCTTAGGATCCTAAATTACACAGAAAATTACACAGGTTGCCATTGTGCCTATAGTGAGAACAGAGAAAAAAAGAAAAGAAAAAAAGAAATCCCACCAGAAGGAAACTGTCTAACGCTATGCATGTTCCATACTGGTTTGGTTTATAAAGAATTATTCTTTAATCCTGTCAGTATAATGAAGATAGTCACACAAAATACTCAATAGGTTTTATCTTAGGACTTGGATCCTAAGAAATGGTCCTGAAAAAGAGTCTGGGTTCTAAGTCCTATTTCTTTCTTGTTGAGCAATCCTCCCTGTAGCCAGGTTGAGATGACACACTATTGAAGGCAATTTCCCAATCGTCCTGTGGAATTTCCATGGAGAGTGGGACACACACTGCCTTTCAGTTGTTACATGAGGGCATGTTAGTATGCATGTGCCTCAGTATCTCATTCACATCTTGTTTCCTTTTGAGCATCTCTGTGTTGATCTCTGTGTTGCAGGTTCTTACCAGAAAATACAGAACTTCTTACAACTTTAGGATTACTCTACTTACAGGTAAGAAGAACTTTTTACTCATTCATGCATTAATGTTAGAAATACTTTTGGATTATGTGTATTGTGGTTTCCCTGCATTTTGATTTTAGCACATTTTACTAAAGTTCATACAAAGCACACCAATCTTACTCTCTGCATTATTATATTCTGTATCTGTTAAAGGAATTAATTTTCTTCATTCAAATAAAAATTGCAACTATAATTTTTAAAGGAAAGTGCATATATGAGAAATAACTGGTCAGAAGGACTGTCATTTTGTTGTGGGGAGAGAGACTGATACAAGTTAGCACTATCAGGGCTTTGGAGCTAAGGCCATTTCTGTTATTCCTTTTTCCCAGCCAGGTTCTATAGGAAAGAGGAGGCAAAACATTGTCTAGAATAAGAAGTCTATATCCTTCCTGAATGTGAATGAAATTCTTTTAGCTCAATCACTTAGTAGCCTGAGAACTGGGGCCCAGAGGTCCTGTAGGGATCTCTTCTAGTCCCATTTCCCCATCACCTCCCAAAGTTCACTGCTCAGCTGATCCTGCCTCCAGTTCTGCCTCTTTGGTAGCCTTTCTATTTGTTTCATTTTTCTTTAAAAGGAATTAGGAGTTTACCCCTGGGTCTTTCTGGCTTTGGCTTGGGAGGTTGACCCCAGGGGAAATGAGACTAACCAGCCCATTTCCTGTGAAGAGACATTGGTGTGGAGCATATTATGGCAAATAAATACTTTCTTCTTATCAAGGACAAATGTGGGGATTTTTAAATATATTTTTATTGATTTTTCACAGAGAGGAAGGGAGAGGGATAGAAAGTCAGAAACATTGATGAGAGAAGAGACATCTATCAGCCGCCTCCTGCACGCCCCACATTGAGATGTGCCCGCAAGCAAGGTACATGCCCCAGAATCGAACCCGGGACCTTTCAGTCCACAGGCCTATGCTCTATTCACTGAGCCAAACCGGTCTCGGCCAAATGTGGGGATTTTTAGTTTTCATTTTCTATTTGTTATCTATAGCTCTGTTTTGTAAAGAGAACTCAGAATAAGTCAGGGTGTAATTGGCCAGATTCCTGAATTGCTATCTCCTCGCTGATACAATTCTCGGTTTGCTTTTTCTCCAAGGTTGGAATTTACCAGAAGGCATTTGAACACCTCGGAAATGCTCTAACTTACGACCCTGTTAACTACAAGGTACTGCAGGCTGTCAAACCCCAGAGCCTTCACACAGATGGTCCATTCCTAGAAGTGATATGGCCCTTGAAAGCATTTTGAATACCTGAGAAATTACCTTTTTCTTAGAAAAATTATAATAAACATGGCTCTTCTCATTTGAAAATATTGTAAGGTGTTGGTGTTCTGCTCTTATTTTCCAAAAGAGTACATTTGTTATAACAGATGTGTAACTTATGCAGAAAGCAAAATTGTAGTACTGGTAAAGTTTTATGTATTTATGAAATTAGCAAAGCCTCCACAACTATAAAAATACTTCTGATGAAATGATTTCTAGTTTCTTAATGAATTTGCAATTACTACCTTGTCCAGGTATGTCTTTAGGGGTGAGAAAATCATTAAGTGGGTGAATGTTATTGAGGGAGATGTAGCAAAACAGGCTGTAAAGGATACAGACT
Organism: Lasiurus cinereus; assembly: GCA_011751065.1. Lineage (NCBI taxonomy): Eukaryota > Metazoa > Chordata > Mammalia > Chiroptera > Vespertilionidae > Lasiurus > Lasiurus cinereus. Next base: position 35,097,101 of record JAAGEH010000032.1, read on the forward strand.
CAGTCCTATCTCAGAGTCAAATAAGCCTGACTCCATCAGCTCCCGCCTAAATCCTGGACTGATGAAGCATAAAGTTGTGTCACCTTTGTGCTGTGGCAGAAGGAACTATACTTTAAATGGCAAAAAAAAGGAGTATTTGAATTGTTTGGAGCAGTACTTAATGTATTAAGTAGGGGCTAAAGGGAACAGATTAAAGGCAGTATGCTCAGAAATATTGCCTTCTCTAGTTAGAAGTAGGAAACAAATGAGCTGGGTAAAGTCAGTGACATTTTATCTTTCTTTTTCTGTACTGTGCCAGAGAGCCAGAGTGTGGGGTACAGGGATTTCTCATGAGCATTTGTCCCAATAGCTTGAATATATTTTATATGTCTCTGGGAGTTTTTCAGTCATGCTGTGCATTATCTATACCAAGGAAGGCTCCTTCACTGCTACAGCCTTTTGGGAATGACAGAATTATTAACTTCCAATGTCCTGTGTCTTCAGGCCATCTTAGCAGCAGGCAGCATGATGCAGACCCATGGAGACTTTGATGTTGCCCTCACCAAATACAAAGTTGTAGCTTCTGCTGTTCCAGAAAGTCCTCCACTTTGGAATAACATTGGAATGTGTTTCTTTGGCAAGAAGAAATATGTAGCAGTGAGTGTCTCCTCACCTTTCTTGTTTTTGCTGTTGAGTCTGCCTGGCTTGCCCCACCTTCATCAAGTGCCCCTCTCTCCTGCAGGCTATCAGCTGCCTGAAACGAGCCAACTACTTGGCACCCTTTGATTGGAAGATTCTCTATAATCTGGGCCTTGTTCACTTGACCATGCAGCAATATGCATCAGCTTTCCATTTTCTCAGTGCAGCCATCAACTTCCAGCCAAAGATTGGGGAACTGTACATGCTCTTGGCTGGTAAGAGACTATTTTGTGGAAACTGTCTACATAGTCTGCAATAAGGGGAAAATGAATTAGAATCATTGGAGGCCAGTGGCTAAATGTACTGTGGAAGCCATTCCCTTGCAGGTCCCATAGGAATCTGGATTATTGTGCTAGAGCTTTAAAAACAATGAAGAAAATAATGACAAAGTATTTGGTTGTTTCTAACTTGGGGCAATTTCACTCAGAGACCAATAGGTTAAATCAAGATCATCTCTAGTTATCTTTTACCAAATGTTTTCCCTTGCCTTGACTATCTATATATACACTGAGTGGCTAGATTATTATGATCTCTGAGTGCATAATAATCTGGCCACTCAGTGTATATCCTATATAATAAAAGACTAATATGCAAATTGTTCCCTCTATCAGGAGTTTGACCAGTAGGCAGGCTGGCCAACTGCCCATGTCCTCTCCCCTTGGCCAGGCTGGCTGGACCCCACCCATGCACGAATATATGCACCGGGCCTCTAATATATATACACACACATACACACATACACACACACACACACACACACACACACACTGAGTGGACATATTATTATGCATTCAGCGATCATAATAATCTGGCCACTCAGTGTATATAAAAGCCTAAGCAACCATTACAACTGAACAACCAGAACCACTGGTTGACCTGTCGCTCTGATGCGCACTGACCACCAGGGGACAGACACTCAATGTAGGAGCTTTCCCCTGGTGGTCAGTGTGCTTCCACAGCCAACCTCCATAGTCAGCCTAATGTCCCCTGTCCCTCACCCCTGACTGGCAAACCTCCTGCAGTCCCTCCCCTACCCGGCAAGCCCCATCTGGCAGGCCCTATTCATCAGGCCCTATCCAGCACCTGGCAGGCCCCATCCAGCAGCTGGTAGACCCAGCCCCAATCAGGAATAGGTGAGACAACTCCCATTAGGCCTTAATCACTGGACCGGCCAAGGGACCCCACCTGTGTACACATTTTGTGTACCGGGTCTCTATAATAATAAAAAAGTAATATACTAATTAGATTGGATATCATCAAACGTATTCCGGATGTCCTTCCAGATGAAACAAGGGCCCAAGGGAAATCTGGGTCCTGAGTGCATGCCAGTGGCCAGAGGGAAACACGGGTCAGGTGCCAGAGGGAAGACAGTATTGGCAGCCATGGGAAGGAGGGCCTACTCTTGCACAAATTTTCTGCCTCAGGCCTCTAGTTTATATGTATATATTGAGTCCAGCTAAGTTCCAGATATTATTTAGTGTACAAGAGATATGTTTTATAGGGTTGACGAGGGGGTTACATGATTAAGTAACCAATGAATATTAACTATTATTGGTTTTATTGTTAGTTACTGTAATATAAAAGATTGACTAAATATTCTTTTTCGGGAATATTTCTCTGTCCAAAAGCATTTTGCAAGTTCTCATTGACTTTGGTCTTCAGGTGTTATTTTTAGTCATTATTGTGGGGTTATTATAAGAGGAAGGTTGCAAAAACAAATCGAGTGTTGGTTATTTGGGGGTTGCCTGAATACAAAGGTAGCCTAGTTCTAATGGGGATAGGAATGTAAATAAATTGCCACACTATAAGGCACAAGCAGCAATTCTAACATCACAGAGTAGAGAGGGTCTTCACACTGTTATAAAGGCTAAGCTGGAATTCAGTCACACAGAATTACTGAGGAGCCAGTGAACAAAGGCATGTAGCCATGAAATTGCATGCTGTATCTTGCCCTTAGTGGCAATAGTACTATCAAATGTAATGGGAGATGAGTCATGAAAGATAGTTTGGGGTCAGATGATGGAGGGTCATGAGTATAAGGCAAGGATATTAGACTTTATCCTCGAGGCCATTTTGCCAGCTGTAGTCCTAGATCTCTTAAGTGAGTCCATGTTGGGGGAAGATGGAGTGAGCAGGCCTTCCAGATGTCCTACTGATGGGGGGAGCAGATCTAGGCCACTGTGGCCTCCCTCTGTGGGAAGTGACTAGTCAGTCAGGGAAAGGTACTATCCGCATCATCCTCTAGCTGCTGCTACCTCTGGCCTCCCTCTGCAGGAGGTAATCCTGTGACCAGGGAAAGGCAACACCCCTATCTCACCTCTGCTGCTGCCACTGCTGGCTGCAAGGCTGCCTGAGTCTTGGCCATTGCAGCCACTGCGGCTTGCTTGAGCCTCGCCTAGCCCTCATTGCCTGAGCCTTGGGCCCTCGCAGTGGCAGTGGCCACCAGTGGTTTGCTGGAGCCTCGGCTGGCCCTGGGCAAGCAGCAGCAGCCATTGGCTGCGAGCTTCCCTGTGCTTAACCAATTTGGATGTGCTCATCCAGTGAAGGGCAGACTGTGTCTTCCAGGGTTATCCTAGCTGCAGGGGAGGGTTCAGGTATCCCTCTGGCGCTGGGTACTGGGTCCGGCTGCTAGAGGAAATTCTCTATATTGGTTGCCCGCACACCTGGAGGCCTCCATCGATTCCTGACTCTGACCTGAGAGCAGCCCCCACTGCTGCTGGGTTCCCTCCGGAATCACAGGAAAGAGCTGCCTTTCTCAGCCCTCCATGAGGCTGGAGGACCACACCTAAGTATAGCAGCTTCTAGAAAAAAAAAAAGTAAAAGCAGGAGGAGAGCCTAAGGGAACTTTGGGAGAACACAAAACAAAACAACATCCATATAATAAGAGTGACAGAAGGAGAAGAAACTGCGCAAGGACTAGAAAATCTCTTTGAAGAAATAATGACAGAAAACTTACCTGATATAGGGAAGAAAAAACCCACACAAATCCAAGAAGTTCACAGCGGCCCAAGCAAAATGAACCCCAAAAGACAGACACAAAGGCACATTATAATTAAATAGGCAAACACCAATGACAAAGTAAGAATCTGAAAAGTGGCCAGAGAAAGAGAGAGAAAGTAACCTACAAAGGAACCACCATCAGATTAGCGACTGATTTCTCAACAGAAACTCATCAGGCCAGAAGGGAATGGAATGAAATATACAAAGTCATGCAAAAGAAGGGTCTGAATCCAAGAATACTGTACCCAGCAAGGCTGTCAATCAAAATTGAAGGTGAAATCAAAAGCTTCACAGACAAAAAAGGACTAAGGGAATTTATTACCACCAAACCAGCAATGCAAGAAATGCTAAAGGCTATTCTATAAAAAGAAAAAGAAAAAAGAAATAGGAAGCGAAGAAAGAACATAGGGGTAAAGAATAAAAATGGCGACAAATAAGTACTTATCAATAACAACTTTAAATGTAAATGGATTAAATGCCCCAATCAAAAGACATACGGTAACAATTGGATAAGAAAACATGACCCATATATCTGCTGTCTACAAGAAACCCACCTCAGAAAAAATGATGCCCAAAGACTGAAGGTAAAGGGATGGGAAAAGGTTTTTCTGGCAAATGGAAAAAAAAAAAAAAAGCTGGGGTAGCAGTACTTACATCAGACAAATTAGATCTCAAAGTGTGAGACATAAAAAGAGATAAGGAAGGCCACCTCATTATACTAAAGGGAGCAATCCAACAAGAAGAAATAACTCTGGTAAACATATACGCACCCAATACAGGAGCACCTAAATACATAAAACAACTGGAGGATATCAAGGGAGAGATTGACAGCAGTACAATCATAGTAGGAGACTTCAGTACCCTACTATCACCATTGGAAAAGTCCTCTAAACAAAAAATCAGTAAAGAAATAGCAATCCTAAATGACTCACTAGACCAGATGGAATTCAGTGACATCTTCAGAACATTTGACCTCAAAGCCACATATTATCCAATCTTCTCAAATGTACATGGGTCATTTTCAAAGATAGACTATATATTGGGTCATAGGCAAAGTCTCTTCAAATTCAAGAAGATAAGAAATCATATCAACTATTTTCTCAGATCACAGTGGCATACAACTGGAAATCAACTACAATAAAAACAATCCAAAGAAATCAAACACATGGAGACTAAACAGCATGCTATTAAACAATGACTGGATTACCAGAAAGATCAAGGAAGAAATAAAAAATATCATGGCAGCAAACGACAATGAAAACACTACAATCCAAAATCTAAGGGACACAGTGAAAGCAGTCATGACAGGGAAGTTCGCAGCTCTCCAAGCCTACTGCAAAAAAAAAACAAGAAACAATGGTAATAAATTACCTAACCCTACAACTGAAAGAGTTAGAAAGAGAGCAATAAGAAAAGCCCAGTGTAAGTGGAAAGAAGGAAATAATAAAGAGCAGAGAAGAGATAAAGAACATTGAGACTAGAAACAAAAAGCAATATAAAAGATCAACAAAACTAAGAACTGGTTCTTTGAAAGGATAAACAAGATTGATGAACCTCTAGTCAGGCTCACCAAGAAGCAAAGAGAAAGGACCCAAATAAACAAAATCAGAAATGTAGGAGGAGAAATAATATACCCCACTGAAATACAAAGGATTGTTAAAAAATACTATGAACAACTCTATTCCAACAAACTGGACAACCTAGAGGAAATGGACATATTCCTAGAAAAATATAACCTTCCAAAACTCAATCATAAACTTCTCTATAGGCCAATAACTATGGAAGAAATTGAAGCAGTCATCAAAAAGCTTCAAGCAAACAAAAGCCTGGGGCCAGATGGCTTCACAGGGGACTTTTACCAAACATTCAAGGAAGAATTAAAATGTTTACTTCTCACACTATTCCAAAAAATTCAAGAAGAAGGAACACTTCCAATTTCCTTCTAAGAAGGCAGCATCACCCTAATACCAAAACCAGACAATGTCAACACAATGAAAGAGAATTACGGGCCAATATCCCTCATAAACATAGATGCCAAAATACTCAACAGAATTCTAGCAAATAAGATCCAGCAGTACATCAGAAAGATCATACACCATGACCAAGTAGGATTTATCTCAGGAATGCAAGAATGGTAAAATATATGCAAATCAATAAACATGATACATCACATAAACAAATTGAGAGATAAAAATCACATAGTCATATCAATTGATGCAGAAAAAGTATTTGACAAAATCCAACACCCTTTCTTGATAAAAACTCTCAAATAGGTGGGAATAGAAGGATAATACCTCCACATCATAAAAGCTATATATGATAAACCCACAGCCAACATCATACTCAATGGGCAAAAAAGTAAAACCATATACCCTAAAAACAGGAACAAGACAGGGATGCCCACTCTCACCACTCCTGTTTGACATAGTACTGGAAGTATTAGCCATTGCAATTAGACAAGAAGAAGAAATAAATGGAATCCAAATGGGAAAAGAAGAAGTAAAGCTGTCCTTATTTATAGATGACATGGTATTGTACATAAAAAACCCAGAAGACTCCATCAAAAACCTGATGGGCTTAATAAATGAATTCGGCAATATAACTGGATACAAAATTAACGCCAAGAAATCTGTTGCGTTTGTATACACCCATAGTGAACTTACAGGAAGAGAGACTAAAAAAGCAATCCCATTTATCATTGCACCAAAAAAATTTTGACACCTATGAATAAACTTAACTAAGGAGGTAAAAGACATATATGCAGAAAACTATAGGACACCGAGAAAAGAGATAGAGAAAAAGTAAAAAGATGGAAGAATACATCATGTTTATGCATTGGAAGAATCAACATCATTAAAATGTCCATACTACCCAAAACAATCTATAGATTCAGTGCACTCCCCCATTAAAATACCAATGGCATATTTCACAGACCTAGAAAGAACTCAACAAAAATTCATCTGGAATACAAAAAGACTCCCAATAGCCACAGCAATCCTGAGAAGAATAAAGTAGGTGGGACCTCAACACCAGATTTCAAGCTATATTACAAAGCCACTGTTCTTAAAATAGCCTGGTACTAACACAAGAACAGACATATACACCAATGGAATAGAATAGAGAATTCAGATATCCACCCAAACCACTATGCTCAATTAATATTTACAAAGGAGGCATGAATATACAGTGGAGTCCAGACAGTCTCTTAAACGGTGTTGGTAAAATTAGACAGATACATGCAAAAAAAAATGAAACTAGACCATCAACTTACACCATACACAAAAATAAACTCCAAATGGACATAGGACTTAAACATAAGACATAAAAATACTAGAGGAATCCACAGGCAGAGAAATCTCTGACATATGGTGAAACAATTTCTTCACCGACACTGCTCCTAGGGCAATGGAAATTAAAGAGAAAATAAACAAATGGGACTACATCAAAATAAAAAGCTTTTGCACAGCAAAAGAAATCAGCAACAAAATAAGAAAGTCCATTTTATGGGAGAATATATTTGCAAATGTTATCATGATAAAGGTTTAATCTCCAACATCTACCGGCAACTTACACAACTTAATAAAAGGAAAATAAATGATCTAATAAAAAAAGTGGGCAACAGACCTAAATAGAATATTTTCAAAAGAAGACAGAAGGAAGGTCAAGAGACACATGAAAACATGCTCAAAGTCCCTAATTACCTGAGAGATGCAAATCAAAATGACAATGTGATACCATCTCATACCTGTCAGAATAGGAATCATCAACAAATCAATAAATGACAAATTTCTGGCGAGGATGTTGAGAAAAAGGAACCCTCATGCACTGCTTGTGGGAATGCAAACTGGTGCAGCCAGTGTAGAGAACAGTATGGTGTTTCCTCAAAAAGCTAAAAATGTAGCTCCCATTTGATCCAGTAATCCCCTTTCTAGGAATATATCTCAAGAAGCTAGAAACACCAATCAGAAAGGATATATGCACCCCTATGTTCAAAGCAGCACAATTCACCATTTGGAAACAGCCTAAATGCCCATCAGCAGATGAGTGGGTTAGACAACTATGGTACACAATGGAATACTATGCTGCTATAAAAAATGATGGAATTCTTACCATTTGCAGCCATATGGATGGGTCTGGAGAGCATTATGTTAAATGAAATAAGTCAGGCAGTGAATGAAAAATATCACATGATCTCACTGATTTATGGAGAATAAGAACATTATAACCTGATGAATAAAAAGATAGATACAGAGGCAGTAAAGCACCGAATCAACCGTCAAATTACAGTGGGAAAGCTGGGGAGTGTTGAGGAGAGAGGGAAATAGATCAACCAAAGGACTTGTATGCATGCATATAAGCACACCAATGGACACAAGACCCTGGAGGGGTTGGGGATCAGATGAGTAGTTAGAGGAGTTAGTAGTTGGGGAAGGTCAATGGGAGAAAAAAAGGAGATATACTTACTAATATATGTAATACTTTAAACAATAATAAATAAATGAATAGAAAAAAAAAAGTAAGTTGTTGAGAAACCTAGTAGCATTGTGACAAGTGGATGGATGCAGATGAGGACCTTGCCACAGCCTGAAACAACTTGGGCAGTGTCAGAGAAGAAACTGCAAGAAATGGTGTTCAGATAACTTAGCAACTGATTGACAGTCAAAAGGGAATGTTGAAGATGACACCAGGTAACTAAGCTGAGTGAGTAGAGGGTGGTGCTAGGAGTTGAGGAGGCAAAGGAGCAGTTAAGTTGGGGGAACTGAATAAACTGTGGTCTTGAAACATTCCTTTTGCTTTCTTAACTTGGCTCTCCAGTCTCAGTCCTCACTTTCTTTGTTTCAGTGGCTTTGACCAATCTGGAAGATACAGAGAATGCCAAGAGAGCTTATGACGAAGCAGTCCGCCTGGATAAGTAAGCTGCACCTTTGGTAATGGTTTTGGGGAGGGGTAGACTCTTCAAAGTTAAGAGGTAGCATTAGACCCCTGGCTTTGCCTGAATCAGTCCAGTTGCTTACTCTCCATGGCCTTTGTGCACAAGGCATGTGCGGAAGGATGTGATACTAAGCTTGCAGTGGAACTGATACTGCCACTTTCTAAGAAAGTGTTTCCAGCCCCAATTTTAATAGTTAGGAGGCCAGAGAAAGTCAGAGCTGGTTGTGAACTTCAATTGCTGGTAGCCATGGTGCAGCTCTGGGCTCAGTTTAATCAAAGATAAATGTGACTCTCCAGATTTATTCCATTGGCTCGGCAGCAGGGTAGGGATCATTTCTTCAGCCTGTCTTGGTGGTCCCTTCTGAGGATTGAGATGTCAGACTTGGTCCTAATACCTGCTTTGCTGGTGGGCAATTATTCCTTGATTCTTTCCCACAAGTCCACACATGGCATATGTGTTTATCTTACCTTGCTGCAGAATGGAGAAATCTCTACTTAAAATCAGTTTTGGTTTTTATGTAATGAGAATCTCTAAATGACCATTGGTTGTAAAGCCTAAGCTTCAAAGAATCCCTGTCTGTTTGCCATAGGTATAACCCTTTAGTAAACCTGAACTATGCTATGCTGCTATACAACCAGGGTGAGAAGAGGGATGCCCTGACTCAGTATCAGGAGATGGAGAAGAAAGTCAACCTACTCAAGGACAGTAGCTCTCTAGAATATGACTCTGAGGTATGTATTTTTTTAAAAAAGATATTTATATTAATACTAGAGTCCTGACGCATGAAATTTGTGCAAGGGGCTCGGCCCTCGCTGCTACGGCTTTGTCCAGGAGGTTGTCTGGACAGTCATTCCGCTGTTCCGTTATCTGGTTTAATTAGCATAATATGTTTTTATTATTATAGATATAAATGAGGAAGAAAGAGGTAGAAAGATAGAAACATCAATGATGAGGGAGAATCATTGATTGGCTGCTTCCTGGGTGCCCACATGGGGATGAATCCCACAACCCGGGCAGGAGCTCCAATCGGGAATGGAACCTATAACCTCCTGGTTCCTAGGTCAATGCTCAACTGCTAAGCCGTGTTGGCCAGGTATTTTTTTTTTCTTTTAGAGAAAGAGGCAAAGTTGTGGGGGGTAGAGGAGGGTGCATAGAGTAAAGAGACATTGAACGGTTGCTCCTGCTCATGCCCTGACCAGGGATTTGAACCCACCACCTTTTGGTATATGGAACATTCAACCAACTGAACCACACTGGCCAGGGCATGAGATATTTCTTTTATTAGCTCATAAGGAGCCATAAGGAAGCTGTCAGCAAACTTTTGATCAAGCACAAATAATCCAAAGATAACCTGTTATAAGCTCATGCCTATTTTAGCTTTGATGTTCCAGGCAGTATTAATTATTCAATTAGTGACAGCCTAAAAAAAAAAAAAAACTTTCCTAGAAGAAAATAGTAAAAGGAAATTCAGGCTTACTGAGTCTGTTATTGATAATACAACCCCTCTGAGTTGAGGCCCATATCTCATTATAGCTTCCTCCCACTTCTTCTGTAGGAAAGGTGGACTTCAGCTAAGTAACATCCCAAACTTGAATTGTTAGGTTTGAGATCCTGTATGAACTCCCTTGCCTCACTGAGGGCAGTCTGTGATTTCTGCTGTTTGAGAAATATTTTCTTGTAATAATTATTTCCTCCCTCAAATACAAGTACCAGTAGTCACTATTTCAGCTATAACTCCCCAGGTGTAAGGCCTAGGAATCGGGCCAGTCATACTTTGATTCTTTTTTTTCTTCACATGTGGACACAAGATGGTGGAGATGGCTCAGAAGTTGGGAGCTGCTCTCCAGGTTGGGGAGGCACTGGTCTGGACAAAGTCAGTTAAAGACCCCAAATCAAAGCAACGGACAACTTCAGCTAGCAAAGCTGCCAGTTTCCAGCAGCCTCTGGGCTCTAATCAAGCTCTAGGACAGGCAATGTCTTCAGCGGCTGCATACAGTAAGCTAACCTCAGGTAGGAAGTTACATACAGTGCCATAAAGACCTCATGGGCATAGCCACATGTACCATTGAAGAGGTTACAGCTTTGAGTGAAGCCTGCACTTTTCAGACTCAGAACCTGTCCAATGTAATATTGTTTGGAAGGGAGAAAAAGTCTCAAGGTGGCCAAATTGGCACTAGTTTCTTTAAAGCAAGTTGTATACTAGGTAACAGTTACTGGCAGGCTTGATTGGATCGTTAGCACACTGGATCTTTACAGTATTCAAGTTTAGAAATATATTACAGTACTTCCTATTATATAGTCTTGTTTTAAATCTCACTGCCTTATCATAAGTTGACATGATGCAGATAATTAAAGATTTCTTTTAGTGAGTCATTGAAGGCAAACTCGACTGTTTGCTTCCTTTCTTGTTATGGTCTAACTTCACAGCTTCAAAGACATACCACAGTCCCAGGGATGTCAGAAAACATGGGGTTTCTTGAAATTTAACAGTGAAAATGATTTCTTTGGGAATTCTGGAATAAGAATTCAAGTCACCATCTCTTCCTCTGGAGCTGGAGCCATGTGGAAGCATGTCCAAGTGAAGCACCAGCACAAATAAGAGAAAAATAGGAATAGGATGATTACAGAGTAGGGGTTTCTTTAGAGATGATGTACCAGATTAAGAAAGGTCACATGATAGGTAGAATGGAGGCTAGCATGTTCCTTGGGCACTACAGAACACAGCATATGTTGTGATGATCATGTGGAGCCTGAGGCCTCTCCAGTCTCCCATTGGTCCTCATAACCTCACCCAGGAAATGAGAAGCCAGCCATCAAGGCTTATGGTTCTAGGTATGTAGTTCCAAGAGCCAGCAGGGTACATGACTAGTTGCTTTAAAACTTTTTTTATGTTATTCTTAAATTTTTATTTAAAAATGTTATAATTTTTTATTGATTTCAGAGAAAAATAAAAACATCAATGGTGAGAGATAATCATTGATCAGCTGCCTCCTGTATACCCCCTCCTGGGGATCAAGCCTGAAACCTAGGATGTGCCCTGATCAGGAATTGAACCATAACCTCCTGGTTCTTGGGTTCAATCATTGGGCCATACAAGCTGGGCTTGAAATAACTTATCTCCTGGCTGACTGACCCCTTCCTTTGTGAGAGGAAAGTTGGAAATCTTTGCTCCATACCCTGGCCATTACAAAGCCTTGGCTTAGCTAAGGTGATCCTCAGGCTGTGGGGCATATCAACCCCAAGGCAAACATAAATATTACATTTATAATTTAGCCCTAATAGTCTTAATTTTAAAAAATATATTTTATTGATTTTAGAGAGGAAGGGAGAAAAGAGAGAAACAGAAACATCAATGATGAGAGACAATCGGCTGCTTTCTGCACGCCCCCTACTGGGGATCGAGCCCGCAAACCAGGCATGTGCCCTTGGGTGTAATCAAACCTGGGACTCTTGAGTCTGCAGACCTACACTCTATCCATTGAGCCAAACCAACCAGGGCCAATATTCTTAATTTAAAAGGGGAAAAAAGATGAAAAAAGCTCTGTAAATTGAAGCTGAGTTTGTTGAGTATCCTTAGTTGCATTTGCCCAAAGGAATCCAGAACAGTACCTGCATCTTATTCTTGGGAGAGGTCAGAGTATAGAGTCAGATCATGTCAGTATGATGAGAAGTAAGAGGGAAGGGCTGCTTGGTTATCATCACCAAGGATTTTAAAAAAGAGAAGAACTTTATTTAAAAAATTTTATTTTTTTATTAATGTTGAGAGAGAGAGAGAGATACCAAAACATTGATTTGTTGTTCCACTTATTTATGCATTCATTAGTTGTTTCTTGTATATACCCTGACTGGGAATCAAACCTGCAACTTTGGTGTATCGGGACTATGCTCTAACCAACTGAGCTACCTGGCCAGGGCAGAAGAACTTCTTAACCAAAGAATTTTAAGACAATCAATGATACTACTGATGAGATGCTATCAATATGTTAACGATATGTACTTTTTAGAATAAAGATTGTGTGTCATCATTCCTTTGGGGAAAGTTGTTATTCAGGTATAACAATGAGAGATCACAATAAAAACTTTTAAAAGAACCCAGGATCAGAGTTTTCACTGACCTATTTCTAAGCCAAGTTTGAAATTGTAGAAGGAACCTCATGCCAGGTTCCTATTTGTGCCAGTACAACCTCTGCTATAGACCTAATAGGTGGTAGGCCAGCAATCTGCTTCAGAGCCAGTCTTCATGTTGTACTTAAGTAAAGTGCCCTACAATCACCATAATTTGAAGGTGGAGGACTGACCTATTGCCAGACCAAACTATGTTTTTTTGGAGTTCTTTATATTATGACTAGATCTGTTTTGACATTGAAGCAGCAGCTGAATTCCATACCTCAGAAATAAATAGTAAGGTAACAGAGGTGATACCCTTAACCATGCAGCTAGTATGTAGTAGAACTGAGATTTCTACCTGGAGCAACAGAGAGCTCACTTCTATATCAGTGTGGAGTCTAGTGTGCCAACTGAGAAGTCCTGATGAGAAATACTGATAGTGTAAAATAAGATAGAGAAATGGAGAGGAGGAAGGAGGTATGAGAGAGATTTAGGAGGTAAAATCAATACAAACCAGGTACTGGTTGGAAGTAGCAGATAAGAACAAACTAGGATGGATAACCATAGCTGGGAAAGTTACACAAATCAGAAAAGAGGTACATTGGGGGAATAGGATCAAGTGTTGAGCCTAGTTTTATACACATGCTTTCTTTGAGATATCCAAATGCTGATAACCATTAGATACTTGTATAGTTAGATTTCAAGTGTTAAATCTGGCTTGAAGGTAAAGACTCAGAGTAATTGGGTTTAGGTGACAGCTGATATCATAGATTTGAAAGGAATCACCCAAAGAAAGCTAGAAATATGATGATGGGGGATCAAAAATGAAAACCCAGTATTGAAAGGGAGAAAAAGAGCCTGCAAAGGAGACAGGAGAAGCAGATGATACAAGAGAAAAATCAGGTAAGTGGTGTTAGGAAAGGCAAAGGAGGAGAAGTTCAGGAAGGGAATGATGAGTCTCACTCAACTCTTCAATAGTGAAGGGCTATTATCCTCATTTTATAAAGGAGGAAGCTGAGGCTGGGAGAGGCAAAATGAGTTTTCCAAGGTAAGTGGGAAGATTAGAATTTGAACCGAGGTCAGAATGCAGAGCTACTGCTCTTAACCATTAACCTTCAAGCACTGGCAGCAACAGAGACCCATGGGCTAAAGACCAAAGAAGTGGAGATTGTACTGCTGTTTTATCAAAGTAAAGAGAAGAGAGGTTTCTAGAGGGCAGAATAGAATTCATTATAATAATCTGAGAAAATTTTAGCATTTGGGGAGACAAGTGTAAAAAGGTCTTCTTTTAAGTGAAGCATAGTAAAAACAGATAATGTGAAGAGCAGGACTCTTCAGTTTTTCTATACTCTCTGTCTGGGGCAAGAACATGATGGCACCTTACATTCCAGTCAAGAAACACATGCCTTTTACATTACAGTGGTACCTCGAGATACGAGTTTAATTCGTTCTGAGGCGTGGGAAACTATGAGATGCTCAAGTCGCAGTAAACTGGTGGGTCGTGTGCAGCCGGCCAATCCGCGCAATTACTCCTATCTCAAATGTTGCTCCTATTTCAAAGCAAAAATCGCTCGTATCTCAAAAATCTCGTATGTTAGGGCACTCGTATCTCGAGGTACCATTGTAATTTGATCTTAGATTTCCTTAAAAAAATAAATACTAGGTTTTATCTCTTTAGTTTTCTCGGCATATGGTTTTGCAGTTTTTCATTCACTCTGGTGAGAAAGGAGCTATTCTAATTTCTAGTATTGGGATTGCTCATGTCATCACAATATTTAACAGAAAGGAAAAGGAAAAGGAGGTCAAGTACATAATTACAGATAAAGTGGGAGCCATATTTCTGGCAGGAAAGTGGAAGTATGGACTAACAAAGAGAAAAATATCCTTCTTACTAAATAACTTTAGTATAAAACTGTGCATAACCAAAGACAATATTAATCTGGAGTGTATGATTATAATGATTATGTTCTTAAGGAAGAATCATTATTATCTGATATTAGCACAATAGCTCATGTTGGACCAATCCTCCCATAAATAATAAATATAAACAAATAGGTGAATATAGAACACTATCTTGGTTTAATAAAAAAAATATGATTGTTCCAAGCAAAAAATTAAATGACATTATAATATGGGGTTTAACATGCAAATGTAGCTAAAGGACAAGTGGTACATGGAACATTATAGTTGAAAGGTTTTAAAATTTTACACAATGTGGTACAAAACTAATCCTAAATAGTTTGTGAAGAGTTAAGGCTGGATATTATAATCCCTAAAGCAACCTTTAAAAAGATACACAGAGAAGTTATAATGAAATTCTAAAAAATATTCAATTAGCACTTTCCTCTCCTAAAAAAAATGGACTGGAAAGGAAGAATGAAGGAACAAAAAAGAAAAAGCTGGAACAAAGAGAAAATAAATAATAAATATTAAATGTAAATCAAATCATGTTAATAATTACATAAAAATGTAACTGGACTAAAAAATATAATTGGATTAAGCATTCCAATTTAAAAGCAGAGAAAGAATTAAAAAAAAAGAAAGTCCAGTTATCTGAAAATGAAAGTAAAAGTATGGAAAAAGATATACCATATAAACTATGGACATAAGAACTCTGTAATAATGTCTAGAGTACTGTATTAATGTCATATAGACTTCAGAACAAGGAGTATTACTAGAAATAGACTAATTTGCCTGACAAAGAATTCAAAGAAACAGTCACAAGGATGCTCACTAAACTTAATAGTACAAAGAGGAACTTAGGGAGCATTTCAACAAAGACTTAGCAAGTATAATAAAGAACCAAGCAGAGCTAAAAAATACAATAACTGAAATGGAAAACACACTAGATGGAATCAACAGATTAGTTCACAAGAATGGATTAGTGAAATAAAGGATAGACTCATGGAAATCAACCATCAGAATAGTGAAAAGAAAAAAGAATGATATTTTAAGGGGCCTATGACATGATCAGGCACAAAAACATTCACATTATTGGGATCCCAGAAGGTGAAGAAAGAAAAGAACAGAAACTTTATTTGGAGAAATAATGAATGAAACTTTCCTAACCTGGGAAAGGAAATAGATACCCAGATCCAGGAAATAGATATACAGCTCCAAACGGATGAACTCAAAAGATACCCACACCAAGACACACTGTAATTAGAATGGGAAAAGACACTTTTGAATGCAGCAAAGGAAAATAACTAATTAGATGACAAATGAAACCTCATAAGGCTATCAACCAATTTCTCAGCAGAAATTTTAGAGGCCAGAAGAGAGTGGCAGGACATCTTTAAAGTGCTGAAAGAAAGGAACCTTCAACCCAGAATAATTTACCTGACAAGATTGTCATTCAGAATTGGAGGAATAGAGAGTTTCTCAGACAGGCAAAAACTAAGGAGTTCATCACCATTAAATCAGCTTTACAAGAAATGTTAAGCAGAAAAGGAAAGTCCATAACCAAAAATAAGAAAATATGAAAAACGAAAACATCTCACAAGCCAAATATTTAATAAATACAGCAAATTAGTCATTTAAACAGCTATTACAAAAGGCAAAAGAACCAAACTATAGTAAGTAGTTAGGAGACACACAAGACAAAGATTGGTAGTTATAAAAAATCTCAGGGATGTAAAGTACAGCACAGGGAACATAGTCAACAAAATTGTAATAAATATGTATAGTGCCATGTGGGTACTAGACATATCAAAGTATCACTTTGTAAAGTATATAAATGTCTAACCTCTATGTGGTATATCTGAAATTAATCCTATATAATAAAGAGCTAATATACAAATGGCCATCAAACCCTCATGCTGTAACAGCTCAGACACTCAACACTGAGGAGAGAAGAATGGGGACCAGCCAGGCACAAATGAGTTCGCAAGAGAGGAATGGGAACCAGGCCAGGCACAAATGAGCTTGTGAGATAGGAATGGAGACCAGCCAGGCTGTGACCCAGGATAGGGACAAGCCGCCTGCCCTGTGGTCCTGGGTGCCAGAAGCTGGGGCTGCAGCTTGGGAGGGGGACAAGCCGCATACTCTGTGGTCCTAGGTGCCAACGGCTGCACCTGCACCGGGAGAGAGACAAGCCAATTGCTCTGTGGTCATGGGCACCTGTGGCTACAGCCTGGAAGAGGGACAAGCCATGCGGTCCTGGGTGCCAGCACCTGCAGCTGTGACCTAGGTGAGGCTGCCTGCCCACTGTCCCCTGTGGCTGCAGCCGGCCCGGGCGAAACTGGCCTGTGTCATGGGTGCCTGGGGCTGGCCAGAAGTGGAAATCCTGGGTCCCAGGTGTTGGGTGACGCAGAGGTGGTTAGGGGTGATCAGGCAGACAGAGGGTTTAGGGGTGATCAGGCAGGCAGGCAGGTGAGTGGTTAGAAGCAGTGGTCCCAGATTGTGAGAGGCAGTCAGACATCCCCCAAGGGGTCCTGGATTGGAGAGGGTGCAGGCTGGGCTGAGGGACGACCTCCCGCCTCACATGAATTTTGTGCACTGGGCCTCTAGTATAAAACAATATTAAATGTCAACTCTAATAGAAAAATAAAAATACACATTTTTAAAAAACAAAAACAAACAAACAAAATATCTAAAATGTGACACCAAAAACATAGAGTGTGGGCCCAGGCCAAGTGGCTCAGTTGGTTAGAACAAAATCCCAATAAGCGAAGGTTGTGTGCTCTATCCCCAGTCAGGGCACATACAAGAATCAACCAACGAATGCATAAATAAGTGGAACAACAAATCGCCTCTTTCTCTTGCCCTCTTTCTTCCTTTCTCCCTTCCCTCCCTCTTTCTTTCTAAATATCAATAATAATAAAACATACAAAGTGTGGAGGGGGGAGTAAAAATGTCCTTTTAGAATGTACTTGAACTTAAATGCTTATCAGCTTAAAATAGGCTGCTGGAGATACAAAATGATATACACAAACCTCATACTAACTACAAACCAAAATCCTACAAAAGATACACAAAGAGTTAAGCGAAAGGAATCTAACCAAAACACTAAAGGAAATCACACTATAATGGAAGAGCTCAAGAGAAGAAGAAAGGAATAGAACTACAAAAACAACGAACAAAATGGCAGTAAGTATATACTTACTCAATAATTACTTTAAATATAAATGGGTTTAATGCTTTAATAAAAAGTGTTATTGAATGGATTAAAAACATGATCCATTTATATACTCCTAACTACAAGAGACTCATTTCAAATTGAAAGAACTGAAAATGAAGGAATAGAAAAATATATTTTCTGCAAATAGAAATGAAAAGGCCTGGTTAGCAAAACTCATATTAAACACAAGATTTTAAAACGGAGTATGTAAAAACAACATTACTTAGTTATAAAGGAAGCAATCCAAGAAGAGGCTATAACTAATAAATATCTGCCCACCCAATATAGGAGCACCTAAATATATAAAGCAAATATTAATGTACACAAAAGGAGAAATTCACAGTAATACAATAATAGAGTATTTTAATACTTCACTCAACTCAATGGAGAAAATTAATAAGGAAATAATGGCCTTAAATGCCACATTAGACCAGATTGACCTAATAGACATTTATAGAACACTGCATCTCAAAACTACCTACTATCACATTTTTTTCAAGTACACATGGAACATTCTCCAAGATAGATCAAATATTAGGCTATAAAATGTGCTTCAACATATTCATGATGATTTAAATCATAACAAGCATCTTTTTTGGCCACAAACATGAAACTAGAAATCAATCACAGGAAGAAACCTGTAAAAAAACAAATACATGGGAGATTAGCTAATGGACCAAAGAGGAAATCAAATAGGACATTAAAAATGACCTTGAGACAAATAAAAATGAAACCACAACTTTTCAAAATTTATGGATGCAGCAAAAGGAATTCTAAGAGGGAAATTCATGGCTATACAGGCCTACTTCAAGAAAAAACACCACCACAAAATAATCCGAAATAAATAATCTAACCTTATGCTTAAAGGAACTGGAAAAATAACAACAATAAAACCACAGTAAACAAAAGGAAAGAAATAAGGTCAGAGTAAAAATAAAATAAAGATAAAAACATAATAGAAAAAATCAGTGAAACTAAAATGGTTCTTTGAAAAGATAAACAAAATTGACAAACCTTTAGCCAAACTCAGCAATAAAAGAGAATAAATAAAATTATAAATGAAAAAGTTGCAACTGACACCACAGAAATAAAAATAATTACTAAATAATTCTGCAAACAATTATATACCAACAAATGTGATAACCTAGAAGAGACTGGTAAATTTTTAGAAGCATAAACCCTTATAAGATTGAACCAAGAAGAAAAAGAAAATCTAAACAGATTGATTACTAGCAATGAAATTGAAGCAATAATTTTAAAAAACTTGAACAAATAAAAGTCCAGGAGCAGAAGGCTTCACAGGTGAATTCTACCAAACAATTAAAGAAGAACTACATATCCTCCTTACACTATTTTAAAAAAATTGAAAGAAATGTTTCCAAATTCACTCTACAAAGCCAGCATTACCCTAATATCAAAACCAGACATTACAAAAAGAAAGAAAGAATGAATGAACTATGGGCCAATATATACAAGTCAATCAACATGATACATCACATTGACAAAATGAAGGATAAAAATCATATGATCATTTCAATAGATGTAGAAAAAAGCATTTGATAAAATTCAATATCCTGTATGATAAAAACTGGGTATATCTAAACATAATAAAAGGTCATATGAGGCAAACCCATAGCTGTTATCAGACTGAATGGTGAAAAGCTGAAAGATTTTCCTCTAAGATCAGGAATAAGACAAGGATACCTGCTATCATCACTGTTAGTCAAGATAGTATTAGAAGTCCTAGTCATAGCAATAAGACAAGGAAAAAAAAAGCATCCAAATTAGAAAAGAAAAAACTCAGATGACATACTACACACACACACACACACACACACACACACACACACACACTAGAGGCCCAGTGCACAAAATTGCACAGGGGTTGTGTCCCTCAGCCCAGCCGGAACCCTCTCCAATCTGGGACTCCTTGAGGGATGTCTCTCTGCTCGTTTAGGCCTACCGGGATCAGGCCTAAATGGGCAGACAGACATCCCTCTCACAATCCAGGACTGCTAGTTCCCAACTGCTTACCTGCCTGCCTTCTTTATTGCCCCTAACCGCTTCTGCCTGCCAGCCTGATCACTCCTTAACCACTCCCCTGCCAGCCTGATTGATGCCTACCTGCTCCCCTGCCAGCCTGTTTGCCCCTAACTGCTCTCACCTGCAGGCCTGGGTCCTCCTCAATTGTCCTTCCCTGCAGGACCCATCACTCCCAACTTCCCTCCTCTGCTGGCCTGGTCACACCTAACTGCCCTCCCCTGCAGGCTTGATTGCCCCCCAACTGCCCTCTCTTACAGGCCTGGTACCTCCCAACTGCCCTCCCCTGCTGGCCATCTTGTTGTGGCCATCTTGTATCCACATGGGGGCAGTCATGTGTTGGAGTTATGGTCAATTTGCATATTATTTTTTATTAGATAAAATAGAGGCCTTGTGCACAGGTGGGGTCTGGCTGGTTTGCCCTGAAGGGTATCCCAGATCAGGGTGAAAGTTCCCTTGGGGTGTGAGCCGGCCTGGGCAAGGTGTCTGTGGTGGTTTGGAGGCCAGTCATGCCCCCCAGTGATGCAAGCAGAGGTCCCAGTATCTGGGATTTATTTATCTTCTATAATTGAAACTCTGTACCCTTGAGTGAAGGCTTGGGCCTGCTAGGGTGTGCAGAAAGCTTGGTTTCCTCCATCGCTGGGGGCAACTCAAGCGTTCTGCTCTCTCCAGCTCTGTGGTTGCCACCATTTTTGTTGGTATTTAATCATCTTCTATAATTGAAACTTTGTAGCCTTAAGTGGAGGCCTGTGCCTGCCAGAGTGTATGGAAAGCTTGGCTTCCTCCATTGTCATGGAAACCCAAGCCTCCTGCTCACTCTGTTATTACCAGATTTCAAGATCCCCAAAGACCACTAGGGAGCCGAGTCCGATGCAAAAGCAAAGAACCTTTATTCAAGCTCAAGCTCAGTCTCTCTGCCTCCTCTGACGCAGCAGCAGGATACAAAGAGACCCGAGTCTCAGAAGTACAGCAATTTTATAGGGCTTGGGGTCAGGTGGTGAGGTGATGCTCAGATCACTGAGTTGGCTGATTCCGATTGGCTGGGTGAGGGCTAGGGTTCAGTTACACAAAGACAGAATGCAGTTAGGTTATTCCCCTTGCATTCCCATTGGCTGATTTAAGGTCGGGCTGAGTAACTGACACATTCTGTGGAATTTTTTTTTGGAAAAGGGGTCATTTTGTTCTTCAAAAAGCTGACAATGTCTGGGAAGGAGCCATGAGACCGTATTTCAAGGCCTGGCCTGATGTCAGCACTGACAACTCTATCTGGGGGATAGTCCATGGCCTCTCTGGAATGGGGCATGCTCAGAAATTCCCACTCTCTAACATTCCCCACTGGTTTTATGTACATGAGTCAAATCATTGACTCTTTTGGGTCATTGTTGGCGAGGGAGATGTATTGAGGACTATAAGCTTGATAGAATTAATTCTCCGCTGAATAAAGTCAGTAGGCCTGTTTATAAGATAAGGGCCTGGAATGAGGGCCAGAACTAATCTTTAGAGGGTCCAAAGAATTCTGGACTCTCTATTTTGCCAGAGCTGTCTTAAGCCAAGTGTGATGAAGCCATGTCAGGATCCCGTCGACTTTGCCTGTTGTGGAGGTGGTCCTTTCCAGGTAGGAGTAAGTCAGTCACCCGGGTGGAAGGATGGACTGGATCAGACATGCTTCTGGACTGCTTTCTGGGTGGATGGTAAAGCCTGTAAGAACTTGAGTAAAGATTGGATATGGATTTCAGCTTTTCTAGATTGGGTTTCTATGTAAGCTAGTGAGGTGAGTAGATTGGGGTTTGGAAGAGTTACTAAAATCTGTAGAGGCCCCACTGGTTTTTATCTGCAGCCTCATTCCCTCTTGCTTCTGGCGAGTCTCCTTGTCTCACATAGGTAGAGATGGGAAGACTTAATTACATCTGGTAGTGCAAGTTAGCCCATCGTCCTTGTTCTGCTCATATCTGTCTAACTGACCAACCGCCAGTGATGGTAGGGTATGGGCCTGACGCTCCAGCACCAGGTATTTTCAGGGCTACCAAGCAGGATCCTGGCTCTGAATTCTTTTAGGGAAAATGGATGTTGGTGGGCTCTTCTAGCTACTTCCTGCTGAGACGGGTCAGAAGTTTCTCTGAGCCAAGAGATCCTTGCTGTCCGTCAGAGGGACAATGAGGCCTGGGCATAGAAGGAGGTGGACTTGTGACCTAGCAGAGGCAAACTATAACAAATGGTCTAATGGAAGGGAAAGAAAACCTTTCCATTTTAATTATTTCTATTGAAATAGAATTTTTCTCCTCAAAATTACCCTCATGTTTATCAAAAGAGCCAAATCAAGACTAACTTGTCTATTGTATTTAATTTGGCCTGGTTGTTTGCATAAACATAATAAGAATGGTAACTACCTTTGTCTTTCCTGGCCAGGAAGCTGTCAGGTCTGCCTATAGTATCTGCTGAGTTACATGAAGTCCTCACCTGTAGTGGCTCTACCTGGGCCCATGCCCTAGGCTTCAAGGCCCATTTCAGCCCTCCTACTCATTGAGGCTCAGAGGGTATGGGGGTCCCATGGGACGCAGAGGCACCCTTATTGCTCCCCTTTTACTCTGACCAACTGCCAGTGATGGTAGGGTATGGGCCTGACACTCCAGCACCAGGTATTTTCAGGGCTACCAAGCAGGATACCAAACTTTCCCTATGGCACTCTTATTGGCTTTAAGTGTTCAGAGTTTAGGCAGGGCTCTTTAAAACATGATACTCTAGTCAAAGTTTCTGGTTAATAAAACCACTATTGGAAACTGGTCTTACTGAATTTATGCAAAGAAATGTATTGCCATGATTTATTTATTAAGTATTGCCGGGGAGAAAAAAATGGCGGTGGAATAGATGGGACGTGTCTGGAGCCTTATCGCTGGGCAGATGGAGAAAGAAGCTGAGAGTCGCACTGAGAGTGTTTGTTGGCAAGTTAAGAGTCAGTTATCCTCCAGGAGAAGGTAGGGGACTGCTCGATGGGGCTCCCCTGACCAGGCAGCCTCACTGCCACGGGGTTTTTGTCTGCCGGAGCCACCAGTGTGAACGCAGACACAGCACCATCTTGCAGCGGGAAGTGGATGTCTACAGCGGTCTGAAAAGCTACAGCTGCAGTACCCACCGAACAGCTGGGGGACCCAGAACACTGCTCTTCAATTGGCGCAGACACTTGGACTCAGAGGAGCTCCACACGCCACACGGAAAGGTCAGATTTTGCCTGGGATAAGGTGAGGTCTCCTGTCCCACAGAACAGAGACGTGCATACTGTGGGAACTAAACTGGGGGAAAGCTGCTCTAAAGAGGAATCCATGGATGTGGGGCAGAGTGTGATCCCTAAATGTGGAAGGAGACCCTCAGAATTATTAACAGAGGGGAGCTCTAGAAAGCAACCTATTTTGATCTGAGGCAGAAGGACAGCCTGGAAATTATTACAGTATCCCAGCTGCTCGAACAGGAGCAGGGAAGGGAGAGAGCACAGACAGCACTCTCTTCTTCAGACCCTGGCATCTGGTTGCTAAGCCCAATACATAGAATCATGCAATTAGAGACATCCTGAGAGACTGCAGGGGAAGGGTGTTTTTCTGGATCCTAGGGATTGGAGTGCAGAGTAACCATCAGAGAATCAGCTCTGAGGCAACCCATTCCCACAAACCGGTATTGAGAACTACAGAGTAAGAGGATCTAAGTACAGCCTAGAGAGGTCCTATGCTTAGTCTCAGAGGTCAATATTGAAACACTGCCACCCAGTGGATGACTCACAAATTGACTCTCACATAATCACAAAAATCACAAAAAAGAGACTAAGACACACCTCAGCAATGGAACACAGGGAACTGCAATACTCGCCCCCACCCGCCCCCTGCCCCCCACCCCCGTCTGGGAAACAGGAGTGCAAACAGAACAATAGTAGAAGTGAATGACCTCCACTACTGCACATTCTATTTTTTTTAAAAAAGTTTTGCATATTTTAATTAAAAAACTATTTTTTTCTTTTCTCCTCAATTGATTTTATAATTTTAATTATTACATTTTTATTTTCAACTAGTATTATTACTACTACTATTTTACCTTCTTGAAAAAAAGTGTCATTTTATTTGCTCTTAATTTTACTTTGGGATTAGAGTTCTACATTCTATTTTCATCTTTCCTTTAGCATAATTTTACTCTATCTCAACTCTACCTTTATGTCAACATTCATTTCCTAACTTTCCCCATTTTGTTGTCTTGTTTCTCTTTCCCTTTTCCAACTTTAAATTCTCCCTATTCTTTCTCTTTACCTGGTTAAAATTTGACCCCACTTATATATCTAATTTCAAATCTCCTACTCCAAGTCCATACACACCTCTCTCTTCTTGTCTTCACTATCCAAAAAAATTTTTTTTTCTCTATGTCCTTTTGTTGTTGTTTGCCTGAACAGTGATTACAGTGGTACCTCAAGATACGAGTTTAATTCGTTCCATAACCTTGAGGCGTGGGAAACTATGAGATGTTCGACTCGCGGTAAACTGGTGGGTCGTGTACAGCCAGCCGATCTGCGAGATTACTCCTATCTCAAATGTTGCTCGTATTTCAAAGCAAAAATCGCTCGCATGACGGCTTGTATCTCAAAAATACCGTATGTTAGGGCACTCGTATCTCGAGGTACCACTGTATATCGATATTTATACTTTTTTTGTGAGATTGTTTTTGCTTATTTTACTTGTTTTGTTTTGCTTTTTGTTTGCTCTGTTTCAGTTTGTTTTTTACCACTCTTTTCCCTCGCCTCCCTAGATATTGGTTGCTATTTGTAGTTTGTATTACTCTCCAGGTACTTGTTGCTGGCATTTCTTGGGATTAGTGGCTGTTCTATTGGAGTTTCCTCCTCATATCTATAACATATTTTCCCTTTCTCTCTTGTTCTCTTTCTTTTCTCTCTTTTTTTCTCTTTCTCTTTTCTTCTTACTTTATTTTATTTTTTAATATTTTTTCTTCCTTCTCCCAATTTGATTTTGGCACTTTTTTCTTTCCTTTTTTTCCTCATTTTTCTCTTCTTCTTTTACTACTTACCCCTAATTTGTCTTTATTGGTGGTCACCTTCTTTGTGGTTATTAACATTGTGAATATATTTCTGTTCAAACCCTTGTGTGTTGTACCTGGTCATGTTGTAGTTTGTGCCTTTATTATTTTTTAAATTAATTTACTTTTTTTAATTAAATCTTTATTTTCAGATTATTACGTTTGTTTCTCTTATTTCCCCTCCATAGCTCCCCTCCACCCAGTTCCCACCCCTCACTCTACCCTTACTTCCCCCCATTGACCTAATCCATAGGTGTATGATTTTTGTCCAGTCTCTCCCTGCAGCCCCCTCACACCTTTCCCCTGAGAATTATCAATCCACTCCCTTTCTGTTCTCCTGATTCTATTATATTCACCAGTTTATTCTGTTGATCAAATTTTTAATTCACTTAATTTTTAAATTCACTTGTTGATAGATATGTATTTGTTGTTCATTTTTTATCTTTTACCTTTTTCTTCTGCCTCTTCGTACAGAGAACCTTTCAGCATTTCGTAAGAATACTGGTTTAGAGTTGATGAAATCCTTTAGTTTTTTCTTATCTGTGAAGCTCTTTATCTGCCCTTCAATTCTGAATGATAGCTTTGCTGGATAGAGTATTCTTGGTTGTAGGTTCTTGCTATTCATCATGTTGAATATTTCTTGCCACTCCCGTCTGGCCTGCATCGTTTCTGTTGAGAAATCAGCTGAAAGTCGTATGGGTGCTCCCTTGTAAGTAATGAACTGTTTTCTCTTGCTGCTTTTAATATTCTCTCTTTGTCTTTTGCTCTTGGTATTTTAATGATAATGTGTCTTGGTGTAGTCCTCTTTGGATTCCTTTTATATAGGGTTGTGTGTGCTTCCTGGACTTGTAAGTCTATTTCTTTTACCAGATGTGGGAAGTTTTCAGTCATTATTTCTTTAAATAGGTTTTCAGTATCTTGCTGTCTCTCTTCTTCTGGCACCCCACAATTCTGATGTTGGTACGCTTGAAGCTATCCCAAAGGCTCCTTATATTATCTTCACATTTTTGGATTCTTTTTTCTTCTTGCTTTTCCAGTTGAGTGTTGTCTGATTCTTTATATTTCAAATTTTTGCCTTGATTCTTGCCTTCCTCTAGTCTGCTGTTAGGGCTCTGCATAATATTTTTTATTTCAGTCAGTGTATGTTTAATTTCTAGTTGGTCCTTTTCCATCTCTAGTTGGTCCTTTTCCATGTCTAGTTGGTCCTTTTTCATCTTCCCTTGGGTCTTGCTAAATTTATCCATCTTTTCTAGGATATTCTTGAAAAACCTTATAAGCGTGGTTTTAAACTCTATATCCAGTCTTTTGTTTTCCTCCATTTCTTTTGTTTGTGATCTCTTCCTTTGTCTCGGCATTTTCACTGTGCCGGGAGAACTTCTGTGTTGGATTCAGCCTTATGATACAAGACTTGCAAAACTGCAAAATCCTCTCTATTGAGCTTGGGAGAGGTGGAGTCTCAGGGCTTCACGGACGGCCTTGCCTTCCAGTCAGCCTCGCCCTCCACGCCCCTGGGTCTCATGTGACTGGATAATTGCTGGAGTGGTCCCTGTGCACACACGCTCATGCAGTGTCTCTAGACTGCTGCCTTTCCGCTCCCCTGCACTACGGGAACATATGAGTCTGGGTCCCCAGGGTTTCGCTCAAAACTGGGGTTCAGTGGAGTTGGAAGTGGCACATTTGGGAGGCTCTATCTCCTGCCCACTCTTGAAAGGCAGCGGCACAATCAGCAGTCAGTCTTCAGCGCACAGTGCTGTGCGCGCCACCAGACTTCTGCCCTTTCACAACTCCCCTAAATTTCCATCCACTTTGCCATTTTCACACTCCAAACTACCCCCATATGAGTTTCAGCCGGACATGGGGTTTAGTGCCATAACATAAGGGGTTCGGTGCAGTTGGGAGTCTCTGTCTCCCTCCCGCCAGAGAAAACTATCCACATACTCTGATGTCCGCTCTCTCCACATGTGCTTCTCTGTACCTCAGCTTTTTGCAGCTCCTCTGGGTTTGAAGAAATGACAGAAAACTTCCCCAATATAGGGGAGAAAAAAAACACACAAATCCAAGAAGTTCACAGAGTCCCAAGCAAAATGAACCCCAAAAAACTGACACCAAGACACATTACAATTAAATTGGGAAACACCAACAACAAGGTAAGAATCTTAAAAGCAGCCAGAGAGAAACAGAAAGTTACCTACAAAGGAACCCCCATAAGACTAGCTACTTATTTCTCAACAGAAACTCGTCAGGCCAGAAGGAAATGGAATGAAATATACAAAGTCATGCAAAGGAAGGGTCTGAATCCAAGAATACTATACCCAGCAAAGCTTTCAATCAAAATTGAAGGGGAAATCAGGAGCTTCACAGACAAAAAAAGGACTAAGGGAATATATTACCACCAAATCAGCAATGCAAGAAATGTTGAAGGGTCTGCTGTAAAAAAAAGAAATAGGAAGCAAAGAAGGAACTTGGGGGTAAAGGCTTAAAATGGCGACAGATAAGTACCTATCAATAATAACTTTAAATGTAAATGGATTAAATGCTCCAATCAAAACACATAGGGTAACTGATTGGATAAGAATATATGATCCATATATCTGCTATCTACAAGAAACCCACCTCAGAAAAAGAGATGCACACAGATTGAGAGTGAAAGGATGGAAGATGGTATTTCAGGCAAATGGTAATGAAAAAAAAAACCTGGGGTTGCAATACTTATATCTGAGAAATTAGATCTCAAAGTGATGGAAATAACAAGAGATAAAGAAGACCACTTCATTATACTAAAGGGAAGAATCCAACAAGAAGAAATAACTCTGGAAAACATATACGCACCCAATACAGGAGCACCTAAATACATAAAACAACTTCTGGAGGATATCAAGGGAGAGATTGACAGCAACACAATCATAGTAGGAGACTTTAATACCCCACTGTCACCACTGGACAAATCCTCTAAACAAAAAATCAGCAAAGAAACATCAATCCTAAATGACTCACTAGACCAGATGGAATTAATTGACATCTTCAGAACATTTCACACCAAAGCCACAGAACGTACATTCTTCTCCAGTGCACATGGATCATTTTCAAATATAGACCATATGTAGCATCATAGGAAAAGTCTCTTCAAATTCAAGAATATGGAAATCATATCAAGCAAGATCACAGTGGCATAAAACTGGAAACCAACTACAGTAAAAACAAAGAAATCAAACACATGGAGACTAAACAGCATGCTATTAAACAACGACAGGGTAACCAGAGAGGTCAAGGAAGAAATAAAAAACAGCATGGCAACAAATGACAATGACAACACAACAATACAAAATTTACGTGACACACTGAAAGCAGTCTTGAGAGGGAAGTTCATAGCTCTCCAAGCCTACAGCAAAATAACAAGAAACAATGGTAATAAATTACCTAACACTACAACTCAAAAGAGCTAGAAAGAGAACAATAAGAAAAGCCCAGTATAAGAGGAAAAAAGGGAAATAGTAAAGATCAGAGTAGAGATAAACAACATGGAGACCAAAGAAACAATTCGAAAGATCAATAAAACCAAGAGCTTGTTCTTTGAAAGGATAAACAAGATTGATGGACCTCTAGCCAGGCTCACCAAGAAGCAAAGAGAGCAGACCCAAATAAACAAAATCAGAAATGAAAGAGGAGAAATAACATCAGATCCTACTGAAATACACAAGATTGTTAAAAAATACTATGAACAACTCTATTCCAACAAATTGGACAACCTGCAAGAAACGGACATATTCCTAGAAAAATATAACATTCCAAAACTCAATCAGAAAGAATCTAAACATCTCAATAGGACAATAAGTATGGAAGAAATTGAAGCAGTCATCAAAAAGCTTCCAACAAACAAAAGCCTGGGACCAGATGGCTACACAGGAGAGTTTTACCAAACATTCAAGGAAAAATTAAAACCTATCCTCCTCAGACTATTCCAAAATATTCAAGAAGAAGGAACACTTCCAAACACCTTCTATGAAGCCAGTATCACCCTAATACCAAAACCAGATAAAGACAATACAAGGAAAGAGAATTATAGGCCAATATCTCTCATGAACATAGATGCCCAAATCCTCAACAAAATTCTTGCAAATTGGATCCAGCATTACATCAGAAAGATCATACAGTAGGATTCATCCCAGGAATGCAAGGATGGTACCTAATCCACAAATCAATAAATGTAATACATCACATAAACAAATTGAGAGATAAAAATCACATAGTCATATCAATTGATGCAGAAAAAGCATTTGACCAAATTCAACACCCTTTCTTGATAAAAACTCTCAGCAAGGTGGGAATAGAAGGAGCATACCTCAACATCATAACAGCAACCACAGCTAATATCATACTCAATGGCCAAAAACTAAAACCATTTCCCCTAAGAACAGGAACAAGACAAGGATGCCCACTCTCACCTCTCCTGTTCGACATAGTACTGGAAGTATTAGCCATTGCAATTAGACAAGAGGAAGAAATAAAAGGCATCCAAATTGGAAAAGAAGAATTAAAGCTGTCCTTATTTGCAGATGACATGATGCTGTACATTAAAAACCTGAAGGACTCCATCCAAAAACTAATTGACTTAATAAATGAATTTGGCAGTGTAGCAGGATATGAAATTAATGCCAAGAAATCTGTGGCATTTCTGTATACTAATAGTGAAATTACAGAAAGAAAGAGTGAAAAAGCAATCCCATTTACCATCGCACCAAAACAATTAAGATACGTAGGAATAAACCTAACTAAAGAGGTAAAAGACTTATATGCAGAAAACTACAGGACACTGAAAAAAGAGATAGAGGAAGATGTAAACAGATGGAAGAGCATATCATGCTCATGGATTGGGAGAATCAACATCATTAAAATGTCCGTACTACCCAAAGCAAACGATAGATTCAATGCACTACTCTTTAAAATACCAATGACATATTTGACAGACCTAGAAAGAACTCTTCAAAGATTCATCTGGAACAAAAAAAGACCACGAATTGCCACAGCAATCCTGAGAAAGAAGAATACAGTAGTGGAATCTCAATACCAGATTTCAAGCTATATTACAAAGCAACAGTTCTCAAAACAGCCTGGTACTGGCACAAGAACAGACATATTGACCAATGGAATAGAACAGAGAATCCAGATTTCCACCCAAACCACTATACTCAATTAATATTTGACAAAGGAGGCATGAACATACAATGGAGCCACACAGACTCTTCAATAAATGGTGTTGGGAAAATTGGACAGATACATGCAAAAAAATGAAACTGGACCACCACCTTACACCAAATACAAAAATAAACTAAAAATGGATACAGGACTTAAACATAAGATGGGAAACCATAAAAATACTAGAGGAATTCACAGGCAGCACAATCTCAGACATATGCCCAAAGAACTTCTTCGCTGATACTGCTTCAAGGGCAATGGAAGCTAAAGAAAAAATAAATAAATGGGAGTACATCAAAATAAAAAGCTTTTGAACAGCAAAAGAAATCATCAAGAAAACATCAAAAAAGCCCACTGGGAGAACATATTTGCAAATGTTATCATTGATAAAGGTTTAATCTCCGATATCTACAGCCAACTTAAAGAACTTAATAAAAGGAAGATAAACGATCCAATAAAAAAATGGGCAATGGACCTAAATAGAACCTTTTTGAAAGACCACAGAAGGAAGGTCAAGAAACACATGAATACATGTTCAAAGTCACTAATTATCTGAGAGATGTAAATCAAAACGACAATGCGATACCATCTTACACCTGTCAGAATGGCAATTATCAAGAAATCAACAAACGATAATTGTTGCCGAGGATGTGGAGAAAAAGGAACCCTTGTGCACTGTTTGTGGGAATGCAGACTGGTGCAGCCACTGTGGAGAACAGTATGGAGTTTCCTCAAAAAACAAGAAATGGAACTCCCATTTGACCCAACAATCCTACTCTTAGGAATATATCCTAAGAAATTAGAAACACCAATCAGAAAGGATTTCTGCACCCCTATGTTCATAGCAGCACAATTTACAATAGCTACAATTTGGAAACAGCCTAGGTGCCCGTCAGCAGATGAGTGGATCAGAAAACCATGGTACATCTACACAATGGAATTCTATGCTGCCATTAAAAAGAAGGAATTCTTACCATCTGCAGCAACATGGATGGAACGGGAGAGCCTTATGCTAAGTGAAATAAGCCAGTCAATGAAGGCGAAACACCACATTATCTCATTCATTTGTGGATAATAAAGAACATTATAAACTGATGAACAAAAGGATAGGTATGGATGCAATAAAGCATCAAACAGACTGTCAAATTACTGCAGGAAGATTAAGGAGAGGTGGGGTAGATAAGAGATTAACCAAAGGACTTGTATGCATGCATATAAGCATAACCAATGAACAGAAGACTCTGGGGGGTTGGGGTATGCCCGGGAGGGGGCGGAGCAATGGCAGGATATGTCTATATGTAACACAATAAAAAAAATTTAAAAAATGTATTGCCAAACTTCGGAGGAATTGTATAAGGAGAAAAATATATTGACCTGCTTTAAGATAGAATTTTCCTTGCCAGTCCTTTTTATGGACTTTACAAAGTAAATAGAATTTTTCTGAATGTATTATAACAACCATAACTGTTAGATTTCTTTTATCAGTCCCTTTAGAAGTACTTTGGCATAACTACCCTCTGTTTAGGGAGGCAAAATGCAAAATATTTACTCTTCCTAGCTTGCTGGCCTGTATTATTTGATTTCCTTACAACATTTCTCTTCTTATTATTACATACACACCCTTTATAAATTTTATACCTCCAAATTAGCCTTCAACCCTTCTTTCGATGTCCTTTAAATATGCATAACCATGCCTCAGACTTTCTACTCAGTATTCCTTATTCTTTGAAACCTTAATCCTTTATGATTCCTAAAAAGTAAATAGCCAGAATTTCTTAGCTTAAAGTTCCTTTGCCGAATATTCCACCACCACCCAAGAACTATCCAGTAACCCCACCCTGCCTGGCTCAGACAATGATATTTCCTTTATGTGTATGGGAAGGGTTAAAAAGAAGAAAACGGGGCAGAGGAAAATCCACGGTGTTTTGTAGTAGCATAGTTAATATAAGCAAGAAACCAACAATGCCTGCAGAGCGGGTTGTTGCCAGCAAAATCAACAAAAACCTCTCTCTCTCTTGTCTTCACTGACACCCTCTCCCCCTCCTTCTTCTGCATTAACCATTTACTGTGTCCTTAGCAGGGGAAATAAGGCAAGCAGTCTGAGATCCTGTATAACCAAGTGTTTTACACTTGAGGGACAACTGTTCTCCCTCCCAGATTTTCCTTCTTTACTCCAAGGCCCCAGAAGATCTCAACCTTCACTTCTGATATCTCCAACCATCTCCTGTCCCCCAGCCTAGGGCTTCTCTATCGCTGCAGGTTGAGAGTGAATTCCACCACTTCTACCCTTTCTCACACCTGCTCCAGAGCAGTTTTAGGCTCTCTTCCTCCTCTAGAGAGAGACCCACTGTAAATCCATCATGAAGGGCAGGCAGGTTGCAGTTCTCAGGACCACATGATTCTCTGTTTGCTAGCAGAGTGAAAAAGGCAGCCTACAAAGCAGTTAATTATGACTAATCTTAACCCAACAAGCCTTTGTTTAACAAATTCTCTGGATTGACAACCTTTAAATTAACCCTAAAATTCCAAAATTTTAAACTAACACAGCAAAATTATAAATCAAGGAAAAGCAATAAAAAGTTCTCTATTGTCTTCCCCCTAAAGCAGGGTTTACACTGTCTTTCACACAGACTCACACTTACATTTATATAGCAGACATTCTGAGTTTTTGACTTCTGAGGATGTAATCCAGTTCTCCCTTCCACTCACTGGGATATGGGAAAGTCGGCCATTCACACTCACAAAATTTCTGTAAATCAAAAGCATTAACAGATGCTCCATAATCACTAGCCGCTTGAATTCTTGAAAAATTTTCAAAAACCATTGCAGAGGGGAACATGGAGAGACAGATGAACCTTTACCCATTTTGATGGAGACTAACACAATTAACACAGACAAACAAGGGCCCCAAAGAACAGTCTTCCAACTCTGCGGAAGCAAAACTGAACGCTAGACGACGGCCCCATGCCTGACCTGCCTCATCTCAGATTTTTTTTTAAATTAAATCTTTATTATTCAGATTATTACATTTGTTTCTTTTTTTCCCCTCCATAGCACCCCTCCACCCAGCTCCCACCCTTCCCTCTGCCCTTAGCTCCCTCCCCTTGATCTCATCCATAGGTGTATGATTTTTGTCCAGTCTCTCCCTGTACACCTCTCACCCCTTCCCCCCGGAGAATTATCAGTCCACTCCCTTTCTGTGCTCCTGATTCTATTATATTCACCAGTTTATTCTGTTGATCAAATTTTTAATTCACTTAATTTTTAGATTCACTTGTTGATAGATATGTATTTGTTGTTCATAATTTTTTGGCTTTTACCTTTTTCTTCTTCCTCTTCTAAAAGAGTACCTTTCAGCATTTCATATAATACTGGTTTGGAGTTGATGAACTCCTTTAGCTTTTTCTTCTCTGGAAGCTCTTTATCTGCCCTTCAATTCTGAATATTAGCTTTGCTGGATAGATTATTCTTGGTTGTAGGTTCTTGCTATTCATCACGTTGAATATTTCTTGCCACTCCCGTCTGGCCTGCATCGTTTCTGTTGAGAAATCAGCTGACAGTCGTATGGGTGCTCCCTTGTAGGTAATAAACTGTTTTTCTCTTGCTGCTTTTAATATTCTCTCTTTCTCTTTTGCTCTTGGCATTTTAATTATGATGTGTCTTGGTGTGGTCCTCTTTGGATTCCTTTTATTTGGGGTTCTGTGTGCTTCCTGGACTTGTAAGTCTATTTCTTTTACCAGATGTGGGAAGTTTTCAGTCATTATTTCTTTAAACAGATTTTCAGTATCTTGCTCTCTCTCTTCTGGCACGCCCACAATTCTGATGTTGGTACGCTGAAAGCTGTCCCAGAGTCTCCTTACATTATGTTCACATTTTTGGATTCTTTTCTCTTCTTGCTTTTCCAGTTCAATGTTTTCTGCTTCTTTATATTTCAAATTTTTTACTTGAGTCTTGCCTTTCTCTACTCTGCTGTTAGGACTCTGTGTAATATTTTTTATTTCAGTCAGTGTATGTTTAATTTCTATTTGGTCCTTTATCATCTTTAGTAGGACCTTTTCCATTTCTAGTTGGCGCTTTTGTATCGCTAGTTGGTCCTTTTTCATCTCCTCTTGGGTCTCACTAAATTTATCGAATTTTTCTAGCATATTCTTGAAAAACCTTACAAGTGTGGTTTTGAACTCTATATCCAGTCGTTTTTTTTTTTTCTCCATTTCTTTTGTTTGTGATCCCTTTCCTTGTTTCGGCATTTTCACTATGCTGGGGAAACTTCTGTGTTGGATTCAGCTTTATGATGCCAGAGGGAAAGCCGCAGAAGCCTCTGTTGAGCTTGGGAGGGGTGGAGTCTCAGGGCTTAAGGGACCGCCTTGCCTTCCTGTCGGCCCCGCCCTCCACGGCCCCTGAGTCTCACGTAACTGGGTAATCCCTGGAGCGGTCCTTGTGCGTGAGCGCACCTGCAGTGCCTCTAACTGCTGCCTTTCCAGCTCCCCTGAGCACTAGGACCACAGGAGTCTAGGTCCCCAGGGTTTCGCCCGAAACGGGCCCAGTGGACTCAGAAGTGGCACAGTTCGGAGGGTCTGTCTCCCGCCCACTCGCCAAAGCCAGCGGCACAATCAGCAATCTGTCCTGCGCGCAGCACCGTCTGCGTGCAAGACCAGACCTGATCTTCTGCGGCTCCCCTAAATTTCCGTGCACCTCTCCCTTTTCACAGTCCAAACTCCCCCTGTATGAGTTTCACTGGATCTGGGGTTTAGTGTCGTAAAATAAGGGGTTCAATGCCGTTGGGAGTCTCCGTTTCCCTCCCGCCAGAGAAAGCCAGCCAGGTACTCCAGCACCCGCTCTCTCAGCGCGCGCGTCTCAGTACCTCGGCTTTTTGCAGCTCCTCTGGGTCTCCGTGAGCCCCTCTCTTTCCTTCTAGCTGTAGAACTTCCACTCAGCCAGCTTTCCTGTGGTTCTGGATGATGTCCGTTCTGTCTTTTAGTTGTAGTTTTGAAATTGTTGTGCGAGGCAGCAGTGTAGGTGTTTACCTATGCCGCCATCTTCTATTTATCCTCCTCATCTCAGATTTTTTAGGGGAATCCATGTCCCTCCAGAAAGGCAGGTCAGAACGTCTTCCCAGTCCTATGGCCCGTGGTCCTCCAGTGCATCCACTTAGACCACATCTGGCACAACCAGAATACCAGAGTTGAGCTCGCACAGGACAAAACACACAAACACACAGACACCTACCGCCGTCAGTCAGGCTGTCTGGGTCATGGTCCCTCGTCGGTCTTGGGGATTCCGGAAGGAGCCCCCAAATGTTATGCCCAGATTTCAAGATACCCAAAGAACACCCAGGAGCCGAGTCCGATGCAAAAGCAAAAAGCCTTTATTCAAGCTTAAGCTTGGTGTCTCTGCCTCTACTGACGCAGCAGCAGGATGCAAAGAGCCCCGAGTCTCAGAAGTACAGCAATTTTATAGGGCTTGGGGTCAGGTGGTGGGGTGATGCTCGGATCACTGAGTTGGATGATTCTGATTGGCTGGATGAGGGCTAGGGTTCAGTTACACAAAGACAGAATGCAGTTAGGTTATTCCCCTTGCATTCCCATTAGCTGATTTAAGGTCAGGCTGGGTAACTGACACATTCTGTAGATTTTTTTTTTTTGGAGAAGGGGTCATTTTGTTCTTCAGAAAGCTGACAATGTCTGGGAAGGAGCCATGAGACTGTATTTCAAGGCCTGGCCTGATGTCAGCACTGACAACTCTATCTGGGGGATAGTCCATGGCCTCTCTGGAATTGGGGATGCTCAAAAATTCCCACTTTCTAACAACATCTTGGCTACAGCCATCTTGGTTGGGTTAATTTGCATACTGGCTCCTAGTGGCTGGTGGGTGTGGCTTGTAGGTATAGCAGAGTGTTAGTTAATTTGCATATTACTCTTTTAGTAGATAGGATGTATATACTAAAGACTACAACAAAAAACCATTTGAATAAATGAATTCAATAAAGTTGTAGGATACAAAATCAATACAAAGAAATCTATTGTTTTTGTACATTAACAATAATCAGCAGAATTAACTAAATCCCATTTGCAATTGCACCATGAAATAAAATACCTCCTCGGCCGGTGTGGCTCAGTTGGTTGGAGCATTGTCCCATACACTGGGAGGGCACATACCCAGGTTTCAGATTTGATTCCCCACTGGGGTGTGTTTTGGAGGCAACCACTGATGTTTCTCTCTCACACTGATGTTTCTGTTATTCTATCTCCCTTTCCTCCCTCTCTCCTTTTCTTCCCTCCCTCAATCTCCCCTTCCTGTCTCTAAATAAATAAATTAAATAAAGATATCTAGGAATAAATTTAACCCAAGAGGTGAAAGACCTGTATTCTGGAAAGTATGAGGCATTTAAGAAACTGGAGAAGATACAAATAAATAGAAGGCTATATCTGGTTCATAGATCAGAAGGATTAATATTGTTTAAATGTACTTACTACCTGAAATAATATACAAATCATTGATATTAAAATAACAATGGCATTGTTCTCAGAACTAGAACTAATTTGAAATTTATATGGAACTACAGAAGACCTCAAATATCCAAAGAAACCTTAAAAAAGAACAAAGTGGGAGGTACCACATTTTCTGAGTTCAAGCTAGACTACAAAGCTACAGTAATCAAAACAGTATGGGAGAATCCAAGATGGCGGCATAGGTAAACATCTACACTGCTGCCTCACACAACAATTTCAAAACTACAACTAAAAGACAGAACGGACATCATCCAGAACCACAGGAAAGCTGGCTGAGTGGAAGTTCTACAACTAGAAGGAAAGAGAGGGGCTCACGGAGACCCAGAGGAGCTGCAAAAACCTGAGGTACGGAGGCGCGCGTGGTGCCGGAGTACCTGGCTGGCTTTCTCTGGCGTGAGGGAAACGGAGACTCTCAAAGGCATTGAACCCCTTATCCTACGACACTAAACCCCAGATCCAGCCGAAACTCATACAGAGGGAGTTTGGACTGTAAAAAGGGAGAAGTGCACGGAAACTTAGGGGAGTCGCAAAAGATCAAAGGCCTGGTAGTGCGCATGGCACTGCGCGCAGGACAGACTGCTGATTGTGCTGCTGGCTTTCGCAAGTCGGTGGGGGATAGACCCTCCCAACTGTGCCACTTCTGACTCCACTAAGCCCCTGTTTCGGACGAAACCCTGGAGACCTAGACTCGTGTGGTCCTGGTGCGCAGGGGAGCTGGAAAGGCAGAGGTTAGAGGCATAAGGACGGCTCCAGCCATTACCCAGTCACGTGAGACTCAGGAGCCGTGGAGGGCGGGGATGACTGGAAGGCAAGGCGGTCCCTTAAGCCCTGAGACTCCACCCATCCCAAGCTCAATAGAGGCTGCTTCGGTTTTGCGTTTGGTATCATAAGGCTGAATTCAACACAAGTTTCCCTGGCATAGTGAAAATGCCGAGACAAGGGAAGGGATCACAAACAAAAGAAATGGAGGAAAACAACTG
Source organism: Lasiurus cinereus (assembly GCA_011751065.1). NCBI lineage: Eukaryota > Metazoa > Chordata > Mammalia > Chiroptera > Vespertilionidae > Lasiurus > Lasiurus cinereus. The sequence goes on from JAAGEH010000032.1 coordinate 35,134,724, forward strand.
GATATAGAGTTCAAAACCACACTTATAAGGTTTTTCAAGAATATGCTAGAAAAGTTGGATAAATTTAGGGAGGCCTAAGAGGAGATGAAAAAGGTCCAACTAAAGATGATAAAGGACCAAATAGAAATTAAACATACACTGACTGAAATAAAAAATATTATACAGAGTCCTAACAGCAGACTAGAGAAAGGCAAGGATCAAGTCAAAAATTTGAAATATAAAGAAGCAGAAAACATTGAACTGGAAAAGCAAGAAGAGAAAAGAATCCAAAAATGTGAAGATAATGTAAGGAGCCTCTGGGACAGCTTCAAGCGTACCAACATCAGAATTGTGGGTGTGCCAGAAGAAGAGAGAGAGCAAGATACTGAAAACCTATTTAAAGAAATAATGACTGAAAACTTCCCACATCTGGTAAAAGAAATAGACTTACAAGTCCAGGAAGCACACAGAACCCCAAATAAAAGGAATCCAAAGAGGACCACACCAAGACACATCATAATTAAAATACCAAGAGCAAAAGACAAAGAGAGAATATTAAAAGCAGCAAGAGAAAAGCAGTTCATTACCTACAAGGGAGCACCCATATGACTGTCAGCTGATTTCTCAACAGAAACGATGCAGGCCAGACGGGAGTGGCAAGAAATATTCAACGTGATGAACAGCAAGAACCTACAACCAAGAATAATCTATCCAGCAAAGCTATCATTCAGAATTGAAGGGCAGATAAAGAGCTTCACAGAGAAGAAAAAGCTAAAGGAGTTCATCAACTCCAAACCAGTATTATATGAAATGCTGAAAGGTACTCTTTTAGAAGAGGAAGAAGAAAAAGGTAAAAGCCAAAAAATTATGAACAACAAATACATATCTATCAACAAGTGAATCTAAAAATTAAGTGAATTAAAAAATTGATCAACAGAATAAATTGGTGAATATAATAGAATCAGGAGCACAGAAAGGGAGTAGACTGATAATTCTCAGGAGAACAAAAATCATAAAGCATCAAACAGACTGTGAAATTACAGGAGAAAGATTAAAGTTAGGTGAGGTAGATAAGTGATCAATCAAAAGACTTATATGCATGCATATAAGCATAACCAATGTTCACAGACACTGGGGGGTCGGGGTATGCCTGGGAGGGAGGGGGGCAATGTGGTGATATGTATAAAAATTAATAAAAATTAATTAAAAAAACAGTATGGTACTCGCAATAAAACAAATATATAGATCAATGTAATAGAATAGAGATCCTTGCTTATAAAGTCAATTAATCTACAACAAAGGAGGCAAGGGATATACAATGGGGTAAAGACAGTGTTATGGGGCATCCCACAAGAGACGCCTACCAGAGATAGAGATAAAAAATTATGAGTCGGAGGAGAAAATGGCGGCGGAGTAGACAGATGCTTCTGGAGCTTTGTCGCTGGGCAGAGGGAGAGAGAGCTGCTGAGAGTCGCATTGGGAGTGTTTGTTGGCAAGCTAAGAGTCAGTTATCCTCCAGGAGAATGCGGAGAACTGCTGGAAGGGGCTCTCCCGGCCAGGCAGCCCCACTGCCACGGGGTTTTTGTCCGCTGGAGCCACCAGCACGGTCTGAAGCCTTTGGCTGGGCACCCATCGAGCAGCCAGGGACCCGGGGGCCCAGAACTCTGCTCTCCAATGGGCGCAGACACGCGGCGGAATCAGAGATCCACAGAGCACACGGAAAGGTCAGATTGTGCCTGAGTTAAGGGGGAGGTGGATGTCTGCGGAGGTCTGAGAGCTGCGGCTGACGGAGGCACCCACAGAGCAGCCGGGGACCCAGAGCACGGCTTCCCAGGCGGCACGGATGCGCAGGCGGCGGATTCGGAGATCCACATGGAACACGGAAAGGTCAGATTTCGCCTGGGTCAGGGTTAGGTCTCCTACCCCCGCACAACAAAGACGCGCACACTGTGGGAGCCGGGCTGCGGGAAAGCTGCCTCTAGAGAGGTCCGCAGAGGTGGTCAGGGCGTGATCCCTGAGTGTGAAGGCAAACCCTCTGAGCTGTTGACAGGAGAGCTCTGGAAAAGGACTCGTTTTTTTTTGTGTTTTTTTTTTTTTTTTTTTTTTTGCTGGGGCAGAGGGACAGCCTGGGAGTTATTACAGTGTCCTGGCTGCAAAACCCCCACAAACTGGCTTTGAGATCCACAGAGTAGCAGGATCTGAGCACAGCCTAGAGAGGTCCTGTGCTTTGTCTCAGAGATCAATTCTGAAAACACTGCCACCCAGTGGATGACACACAAATTGACTCTCGCATAACCACAAAAGAATAAAGAGATTAAAACACCAAGAGGGGAACACAGGGAACTGCAATACCTTCCCTACTGGGAAACAGGAGTGCCAAGCAGAATAATAGTGGAAGTGAAGGACCATTCTATTTTTCTTCTTTTTTTTTTATTTTTCCTTTTTTCTTTTTTCTATTTTTTAATTTTTAATTTTTTACTTTTCATTTTCACATATTTTAATTAAAAGAATATTTTTTTTCTTTCCGCCTCAATTGATTTTACCTTTATAATTATTACATTTTTGTTTTAAACTAGTATTATTAATTACTACTAGTACTTACCCGTTTTGGAAAAAAAAAAACAAGTGTCATTTTGTTTTCTCTTTATTTTACTTTGGGATTAGAGTTCTACATTCTATTTTCATCTTTCCTTTAGCATAATTTTACTCGAACTCAACTCTACCTTTATTCCAACACTTTCCTCCTAACTTTCCCCATTTTGTTGTCTTGTTTCTCTTTCCCTTTTCCAACTTCTCCCTATTTTTCTCTTTACCTGGTTAAAATTTCACCCCATTGATATATCTAATTTCAAATCCCCTACTACAAGTCCACACAAACCTCTCTCTTCTTGTCTTCACTAGCCAAAAAGTTGTTTTATCTCTATATCCTTTTGTTGCTATTTGCCTGAACAGTGATTATATCGATTTTTTGAAAATTTTTTGTGAGATTGTTTTAGTTTATTCTACTTGTTTTATTTTGCTTTTTGCTTGCTTTGTTTTCTACCTCTCTTTTCCCTCACCTCCCTCGATACCAGTTGCTATTTGCAATTTGCCTTAATCTCTAGGTACTGGTTGCTGGCCTTTATTGGGATTAGTGACTCTTCTATTGGAGTTGTCTCCTGACATATATATTTTGTTCTTCTTTTCTCTCTGACTTTTTTCTCTTCCTCTTTCCTTCTCCTTCTTCTCCTTTTTATTTTCTTATTTTATTTTATTTTATTGTTCATTTATTTATCTTTTTTTTCTCACTCTCCCAATTTGATTTTGGCATTTCTTTCTTTTCTTTTCCCCTCATTTTCCTCTTCTTCTTTCTCTATTTACACCTAATTTGTCCTTCATTGGTAGTCACCTTATTTGTGATTATTAACATCTTGAATACATTTCTACTCAGTGCCTTGTGTGCTGTACATGGTCGTGTTGTAGTTTGTGCCTTTGAATCAATGTAGGAGAGAGAACTACATAACCAGACACCCGGAGAAGAAAGACCATGGGCAGAAAAAGAAACAGCCCACATAAGACAGAAAGGCAGGTTTCACCGGAAAAGGAAGTAAACGAAATAGAACCAGAAATAAGCCTATCAGAGAAAGAGTTCAGAGAAATGATCATAATGTGGTTGAAAAGAATGGAAGACAAATTTGACAATATGAGTAAGAGCCAAGAGGAAATGAAGAAGATCCAAGAGGAGATGAAGAAGCAGCACGAAGAAATGCAGAAGAACCTAGAGGAGGTGCAGAATAATCAAGAAGAAATGAAAAATGACATCACTGCTATAAAGAACTCAAAAAAAGCATCAAAAGTAGACTAGAAGAAGCAGAGGACCGCATCAGTGAGCTAGAGGACACGGAAGAAAAAAATACCCAAGTACAGCAGCTTCTAGAAAAAAAAGTTAAAAAGCAAGAGGAGAGTCTAAGGGAACTTTGGGATAACATGAAACAAAACAACATCCACATAATTGGGGTTCCAGAAAGAGTGGAAATTGAACAAGGATTAGAGAACGTGTTTGAAGAAATGACAGAAAATTTCCCCAATATAGAAAAGAAAAAACCCACACAAATCCAAGAAGCTCACAGAGTCCCAAGCAAAATGAACCCCAACAAACCGACACCGAGGCACATTATAATTAAATTGGCAAACACTGACGACAAAGTAAGAATCTTAAAAGCAGCCAGAGAGAAACAGAAAGTTACCTACAAAGGAACCCCCATAAGACTAGCTACTGACTTCTCAACAGAAACTCGTCAGGCCAGAAGAGAATGGAATGAAATATACAAAGTCATGCAAAGGAAGGGTCTGAATCCAAGAATACTGTACCCTGCAAGACTCTCAATCAAAATTGAAGGTGAAATCAAAAGCTTCACAGACAAAAAAGGACTAAGGGAATATATTACCACCAAACCAGCAATGCAAGAAATGTTAAAAGTTCTGCTGTAATAAAAAGAAAGAGGAAGCGAAGAAGGAACTCAGGGGTAAGGACTAAAAATGGCAAGAGATAAGTACTTATCAATAATAACTTTAAATGTAAAAGGATTAAATGCTCCAATGAAAAGACATAGGGTAACTGATTGGATAAGAAAACATGATCCATATATCTGCTGTCTGCAAGAAACCCACCACAGTAAAAGAGATGCACACAGATTGAGGGTGAAGGGATGGAACATGGTATTTCAGGCAAATGGAAATGAAAAAAAAAGCTGTGGTTGCAATACTTATATCTGACAAATTAGATCTCGGAGTGAAGGACATAACAAGAGATAAAGAAGGCCATTTCATAATACTAAAGGGAACAATCCAACAAGAAGAAATAACTGGGGTAAACATATATGCACCCAATATAGGAGCACCTAAATACATAAAAAAAAAACTCTTGGAGGATATTAAGGGAGAGTTTGACAGCAATACAATCATAGTAGGAGACTTTAATACCCCACTGTCACCATTGGACAAATCCTCTAAACAAAAAATCAGCAAAGAAACATCAATCCTAAATGACTCACTAGACCAGATGGAATTAATTGACATCTTCAGAACATTTCACTCCAAAGACACAGAATATACATTCTTCTCCAGTGCACATGGGTCATTTCCAAAGATAGATCATATGTTGTGTCATAAGAAAAGTCTATTCAAATTCAAGAAGATAGAAATCATATCAAGCATTTTCACAGATCACAGTGTCATAAAACTGGAAATCAACTATAATAAAAACAATAGAAAGAAATCAAACACAGGGAGACTAAACAGCATGGTGTTAAGCAATGTCTGGGTAACCAAAGAGATCAAGGAAGAAATAAAAAACATCATGGCAACAAATGACAATGACAACACAACAATACAAAATTTATGGGACACAGTGAAAGCAGTCTTGAGAGGGAAGCTCATAGCCCTACAAGCCTACTGCAAAGAACAGGAAACAATGGTAATAAATTACCTAAACCTACAACTCAAAGAGCTAGAACGAGAGCAACAAGAAAAGCCCAGTGTACTCAGAAGGAAGGAAATAGTGAAGATCAGAGCAGAGATAAACAACTTGGAGACCAAAGAAACAATTCAAAAGATCAACAAAACAAAGAGCTGGTTCTTTGAAAGGATAAACAAGATTGATGGACCCCT